>JACEFZ010014092.1:432500-745000 GCA_014155875.1 Cepaea nemoralis | reverse complement strand
AACATTAGGATAAATACTATAATTATTTAAATTACGTAATAAAGCAATGCAAGTCTTAGTAATGTCCCTTGATATAACATATATTGTTAAGTCCCTTTTCAATATTTTATACCTTTCTTTTTAATGTGGTTGTATTAGGTACAAAGCCGGACTCCCTGGCCTAGGTGTTAGCGACTTTCTCCGTAATCCCGTATACTCTCGTGAGTAACGTGACGACGGCGAGAATCGATAGCTGTTCTAACCGCGTCGGTAACTTACGGGGTATGTGAGCCGGTCGCTCAGAAAGCAACGTCAAACTACTTAGCGTAATCTTGCCAAGAAATCAACAATCAGCTGAAAGATGCTGATGTTGACAGCGATGTCCTGTAAAGGATATGCATATATTTTTCTTTTATTACGTACAAAACTGTGTTTTTACAAGGTGCGTGGCGTGTTTTCTTTTACATTTACAAAATACAATAAGATCCCCAGACGTCAAATGCAGCAATATTCTATAATTGTTTGTGTAATGACCACATACTATTTATTACATTACATACATTAATTCCTCGCAGACATTAAATGCGATTTGCATTCAAACGTTGGATATCAATAGGAATTGTAGGTATCTTTTTCAAAATTTAAGTGTTTATTGTCAGAACCTACAAACAAACCTTTCTAGTTCTTCTTCTTCTTCATCTTTCGTTCGCTTGAAATATGTCTATAACTGCAATGTTGTCTCTTGTATGAATCTAACAGTCTTTTTTAGTTCACTCAGCCGTCCATAGAGTTTATCTTCCACTGTTGTCTCTCTAGGCCAGAAAGTTTGCCTGGGATATGTTGTAGTTTGGGCAGTCTTGGAGTATGTGCTCTGCTGTCTGCGACGCCAAACCGAATGTGCACATGGCTGATTCACCAATCTTGAATTTTGTATAAATGTGGTTGCGTAATCTATTTGTCCTGTTCTGAGGCACAGAATAATGACCTGTTCTGGTCTGTCCATAACGTGGTATTCGTCTTGAGCAGTGTTTAGGTAGGCCTTCTGACTGATTTGATCATTCTTTTCTTTTGGTGGTATGTAATGGGCACATCAAGGCTGTTCTTCTTTTGCTCCTTCCATAGCCAGTCGATCAGCTCTGTCGTTTCCTGGTTACTCCACAGTGGGATGGATATCCACTGTATGGTGACCTTATGCTGACTGCTAAGTTCAGAAAGTAGTGTCCTTAGAACTAGGCAATTTCCCAGACAGGAGAGTCCTCGAGTACTGATTTTGCATCTATCATTAGCATCACAGGTTATGTTCCTTGGCTGGCATTTAGTAATTTCTCTGTTGCTATCTTGATTGCCTCATTTTCAGCATCATAGTTATAGCAGTACTTTCCTGTTGGAACTCTGGCCGTGTCCCTAGTATTATTTGGGTATTCTATGTACGCCCCGCTCCTCCATTTCGAACAGCATTTTGTGCTGACTTATCTGTGTAGACTCAGATCCAGAGGTCCGTTGGGTCTTCGTCACCAAGGAAGCTGAGAGTGGCTGTTCTGCGCTTTATCCTGTTCTGTTCTTCCTTGTCAAATATTCCTCTCACTTTTGTGTGGATTTGTTGTGATAGTCTATGTTCATCTTTCCATGGAGTTCGATCTGGAATAGTTGGGATACGAACTGTGGGCAGATCGGTGATTTCTCTGCAGAGTCGTTTGGCCTGGTGGATAAAACTACTTTTTTTTAACCTCCCCATAGCTAAGTTTTCAAATCTGTTCTTCATAGGGTGGTCTGGCAAGCTGAGGAACTTTTCTGCTTGTATTTGTGTTTTTGTATCTCTGCGCTTTCTTAGAGCCGTGTCCTACCCATTTTCTCCATTGCTACTATAGGTGTTGATCTCATCCTTCCTGTGGTGACTCTAAGAGCTTGATTTTGCACCTGGCCCAGCTCTTGTGGTGTGGTTTTTGACGCTGAACACCACGCAGTTTACACCTATTCCAGGTGTGGTCGTATGCTCTGTTGATAAACTTTGCTAAGTATTTTCCCACTGGTTTTCTCAGGATGGCTATTTTCCTTCTGGCTTTTGCTACTGTTTTTTAAAAATGTGTTTTCTCCATGTCAGCCTGTCATCAAATGTTACTCCAAGGTATGTTGGTTCTTTATATCATAGGGATGATCCATTTTTCTGGATGACCTCTGCCTTTTGTTTCGGAGAGAGGGTAAATAAAGTGGTGCTGAACTTGTCAGTGTTTATGCTGACACACCATCTATTTGCCCATGCAACAAATATCTACAGCTCTTTGTAGCGATCTGGTGGCCACTGATGCATGTTAATGTGTGCTCCACAAAACCAGGTCATCAGCGTACATTGTCGCTTTCATTCCATACGGTCGATTAGCAACAAGATCATTGATGAAGATTAGAAAAAATGTGGGGGACAAGTCTCCACCCTGGGGAACACCGTGACGCAATAGTACTTTCTTACTCTTGAGTCCGTCTATCTGTACTCGGGCTCTTCTGTTGTGTAAGTATGCTTTCACCCATTTGTACATTCTTCCATTGACTGTACAGTTTCTCAGTTTCTTCATCAGACCTTCTTTCCAGACTTTGTCACAGGCTTTCTTCAGATCTATCCATGCCGCAAGCACCAGCTTCTTCTCTTGGAATGTATCCTCAATTTCTTGAGAGAGGTAGGTTGTCTGATCTTCCGTAGAGTTGCACTGCCTAAATCCAGCCTGTTGTGGCACAAGGATGTTTCAGCTTTCAATGTACCACTGTAGTCTGTGATTGATGACGCGCTCCATTGTTTTGCAGAGACAGCTGGTGAGCCTAAGTGGTCTATAGCTGGAGGCAACGGAAGTATCTTTCCTGATCTTAGGAGGGGTATCATGATTGCTTCTCTCCAGGCTTGTGGAATACTGCCTAAGGTCCACGTGTTATTGAAGATCTGCAACAGCTTTTCTTTGGCCTCTGTTCATAGGTTCCTGATCATTTCATTGGAGATGTCATCCTCCTGGTGACTTTATCATTTTCAGTTTTGATATATCTAGCTCCAGTCCACTGATTGTGATAGGTGCCTCCATAACCTCATGTAGTATGTCATTCTGTCCTATATGTTGCCTTTTCTCTCGAATCTCTTGTTGTTTCTCTGGACTAATTTCCATATTGTTATATTGAGCGAATGAGTCACAAAATGGTCAGCTGCTTGCTTTCCTGTTAAGATGTTTCCGTCTTTATGTAGTGTAATTTTTCAGTTTCTCCCTGTGCCCTCATCGTTAAGTTGTTTTATTAGCTTCCACAACTTCCTTGTGTCTCTTTCAGTGACTCTGTTTTCTACTGCCAGCTTTTCCATATAGCCTGCAGCTTGACCCTTTGAAATTTGGGTTTTGCGTGCTGGTATTTATTGTGGTGCTCTTGGCTGGGGTTGACCTCTGCTTGCTTTCTACACTTCCACATCATTATGCAACTGTTCTAGTTCATTACTACAGTAGGGTTTATAATGTTTACGTGCTCCTCTTGGTACTGTTTCTCGTATTTTCCAAACTCTTCACCTACTTGTACTTTTCTAGTAATATTGTGTGAGTTATTTCTCTTGGAAAAATAGGATCATTCATCTGTATAACATTGTTCCCCTTTAGTTTAAAAACATTTTCGACATTTCAAATCCATGGGCACAAATATTTCGTTAGAATGTTCCACTACACGCAAGAAATCTGATCCTTTTCATTTGTAAGTACGCTTTTAACACGGAAGCCGAGATAGCGTGGTGGCTAGATGCTCGCCTGTCGGTTCGGTGATTATGAGTACTGTCACAAAATGAAACCGTGTGTTTATCCGGTTGATTATTACAGAGGATTTTCGGATTAAGCGGACGATCGACCAGCGACATCTATTTGTACTAACAGAGTAAACACAGTTGTACAGGTTACATCGTGTCAGCCCATATACACATTTGGTGGTGAGTGAGAATGAGTGGATACACCGAGTTGGCAGTTCATTAACAGTTGGAATCACATATATTGTCACCACGGAACAGAAGATTGACAAGTTTGTCAACATTTGAATGCAGATGGAAGCCGTGAGATCACAGGGGCAGATGTAAAACGGAAGTACCTAGTACGGAAAACAGTGCATCTGTCAATTCTTGGTTTCCGGAACATCAAGATGATTGGCAGCTTGGTATCGAAACTCTTTGTTGGGAGTTTACAGAAACTAGCTGGCTTGTTTTGAGAATCTAGGCAATTACTGACAACTTTGACAGGATTTAAGCCAGGAAAATAGTTCTTGACAGGGGATGATTTGCCACTGTGCCACCTGTGTGGGGGAGTAAAGGATAACGTCACGTGGACAACTTTGGTAGTTTGCCATATAAACTCGAGTTGAGACCAACTAGGGTGGACTTGAATAATGCTTTAGTTAGAGTGCCAGGGCACTGCAGTGCTTAGTGGAAATAATATCTACCGTGTGTTAATTAGTGACTTAATTTTACACGTGCCTATATGGCAGATGTAGATATGATTTATAGGACTGCAGTAGTGCCATTTAAGGTATAACTTATTATAATATATTCGTTATAATTACTATAGACTGTGGCCTTGTTAAACTATAGTGTGATGATTAGCACTGTTAGTGGAAACTAGCTAGAGTAGTGAAGTGATACTTGGCTCTGTTAGCTAGAATAGATTAGTGAAGTGTTGATAAGCTTTACTAGTTGAGTAATGAAGGATAATTGGGATCTTCCCGTAGGTGTCCCTGGTGGGCGGGGTTCCGCATTCTGTTTGCTGATTTTTTTCTTTGTCATAGCCTGATTCGACTCTAGGTGGGTAGCTAATCTGCTCTATGACTAAGTCTAGTTAGCTAAAGATCATTAAGCAAGGTGATAGGCTTACACTCAGCCGAAAGGGATCAGTGACTAGTACTATCACCAGATGTGTTGTTTCTATCCTAGGTTCCCTACCAGATCCAAGGAAACTCTACAAGTTTTGGGAAAGAATTAAAAAACCCATTCTGAAGAACACCAGTTCAAGAGTCAATAAAGTTGCATACAGAAACGTAACTTACGCTAGAAGGAAATTGATTCATCAAAGAGAATGATGCATACTGATGCACCACACAGCATCAGACAGTAGTAACGAACCGAGAACCGGCTAAGAGTACCTAGTGTTAGTACAGTAACAATTAACATTAGTAATTAGCACTTATGGACTGAATGGTTCGATGTGCAACGAGGATGATCTGTCGACTAACTAACTAACTAACTAACTGCGTACACACTACAAAAGACTTGTGCAGTTTGTTTAGGAACATTAGGAACGGACATTGTGTAGAGTGCAACCGGTCCCTGATTAACTCTTAATACCACCGGTGTCTATTTCGGATGTTCATGAAATTGGATTACCAGAGGTCTACAGAGGCAAAGCATTATCCGGCAAGATGGTTCCGGCAACGGGTGAGACGTACTTGTTCTGACGTAACGTGCTGTGGTCTATCTTTGCTGTGATCAGCTGACTGAGTTGATGTCTGAGAGACAGAGTCTACACACTTTATAGAACACGTCACACATTTTCTTCACATACACGTCTCATACACGTTACACTTTTATTTTAATAAATTAATCTTTATTAATTTCTAGAAGCAAGAGTTGTTGAGTATGTTGCGTTGGGGAAGTATGAGAAGGGGGCATAGTACGACAGTGTGAGAGTGATAGGAAAAGGTGTCCATAGGCTGATGGAGTGTGTTGGACGGAAGCTGGTGGATTCTCCAGAATATTGAGGGGGGAAAAAAATAATATTATAATGTGGGTGTCGGATCTCCTCACTCCAGGGACGACACTTTAAAGGAGGACACGACATTATTGGGGGCTCGTAAACGTGATATTTGGACAGTGGGATCTCTCGTAAACGGGATCTTTGGACAGCGGGATCTATCGTAAACGTGATCTTTGGACAACGAGATCTCTCGTAAACGGGATCTTTGGACAGCGGGATCTCCCGTAAACGGAATCCTTGGACAGCGAGATCTCCTGCAAGCAGGAACCTTTGACAGTGGGATCTTCTGACAACGGGGTCTTTGACACGGGATCCTTAGTTATAAGAGGGAGATATCATTTTTTGAGAATCCAGCTAGAGTGAATGTGGATAGGGGTTAGGACTAATATCTTACCTGTTCACACTTCACACGTCTGCATAGGTCTGTGGTCCTGATTCTACTCTTGTCACTGAGTGAATGTACTGTGTGTGGTAATATCTAGATTTATAGTACTTGTTCATATATCGGTATAGTAATTTGCAGTTATATTGTACTAGACCTGCTAGCTTACCTCTCTGTATAATGGCCACCCCTAAACTTAGCACGTTAGAATTAAAGGCAAGGGGGGAAGAAATGGGATTGGCTGGGTCTTCTCTAACAGATTACATACAGGAAGTGGAGAGAGAGTATCGTCAAGCGGAACGGGAAGAGCGAAAGGCCGAGTTGGAATTGAGAAGGGAAGCTGAGCAAGCAGCTAGGAAATTTGAAGCTGAGCAAGCAGCTAGGAAATTAGAAGCTGAACAGGAAGCACAGAAAAGGGAGCACGAGTACCGGATGAGGGAACTCGAGTTGAAGAGTCAATCTAATGGAGAAACTGAGGGAGCAGTTGGAGGTTCCTCCATCCCAGGATCAACACCAGTAGGTGGACATGGGTACCATGCTATGAAGTTTCCTTTAGCGGTCTACGGGGAGGACAAAGAGAAGATTGATCAAACCCTTCAACGCTTCGAGGCTATGTCAGTTGCTATGGGTCTGGAGCGTAACAAATGGAATCTTATGCTATCCCAGGGATTACGCGGGACGGGATACGAGGTTTATACTCGCCTGCCACCAGGACATGAGAACAATTATGATGAGTTAAAGACGGCTCTGCTGAAACGATTCGAGGTTACGTCACATACCTACCGGAAAAAATTTCGAGCAGCGAAACGAGAACCGGGAGAGTTGTTTGCCGCCTACAGTTTGCGTCTTAAATCTTATCTCCATAAGTGGATGGATTTGGCTGGGTTCGCACATGACTATGAGAGTCTGGAAGAGCTCATGGTGGTCGACCAGCTGAAGAAGCAAATGTCTAAACCTCTCAGGACGTTCCTGGGAGAACAAGGAGCGGAACGTATTGACCTCGTGAATAAATTAGCAGAACGGTTCGTCGAGGTACATGGGGAGGCAGGGGAAAACCTTTCCACCAACACCAAAAGTCAAGAGAAACATGACAAGAAGAAAGCCAAAATCTCAGGAACAAAAAAGTGGGAACCTTATGTGCAAAAATCAGAGGATAGTTCAGAGAAGAAGAAGGAGGGAAGCAAGAGCACTTCAAGCTCTACACCTAAACGACCGTGGTCGGAGAAGTGGTGTTCAATTTGTAAGTCACCCTCTCACAATACGAGGGACTGCAAATCGAAGGCTAAGAACCCTCACTTTGCAGCATGTCAAGTGACTTCCAAGGAGGTTGTCACGGAAAATGCCAAGGTCAACAAGGAAGCTCGCCACCAGGAGAGCTCATTCAAGTCCGACCATAGAAAATCTAGGACAGGGAAATGGGGCAACCAATGTCAGTCGAATACGCACAATGCTATTGACTGCAGGGGAAAGTCAGGAGACACTCAATTCGTCGTGTGCTCAGGGAAACCTAAGGTGGAGCCCACCGAACAGGTCGAGGCCGAGGAAGAGACTCCAGACCAGGAGAAACCACCTGTAGTGGAATTGGTAGAGGTTAACGGTCGTCAAGTGGAGTGTTTATACGACACAGGACTGGACGGGGAGGCCGTGATTTCTGCGGATCTGGTACATCCAGAACAATTCACAGGTGAAACATTGGATATACAGCCTGCACAGAAGAGTGCTGTAACCATGAAGTTGCCCATTGCTAATGTGGAGATTCGGTCAAGGTACGTCACCGGCACCATCAAGGCCGCTGTATTGACCGATCCCATTTTTCCAGTCATCCTAGGTTGCCGGTATGTCTTTCTGGGAATGCCCAGGGAGCCAATCCATATGGGAGCAATGCAGACTCGCTCTCAGACGAAAACGGAAGAGGCAGACGCAATTGTGACTAACCCAATGCCGGGGGAGCTACGAACTGCCCAGAGTGAGGATGATACTTTACGTCCTTGCTACAAAAAGCTGCAGAAAAGTGCTGATCCACCAGGACGGGGGCAGTACTACATGAAGAATAGGATACTCTACAGGAGAGCAGGAAGGGGAGACAACCTATACGGTCAGTTGGTCGTCCCGAAAGCTCATCGGTCCCAGATTCTTCATATGGGGCATACCATCTCCTTTAGTGGACACATGGGTATTGCCGCCACCATGCAGCGGATTTCCTGCCACTACTATTGGCCGGGAATGACAGATGATGTGCGTCGGTATGTGAAGTCATGCCCTGAGTGCCAGAGGGTGGCACCGAAACACTGGACAGCACCGGTGGTGTTGGGTGAGATGCCCATCATGAACTCTCCTTTCGAGAGGGTAGCCATCGATATCGTGGGTCCACTTCCCAGGACTAGGAAGAGGAACATGTATATACTCACAATGGTGGATTGCTGTACAATGTGGGGTGAGGCTATACCGTTGACCACGATTGACTCGAAAAGAGTGGCGGACGCACTGATGGAGGCCTTTACCAGATTAGGCTTTCCGGATCAAATTCTGACGGACAATGGATCTCAGTTTTGTGGAAAACTCATGGAGGAGGTATTTAGGGTGTTTCACTCTAACCACATACATACCAGCCCTTACCACCCTCAAGCCAATGGACAAGTAGAGCGTTTCAACGGCACGTTGATGACAATGCTCAGGAAATTAGCGCAGGAAAAACCTGATAGGTGGGATGAATATATCCCAGCAGCACTCTTTGCCTATCGGGAAGTTCCTCATGGCTCAACAGGACTACCACCCGCTACGTTGCTGTTTGGTCGTCCAATCAAAGGACCGTTGGAAGCCATGTTGAGGAGTTGGACTGAAGAGGGGACGTCAGAAGAAGTGATCTCATCCTATCAATACGTGGAGGAACTGAAAGAAAAACTCCACAAGGGATGGACTCTGGCAAATCAAAACTTGAAAAAGGCCAGGAAAAGACATGCGGCTTACTACAACCGTAGGTCTAAAGAAAGATCTCTAGAGGTAGGAGATAAAGTCTTGTTGTTACTCCCAACGGGAAACAACAAACTGGAGATAGGTTGGCAAGGACCATTTCCCGTGGAAAGGGTAATATCCAGAACCAACTATCAAATCCGGATCCGGGGAAAGTCGAAGATTTTCCATATCAATCTCTTGCGGAAATACGAAGAGAGACCCGGAGACAAGGCAGCTCACCTCATGGCAATGGCTGTTGCAGTGGAGACAGAAGTGGGAACCAGCGAGGGCAGGGAATATCCCTTGGTACACCAGGAAACCTATAGGGATGTACAAGTGAACCCTGATCTGACCTCACAGGAGAGGGAAAAGATAACCCAGGTTCTCAAGTCTCATAAGGAGATACTGACTGATAAACCAGGACGAACGAGGTTGGTGGAGTTTGAGATGACTTTGACCACACAGGAGCCGGTTCGTCAGAAGGTTTACCCAGTGCCATTCTCTAAAGAAAAGGCCCTGGAGGAGGAAATAAAAAACTGCTGGAGGATGACGTGATTGCACCATCCACATCCCCATACAATGCGGGGATAGTTTTGTTACGAAAACCAAGTGGAGAACACCGGTTGTGTATAGACTACCGACTTCTGAACAGTCACACACAATTTCAGGTGGAACCTTTGCCGAATCCAACTCAGTTATTCGCTAGGCTCCATAAGGCTCGGTACTTTTCAAAGGTGGATCTGAGTCGGGGGTACTATCAGATACCAGTCAAACCGGAGATTCGACCACTGTTAGCTTTCAGTACACCCAGTGGACACTACGAATTCAAGGTCATGCCCTTTGGACTCAGCAATGCACCTAGTGTGTTTACACGCATGATGAGGACTTTACTAGATCCGTTACAGGATCCGTCCATCATCTCATTCATGGATGATATTCTGATTTCCAGTGACAGCTTGGATGACCACTTACAATCCTTGGAGAGAGTGTTTAATAGACTCAAGGAAGCAGGGCTTACTGCTCGTCCAACCAAGTGCATGATTGGTTACCAAACTCTGGAATTTCTAGGTCACACCATCACTCCAGGACACATTGTTCCAGAAGAGAAGAACCTGGAGAAAATCAGAAATGCACCAAGGCCAAAAACGAAGAAGGATGTGCGATCTTTTCTCTCGTTGTGTGGGTTCTACCACAAATTTATCCCACATTTCACTGAACTGGGAGCTCCGTTGACGGAAACCTTGAAAAAGGGATTACCGGATCAAATCATTTGGACACCAGAATGTGAGAATGCCTATAGTCAAGGAGGCCTTGGTCAGCAAACCTGTATTACAGCTCCCTGACCTTTCCAAACCATTTGTGTTGAGAACGGATGCAAGTGCGATTGGAATTGGAGCCGCTTTGTTACAGGAAGGAAAAGACGATGCTTCGGTTTTGAAACCTGTGGCATTCGCAAGTAAGAAACTTCTACAGGCGGAGAGGAATTATTCAACCGTCGAGAGAGAATGCTTGTCCCTCGTATGGGCAGTGCAAAAATTTCAGCCATATTTGTATGGAGTTAAGTTTCGGTTCCAGTCAGATCATCAGCCCCTGATGTTCCTGGCTACTTCTCAGAAGCTCAACGCACGTTTGATGCGGTGGTCGTTGTTACTTCAATCGTATAATTTCACAGTAGAGTACATTCCTGGGAAGGAAAATGTTGGAGCGGATTTCTTGTCAAGACACCCAGCTCCTGAAGAAGAAGAATGAATCATCTGGATTAAACTCACGGTGGAGAAGAGTGAGATGGACTACTCTCTTAGGAGGGGGCCTATGTCACAAAATGAAACCGTGTGTTTATCCGGTTGATTATTACAGAGGATTTTCGGATTAAGCGGACGATCGACCAGCGACATCTATTTGTACTAACAGAGTAAACACAGTTGTACAGGTTACATCGTGTCAGCCCATATACACATTTGGTGGTGAGTGAGAATGAGTGGATACACCGAGTTGGCAGTTCATTAACAGTTGAAATCACATATATTGTCACCACGGAACAGAAGATTGACAAGTTTGTCAACATTTGAATGCAGATGGAAGCCGTGAGATCACAGGGGCAGATGTAAAACGGAAGTACCTAGTACGGAAAACAGTGCATCTGTCAATTCTTGGTTTCCGGAACATCAAGATGATTGGCAGCTTGGTATCGAAACTCTTTGTTGGGAGTTTACAGAAACTAGCTGGCTTGTTTTGAGAATCTAGGCAATTACTGACAACTTTGACAGGATTTAAGCCAGGAAAATAGTTCTTGACAGGGGATGATTTGCCACTGTGCCACCTGTGTGGGGGAGTAAAGGATAACGTCACGTGGACAACTTTGGTAGTTTGCCATATAAACTCGAGTTGAGATCAACTAGGGTGGACTTGAATAATGCTTTAGTTAGAGTGCCAGGGCACTGCAGTGCTTAGTGGAAATAATATCTACCGTGTGTTAATTAGTGACTTAATTTTACACGTGCCTATATGGCAGATGTAGATATGATTTATAGGACTGCAGTAGTGCCATTTAAGGTATAACTTATTATAATATATTCGTTATAATTACTATAGACTGTGGCCTTGTTAAACTATAGTGTGATGATTAGCACTGTTAGTGGAAACTAGCTAGAGTAGTGAAGTGATACTTGGCTCTGTTAGCTAGAATAGATTAGTGAAGTGTTGATAAGCTTTACTAGTTGAGTAATGAAGGATAATTGGGATCTTCCCGTAGGTGTCCCTGGTGGGCGGGGTTCCGCATTCTGTTTGGTGATTTTTTCTTTGTCATAGCCTGATTCGACTCTAGGTGGGTAGCTAATCTGCTCTATGACTAAGTCTAGTTAGCTAAAGATCAGTAAGCAAGGTGATAGGCTTACACTCAGCCAAAAGGATCAGTGACTAGTACTATCACCAGATGTGTTGTTTCTATCCTAGGTTCCCTACCAGATCCAAGGAAACTCTACAAGTTTTGGGAAAGAATTAAAAAACCCATTCTGAAGAACACCAGTTCAAGAGTCAATAAAGTTGCATACAGAAACGTAACTTACGCTAGAAGGAAATTGATTCATCAAAGAGAATGATGCATACTGATGCACCACACAGCATCAGACAGTAGTAACGAACCGAGAACCGGCTAAGAGTACCTAGTGTTAGTACAGTAACAATTAACATTAGTAATTAGCACTTATGGACTGAATGGTTAGATGTGCAACGAGGATGATCTGTCGACTAACTAACTAACTAACTAACGGTGTACACACTACAAAAGACTTGTGCAGTTTGTTTAGGAACATTAGGAACGGACATTGTGTAGAGTGCAACCGGTCCCTGATTAACTCTTAATACCACCGGTGTCTATTTCGGATGTTCATGAAATTGGATTACCAGAGGTCTACAGAGGCAAAGCATTATCCGGCAAGATGGTTCCGGCAACGGGTGAGACGTACTTGTTCTGACGTAACGTGCTGTGGTCTATCTTTGCTGTGATCAGCTGACTGAGTTGATGTCTGAGAGACAGAGTCTACACACTTTATAGAACACGTCACACATTTTCTTCACATACACGTCTCATACACGTTACACTTTTATTTTAATAAATTAATCTTTATTAATTTCTAGAAGCAAGAGTTGTTGAGTATGTTGCGTTGGGGAAGTATGAGAAGGGGGCATAGTACGACAGTGTGAGAGTGATAGGAAAAGGTGTCCATAGGCTGAGGGAGTGTGTTGGACGGAAGCTGGTGGATTCTCCAGAATATTGAGGGGAAAAAAAATAATATTATAATGTGGGTGTCGGATCTCCTCACTCCAGGGACGACACTTTAAAGGAGGACACGACAAGTACGAATCTGCAGCGCGACGGAATTTTACAATGGGCCTGGCTTCCCAGGTCTTGCTTGTCTGATGAAGTCTAATCATAGCAACGTCTTTTGTTTTCCGCCATTGTGTTCTGTAAAACTGCAATACCACGTGTTATGTTATATTGTTTACATTTCTACAACTTCACCGCAGACAAGCTAGGAAACATCGAATGGCAGTGGAAATGAGATTTCTGAGGATGATGCAAAGAATGCCATGGATGGACAGAAAAACGAATGAGAAAGTTCTTTCAAGGAACAAATGAAAAAATGTAAACTGAATAGAAAATTAAACGCAAACAGCCATTTTTGTTTAGAAATCATGGTACGGTGAGATATAAACTTGAAAACTTAGTGACTACAAGCAAACATGACGGGAATAGAGGATGTGGAAATGAAGAGACATATTCCAGGATAGCTTAGCATAATCGAGCAAAAACAGAGACCCGACCATAGACTGACGACGGCTTGAGACAGCGAACCAAGAATGCCTAAGTGTATTAGCATTGCACATGAAGGTGATACGTTTGTCAATAGCAGAAGAATCACGATTATTGTAGTATGATATAATTGTTTGGTATATTTGGCCAAACTTAAACATGCGTAGGAGTAATAAATGTTCTCAAAATCTCAAGAGAAATCTCAATTTGTTTGGAAGCGATAGCGCGAACGCAGTCCCTTCTACGAGAAAATTAAGCATTCGAGACACCGACATTTGGGGTTGTTGCAGGCGTCAACCAAACCAAAGTGCAATGGAAGGGCCTCAACCTGTGAGCACAATCTTTTTTTTTTCAGTTTGTTTTTTCAATGCTCCAATGTTGGGATTCTCCCCCCCCCCCCCCCAATCACTTCCGGTTTTGTTTTCAACCCTTATCTTTCATACAAAGCAGTGTGTATTTACATTCTGTAAGTACTACAAGAAATTAATGACAATCGTAAACTGATTAGAGATATTAGACGTAGAAGTCAAAATTTTTTGGTCATGTTATGAGAAGAAATAAATTGGAGAACGTGGTTACAATTGGCAAGATCGAGGGGAAGAGAACAAGGGGAATACAGAGAAGAAAATACCTGGATGGCTTGACTACGTGACATGGTCGAGACAGGAACACTGAGCTGATCCACGACTCTGGTGATCGAGCTAAATGGTGAGTCATGACCGCCCACGCTTACCGGCGAGTCACATGATGGATGGAATGTGTGCTTCTTTTGTTTGTATATATCACAAAGCGTTGCCGTTTGTTAGTGTTAAGTGGCACATGTGCGAATAAAAGAAATGCATTCATACATAGATATGATAATATAACATGTATAGCATGGGTCATGTACACGCGCATTCCTTGTACAATGAAGGAAGGAGACTCATTAAATCTTTGTTGCTTTTTATTTAACTCACATGGCGTACACAACTGTGTATTTATATGTTGCATTGTGTGTATGCGTGTGTGTGTATGTGTGTGTATGTATGTATGTATGTGTGTGTGTGTGTGTGTGTGTGTGTGTGTGTGTGTGTGTGTGTGTGTGTGTGTGTGTGAACAACCGACATCGAACAAGCTTTATTTTTGATATTAGATAGAAGAAGAAGAAGAAGAAGAAGAAGAAGAAGAAGAAGAAGAAGAAGAAGAAGAAGAAGAAGAAGAAGAAGAAGAAGAAGAAGAAGAAGAAGAAGAAGAAGAAGAAGAAGAAGAAGATATTAGATATAAGAGATTATTGATATTGATAGTCGATAGATATGAGATATAAGAGATTATATATATTATAGATACTGTTAAACTTGTTTAAATAAAACTAAGTGGATTTCTTTGGGGTGGATGGGGTTCTGTGGGTAGAAGTTACACGAAATTGTGTCTTCCTCATAGCCATAATATCCACCTCTCTGCTGAGAAAGAGACTGACCTCCTTTTGTGCTGTGTGGCTCAATGAACTTTTGTCCCTAGCTAGAAATATTTCCCAATTCCCATTGACAAAGAAGGAAAATGTGCTGATTCATTCTCCCCAATGACGGGTATTGTAAATATATAAATAATACTAAGAATGATTGGTTGAGGACAGCGGTACACATTAGGAATATAGAACTATCTGTGAAAGTTTGTGTTTGAATATGTAAAGTATGAAGTGTGAGTGTGAACTTGATGGGAGTGACATTTTGATTAATCTGGGCACATTTGTGCTTTAAAATGTGTGAAAATATGTGTGTGTGTGTGTGTGTGTGTGTACTAATTTTTCGTAACAAGTATTTGGCCTGTGCGTAAGAACAGAAGCAGGCAACTCTGACTGGTTCTCAGTGGAAACAGGAGTGAAACAGGGTTGTGTCTTATCATCGATGCACTTTGGAATAGCTATCGATTGGGTAATGCGCAAATGATCAAACAACATAAATATGGGTATCCAATGGGTTGACACAATTCTAGAAGACCTGGACTTTGCCGACGAAATAGTGCTTTTGAGTTCAACGCACCCAGATGCCCAAGAGGAAATAAACCATCTCCAAAATATTTCAGGACAAATTGGCCTCCATATTAACACAACAAAAACAAAAACTATCGATCTTACTAACAGTTCAGACGACACCAAATTAAACAACTAGGTTCTTGAAAATGTCAACAGCTTTACATACCTAGGAAGCACAATGACATCTGCAGGGTTCTCAACACCAGAAATATCATATAGAATCGTACTGGCATCTGTTGCCTTCAATAAACTGTCAAAGACACTCAGCAAACACACGAAACTTAAAATCTTCAACTCTTGTGTGACTCCAGTGTTGACGTATGGATGTGAAAGTTGGAAATCAACGGTAGCTTTAGATAAAAAATAAGATAATTTTGAAAACAAATGTCTTAGAAGAATTCTTAACATCCACTGGACAGACTTCAGAACCAATGCACAAATAAGACAAGAGTGTCAGCAACTCACTTGCGACAGGCATACAAGGATTCCCTTCTTTTGCACTACACGAAAGTGACAACTCGTATTGTTTGCAAAAGGATACATTTTTATTCGGAGCTGATCATACAATAGCTCCACGAGCGGAATACCACAACGCTATTAATTAAACATCATAGAATGTGATGACGATAAGATGGAATGAGGAGATGATATAAATAGATAACTACTGAAGCTAAGCTAGACTATTATAACTTTTATACTGTCCTTAACAACCACAAAGTATCCCTAGCGGATACACGTCTGATTCCTAAGCCGTCCGGTCTCTGTCTGAGGCCGCTGAGCGTGGCGTGTTCAGCCACGAGCAATTAGCTCAGCGTGCGTTCGTTGGTTTACGTGCTGGACACTGGGCTGTGTTGACCAGAGTTACTTGGTCCTTTCCTCGTGGACTGGGTTTCCCAGTCTATTGGGTAACCCCAGCTCATCTGCACTGGTTGCCCTCCTTGTTGACACAAGTGTGTCCCGTTATAGCTATTTATAGCGTTAGTGTCTCTTCTGTCTGGTCTCCTATCCTGTTACGTCACTTGCCCTCTTCCTAAGCTCTATTTTAGCTCTCCTTAGTTTAGAGCTCTCTCCTAAGTCTTTGACAGGCTCTCCATCCTCCCCTGTTGTGTTACAAACTTTCAAGTTGTGGGGTTAACACAAGTATTCTTACAAAAATTGGCTGTCTAATTTTGTCAAAGACTTCGTGAGTTCTCTACTTCTCTTATGGGGATAGGACAAGATCTCTCCTTTCCTTCGTCACACTGTTGTATTACTTCACTTGGCTAATTGAGTAGCTCATCACACTAGTACAGTTGGCTATAAACTGTCATTATATTTCTGAGAATTGTGAGGTCCGGACCCAATGCCATTAGGCCTGTCCTCAGATTGTCCAAAATTAACAATCCCAAACAACTTGCCTCTATTATGAGTGCAAAACATGGACACTAAATGTTCATGCTCTCATATAATAATTGCCTCAACTCGTATACATGCTTATATGTGCAACTCTTTACCTTTTAGCTTCCGCTTGTGAAGGAATATTTAAGTGTTACATTAAGGCTTTAGAGATATTATTGTGTCCCCTGTTGGAGTAGTTATGGTTCTTTGAAAGTAATGGTGTATGCAAGTTTATGTGTTTGTTTGTGTGGTTGGTTGTGTGTTCTCTATTAAATTAAAGTGTATTTAACTTACTAATATGTGTATGCGTTTTTATTTTACGTGTATGTATTCTTTCGAGCGCCGTAAAGCGGTTTATTGTAGCCACAAATGAGTTTGTTATGCTAATTTATGTCTACAGTGCCGTTTTAAGATGCTCAAAATATGTTCCCTATGTTTCTCCCTAAAGTATGGCGACTACACACTTATAAAAATTGACAACACATTGATTACAAAGATTGACACAGACAAGTCACAACAAGTCGTTTTGTGCGGTGAAAAAATACCGCAATATCTCTCTCCCTCTCCTAATTTAATCCGTTCTGTCTCTCTCATTCACGCATCTTTCGTTGTTTTATCTCTACCATTCACACATCTTTCGTTCACCTTTCATTCAAACGTGGTTTTAAAATATTGGGTCGTCATTAGAATATGGTTCAAGAAATAATGCATGGATTAACCAAAATTATGTACATTAAATGGTTGGCTGAATTTAAATGGGTATTCAAGCCACATGACTGTGCTGTCTTTGTGCACTTGTCAATATATACAAAAATATACATGATTGAAAAGGATTGTTCGCTACCAATCCTATGATAAAGACTGCTCTAACTAATCTATTATGAGTTGGTGCCCTTTTCTCAATTTATCTAAGGGAAATAATCTAACTAATTAATTCAATTTAAGAAAAATGGGTTAATTACCTTAAAGTGTTTTTACTACATGGGATGATATAAATTACCAAATGATCGGGTTAATTTGTAAGTGATGTTTTCATTAACTTATCTAACTAAATAAGTTTAAATGGTGATAAATTAAAGTAATATGATGTAGATGTTAACTTAAATAAGTTCTTAACTACTATAGGTAAATTATAACTCTGAAATGTCCTAAATAACGTTATATGATAAATCTACATAAATAATTCTAATATTTCCACAAAATATGAAGTTATACGCGACTGTTTATAAAAAAACATGTTATATACATATCACATATAATTGTTTAACTAACTACACTAACTAATTACATCCAGGTGTGATGTTCGAGCCGTGTCCTCTATAGAATGTCCTCGAAAACAAAGTTCAGGTAGACAAAGTCTGACTTACGCTCTCGTCCTGGGTAATGTTCATACTAATGGTATGCTACTGGTTGGTGTAGGTTCAAGTCTCAAATTTCGATCCACTCAAGGTTTGTATAAGTGGTAGTGGTGTAGACAATTCATAAATGGGTCTGTTCATTCCACTAATGCTGACACAGTTTATATTACATAGATGTAAGCGACTGGCGATGGTAACGCACTTTAGTGTTCACAATCACCACATAGGGCACTAAGTAATTACAGTGTCAATGTCTTTGGTGATGTAAGGTCGCTCTCTTCTCGTATTTCAGGTATTTCAATGTGAGAAGGTCGGCTCAATGTGTCAGCCAGAGAGTTCAAACTTCCCTTCAAATGTTTAATAGTGAAGGCATAATTCTGCAAAATTAAGGACCACCTGTAGATTCTATTGTTGCGATGAACCCTTTTTGCATGACCGTCAGAGGCGAATTATCGGTTTCGATAACAAACTCTGTACCCGCCAGTAATCGATGAAGTTTCCTGACACAATATATCACGCTTAAAGCTTCCAATTCAGAGGCTGAGTATCTTCCTTCAGCCGGGCTGATCTTACGACTCACGTACATTATTGGGTGGAACTTGCCTTCATAAAATTGGCCTAGTACCCCAGAAATGGAAATGGAACTTGCGTCTGTACGGAGGAAATACGTAAGATTGACATTAGGCAAACGTAAGATAGGTGGAACGCTAAATAAATGTTTCGATTTTGATAACGCACCGATTAACTTTGCATCCTGAACATAAAGTTTTACAGATGCTTTTAACACATTAGACAAAACGCTGGTGATTTCAGCCAAATTGGGTATAAATTTGCAGTAATAATTGACCAGACCAAGCAAGAAACGGACCTGTTTCTTGGTCGTGTAACAAGCTATGGGGAGGGTCCCATAATGTCCCGTCACAATATTTCAAACTTATTCTTTTGCCATGGCTGGGAATAGTTCTTTGTTGCCAACCCTCATCCGTTCCCCGGACTTACTGTCACACTCTCTTTCGACCTCAGGGTTATTTCCTGCAGTGTATTTCTGGCTGACACACACGTAACATGACGATCGTCTCAGTCACTATAATTTGAATTTAATACCGTAATAAAGACAACACAGAAGAACACCAAGACAGATAAACCTATACAAGTCCAGAAAACAAAACTGATGAGATAACTCTAGTCCAGAAATGAATCCAGAAAACTCTGAACACAATTGAGGTTGGGAACCAAAGTCATGATACCAGACTGGGTATAGGGAATGAATCAGAGTCTTTCGCTGTCCTGGACAAGGATGGGAATTGGCGTAGGTCCAAACCGCCTCATCAGTAAACGCTCGACCTTAAGTCAATGAGAAGACTTGAGTTGGCTGTTGTGTCACTCATTACATTTTTGTAACGCCTCTCCATTTATATTAGAAAAAAACATTATACCTGGTATGTCTACTGACTTGCCCTGGCTTCATCAGGTGCTTATAAGTTTTGGCATAGAAGCCCTGTCGAGTCTTTCAACACACTTTACGGTAAACACTCGACCTTAAGTTGATGAGAAGACTTCAAAAGAAGGACCCTGTAGATGAGAAAGACTAGTGAGGGACCAAGCTGACTCATGCACCACAATCCTGAGGTCCAATTGGCCTCAGTTAATACATTAGTTATACCTTTTGGCTTACCAAGATAAGTAGATAAGTGACTTGCTTGAATGAGTCTGACATGTCAGGTAGCCCCTGGATTGGCTACGTCCTGGCTTGAGCAGACCTCCAACTTGTAGACGTCATGTTGGCTACCCTATGCACCCTATTGCATACAAGACTCACTCTCCACACTCATACCCTGCCTTTATTATTATTGGGCACATTCGTTTCCCAGTCTCTCTCTCCCTTGCAAACCATGCCTTTCTCACGCCAAAGATCTTGTGGTGTGGTGTGCCTAGCAATCTGTGTGTTTCTCCCCCTTAACTAATATTATAGTAGTGGGGTTGTATAGCACGCAGTGTAGTTCCCCATTCCCAGCAAGAATAGGAAAGAAGATACTACCCCTTCCGGCCGCTGCTCTTGTCTGAGCTGTCGCCGCAATGTACCGGCAGTGCCTCACCTAACACGTAGATTCAGAGGAATGCATGTTCTCTAAATGAGATAAAGAAGTTTATTTATGTTCCCCACATCATCCTATCGAATAAAAGACGAAAGAGATAGCACCATGGATAGCCTCTTCCTGCTCAAGAAGATAGATCATAGATTGGTGGACTCCATCCCCAAGGAGCCCTTCCCTCCTTCCGGCACACCGTAGCTATCAAATGTTTTTATATTTAAATGAGAGAAGCTACTAAGTAGAGGTAAGCCGTAGGAAGAAAGATAGCACTCGTCTATCGGCTGCCAAGAACAAGCGATATCATTTGGGAAATATTTATTGTTCAGATTTGTTCCCTTGCCATTCCAAGATTAAGAAGCTTAGCCAGATTGGCTAACGGTCATCCCCTCCCAATATGGCAAGACTGCTGTTTCGCCATATCATCTCAGTCGTTAAGACAATAGAGATTTATAAGTGCAAAACTAATTACAACCTAAGATTACCTTTCATAGCCCATCAGTATTCTGCCTTTTAAAATGTCTCAATTTTTAACTTGAACTCTTGACATTAGGCAGTGGGTAGCGATCAGTAGAAACGGACATGAATTCTCCAGAAGCCGCACCATTGCGCATTTGGCGCAAGCGCTCCATCGGCTCTACCCGAAAGACAAGACCTATATCTACTCGCTCTATATAAAGATTGCATTATGAAGGTAACCCAAAGAACTATCTTTCATGGCGATTGAGCGAACAAGAGAACTGAGAGCTTCCGAAAGCTGTTTACCCCTGTTTACCCAAATAAAAGAAGGCACGAGGACATGAGCCATTGGCGTTTCACCACATAGGCCCCATCTTAAGAAAGTCGAACCCTACGAACTTTCAACTGCCAGAGGTTCTGTTCGAATGGCCCCACGCTCACATTCAACCATAGGATGCCGTGATAGGAAATCCGCTCCCACATTCTCCCTTCCGGGGATGTATTCGACCGTGAACTGATAGGGTTGTAGGAGCAAAGACCATCTCATTAACCTCGCGTTCAGTTTCTTAGAAGTTGCCAAAAAGGTCAGAGGTTGATGGTCGGACTGCACTTTGAACGGTACTCCATACAGATGAGTATGAAATTTCTGTACCGCCCACACTAGAGCCAGACATTCCCGTTCGACTGTGGAGTAATTCCGTTCGGCGGGTAACAGTTTTCTACTTGCATACGCCACCGGACATAGCACCGAAGCATCCTCTCGCCCTTCCTGCAACAAAGTTGCCCCAATCCCTATGTTACTCGCGTCGGTTCTTAGAACAAACGTTTTCTCCAAATTTGGGAGTTGCAGGACTGGCCTATCCACCAAAGCCTGTTTCAGCTTCCCATAAGCTTCTTCACAGCTCGGGGTCCAGATTATAAGATCTGGCGATCCTTCTTCAGGGTCTCGGTTAACGGCGCCGCAATTTCGTTGAACTTCGGAATAAATTTCTGGTAAAACCCACACAGAGACAAGAAAGACCTAACATCTTTTTTGGATTTAGGACGGGGTGCGAGACGGACCTTCTCAATATTCTTTTCTTCCGGTACCAGTCCCCCTGGGGTAATAGTATGTCCCAGAATTTCCAAGGATTGATAGCCAATCATGCATTTGGCTGGACGGGCGGTTAACCATTCCTCTTTTAACCTTTTGAAGATCTGTCCCAAGGACTTCAGGTGATCACTCTGATTGTCAGACGCGATGAGAATATCATCCATAAACGAGACCACAGAGGGATCCTTTAAAGGCTCTAATAACATTCTCATCATGCGAGTGAACACACTGGGCGCATTGCTCAGCCCAAATGGCATCACCTTGAATTCGTAATGCCCGCTCGGAGTACTGAAGGCGAGCAAGGGGCGAACCTCGGGTTTCACAGGGATCTGACAATATCCCCTGCTTAGATCAATTTTCGAAAAGTACTTTGCCTTATTTAGTCTGGCAAACAGTTGATTTGTGTTCGGTAACGGTTCAACTTGGAATGTCGTACATATGTTTAAATGCCTGTAATCAATACATAGGCGGTGCTCTCCACTGGGCTTCCTCAACAAGACAACCCCGGCATTATAAGGAGAAGTCGAAGGAGTGATGATGTCATCGTCGAGAAGCTTCTGGATTTCAGCTTCCAGGGCCTTCTCTTTCGAAAAGGGCACTGGATATATTTTTTGGCGAACGGGGTCTTGGGTAGTCAGAGTCATATCAAACTCGACTAACCCTGTTCGCCCTGGCCGATCCGTAAGAATCTGCTGATGGGACTCCAACAAACGGATGACTCGGTCTGTTTCTTCAGCCGACAGATCAGGATTAATATGTACATCCCTATAGGTTTCCCCAGAGTGTAAAGGATACTCCCTTGCCGCGTCTGCGCCCGATTCAGTTTCCATCGCGACCGCCATAGTCATAAGTGGGAGAGAAGTACCATCAGATCGTTCTTCATACTTTTTGAGGAGGTTAATGTGGAAGATTTTGGATTTCCCCCTGATCCGGATGGCATAGTTGGTTCGGGACACAACCCTTTCCACCGGGAAAGGCCCCTGCCAACCAATCTCGAGTTTATTGGAACCCACTGGAAGTAACAACAGAACCCGATCCCCCACTTTAAGAGACCTATCTTTTGTCCTTCTATTGTAGTAGGCCGCGTGTCTCTTTCTGGCTGCCCTAGATTCTGAGCTGCCAAAGCCCTACCCGTCTGGAGCTTCTTCTTTAACTCTTCGACGTATTTATATGAGGATACAACTTCTTCGGAAGTTTCTTCCTCTGTCCAACATCTCAATAGGGCTTCTAAGGGACCCTTGATGGGCCTCCCGAATAGTAGAGTGGCTGGTGGCAACTCGGTCGACCCATGGGGAACCTCCCGATAGGCGAACAGGGCGGCTGAGATATACTCATCCCATCTGTCTGTTTTCTCTTGAGCCAGCTTCCGAAGCATGGTCATCAAGATACCATTAAACCTCTCTACTTGCCCATTAGACTGAGGGTGGTACGGGCTTGTGTGAATGTGGTTGGTCTGGAAGATACGAAAGACTCCTTCCATCAGCTTACCACAGAACTGAGACCCATTGTCCGTTAGAATCTGGTTGGGAAATCCCAACCGAGTAAAGGTCTCCATCAGTGCATCAGCCACACGCTTAGAGTCGATTGTGGCCAAAGGTATCGCCTCACCCCACATGGAACAGCAATCCACCATCGTGAGAATGTACTTATTCCTCTTCCTAGTCCGAGGAAGAGGACCAACAAGATCGATGGCAACTCTCTCGAAAGGAGAGTTCATAATGGGCATGTCACCCAAGATTACCGGAGCCGTCCAGTGTTTTAGTGCCACACGCTGGCACTCTGGGCACGACTTGACGTATCTACGCACGTCTCCAGTCATCCCTGGCCAGTAGTAATGGCAGGAAATGCGCTGGAGAGTTGCCCCGACACCCATATGCCCACTGAAAGAAATGGTGTGTCCCATATGAAGAAGCTGTTCCCGATAAGCCTTAGGAACTACCAGCTGTCCATGCTGGCGTTCCTCCACTCCGGCTCTCCGGTACAGTAACCGATCCTTCATATAATACTGACCCCGTCTTGGTGGGTCAGAACTTTTTGGCAACTGGTTGAAGCAAGGTTGCAAAGTAGCTTCCTGGCTTTGAGCAGCTCGTAACTCCCCAGGCAAGGGATTCACGATCAAGGCCGGCGTCTGCTCATCCTCCGATTGCGATCTGGTTTGCATCGCCCCTACGTACATGGGTTCGGTTGGGATCCCTAGAAAGACATAGCGACAACCCAAGATCATTGGGAAGATAGGATCGAGCAGAACGGCTGCCTGTATAGTGCCGGTAACATATTTTGATTTGATGTCCACCTTCACAATTGGAAGAGACATCGCTACCGCACTCTTTGTCGCCGTTTGAATCTCAATATATTCCCCGGTTAGCTGCTCTGGGCTCACTAAGTGTGATGAAATTACAGCCTCAAACTGCAGACCTGTGTCATAGAGACACTCAACTGGTTGTCCGTTCACAAGTATCGTCTCTACTACTGGTGGTTTTTCTGAATCTTTGTTCTCAAGACCCCTCCCTTCTACCTCCTTGTGAGACCCTTCCCCGGTTTCTACAAGACAAGCAGCATAGTGAGAGTCTTTCTGTTTACGCCGGCAATCAGCCGTATTGTGTGGGAGATTTGCAGTAGGCGCACCACTTTTCACTCCACTTTCTTTTAGGAGATCCAGGTGGACTCTTACCAGAAGGTTTCTTAATTAGAACTTTATCGAAAGGATCCTCCTTTTTAGTGTGTGTTTTTTTAGGGTTCTTCTTCTTTCCAGTCCAAGTGTCTGGTGATCGGGGATTGGGTTGTGACAGTTCCCCATTATCCCCATGAGCTAGCACATACCTTTCCGCTAATGTATTTACCAAGTCTAACTTCTCTGCCTCATTTTCTAACAAGAAGGTTTGCAATGGCCTTGGCATCATCCTCTTCATTTGGTCCACGACCACTAATTCTTCTAAACTTTCATAGTCGTTAGCAAATCCAGCTAATGACATCCACTTCAAAAGGTAAGACTTCAGTCTAACACTGTAGGCTGCGAACATCTCCCCTGGTTCTCTCTTCGACTTTCTGAATAGGCTGCGAACATCTCCCCTGGTTCACTCTTCGACTTTCTGAACTGCTGTCGATAAGTATGAGCTGTCATCTGGAACCTTTTCAATAATGCTTTCTCCAGGGCTTCATAGTCATTCTCCATACCAGGTGGCAACCTTGAGTATACCTCGTACGCTGTCCCTCTCAGGCGCTGTGAGAGTTTCAAGTTCCATTTCCCACGTTCCAGTCCCATAGCCAAAGCCATCGACTGGAATCTTTGAAGATACTGGTGGATCTTATCTTTGTGTTCATCGAACGGGAGCAAAGGGAACTTCATTGCCTGGTATGGACCGCCAGCAGAAGTTGTTGAGTCCGGTAGAACGGTGCCTCCCACTGCACCCTCGCTTTCTTTGGCAGATTTAGCTCTAAGCTCCAACTCCCTCATGCGGAACTCATGGTCTCTGACGGCCTGCTCAGCTTCCATTTTCTTAGCTTCGCGCTCAGCTTCCATTTTCTTAGCTTCGCGCTCAGCTTCAAGTGTCTTAGCTTCACGCTCGACCTCAAATTTCCTAGCTTCACGCTCTGCCTGTCTGAAGTCTCTTTCAACTTCCTGAACATATTTTTGTAACTCTACACCATCGTAGCCCATCTCTCGCCCTTTAGCCTGTACTTCTGCAACATTAAATTTCGCTGAGGCCATCTTAAACTCAGCGGGTAAATGTATACAATTCTATATCAAAATTTATCTCTCAAATAACAATTGGATATTTTATATGACCACAACACGTCACATGTCGGTCAGTCTGTGTCAGGCAGAGTACAGACAATAGCCAGGCACGGTAGGCAGAACCTATTGATAGTAGACAAGGATATCTGTCCCCTATCACTATATCAGCCAGAACTCCACCAGGATTTCAAATATCCCGGGACGTGCCCCCAGAAATTGTAACAAGCTATGGGGAGGGTCCCATAATGTCCCGTCACAATATTTCAAACTTATTCTTTTGCCCTGGCTGGGAATAGGTCTTTGTTGCCAACCCTCATCCGTTCGCCGGACTTACTGTCACACTCTCTTTCGACCTCAGGGTTATTTCCTGCAGTGTATTTCTGGCTGACACACACGTAACATGACGATCGTCTCAGTCACTATAATTTGAATTTAATACCGTAATAAAGACAACACAGAAGAACACCAAGACAGATAAACCTATACAAGTCCAGAAAACAAAACTGATGAGATAACTCTAGTCCAGAAATGAATCCAGAAAACTCTGAACATCATATAGCACAGATCTTGAAATTGTCCAGTCATTTCACAACAGCCTCACCGGGCAAAGGTTCCCGTCTCTCTATCCAGCGTCGGTTGTTCGAACAACAGCTTCCAAGTTTCCTAGGTCACCACGATATAGTCAGTAATCTGGTCTGGGAAAGTGCCATGGGATCACTGGGCACAATTGAGGCTGGGAACCAAAGTCATGATACCAGATTGGGTATAGGGAATGAATCAGAGTCTTTCGCTGTCCCGGACAAGGATGAGAATCGGCGTAGGTCCAAACCGCCTCATCAGCAAACGCTCGACCTTAAGTCAATGAGAAGACTTGAGTTGGCTGTTGTGTCACTCATTACATGTTTGTAACGCCTCTCCATTTATATTAGAAAAAAACATTATACCTGGTATGTCCACTGACTTGCCCTGGCTTCATCAGGTGCTTATAAGTTTTGGTGGGGGGGTACGGGGTGTCAGGCATTGGTAGCACCTTTGGTAAGGATGGCTCTCATGTCCTTTCAGGACCCATCCCCCACTGGTCCAAGTCTGACACCCAGCTCGTGCCTGTGGCTCCTAGTAGCTGTCAGCATGCGACAGCGGCCACCCCCCGGGCAACAGCTGTGAGAGGCTGGCTAAACCAGGCATGGGTATCCGATTTGGTGTCAAACCAAGAGGTAAACTAGGGTATGCCTACCCAGCATGTGAAGACAGGATTCGGCAGACTGCGCGGAAGAAATCATTCCTGATTCAACGGGCAAGACGGCGTTTACCTGCAAAGCGTTGTGGAACGTAATGAGCACGGCAAGGCACGTAGAGCGCCCTGGTCATCCACTGCACCTGTATTCGTCTCCAATCGTCTCGACTTGTCTTGCCACTGGACTCAGATGGACTCAGGCGAGAGAGTGAGGTCGACGAATTGCGCAACTCTTCCTCACTTTAATCCAAGTCATCGCGCAAGTCATTCTTCATCCAACGTCACTTATGCAAGAATCTCCAAGGCCAGTGCAGCCTTTGGCAGACTGTACAAGAATGTATGGGACAGAACTGGAATAATCCTGCAAACAAAGCTAAAAGTCTACAAAGCAGTTGTATTATCCACACTGCTATATGCTTGTGAAACCTGGACTGTTTATCAGCGACACGCTAGGAAATTAAACCACTTCCACACAGTCTGCCTAAGGAAGCTCCTGAAGATTAAATGGCAAGACAAGATTCCAGACACTGAAGTCCTAGAAAGAGCATCCATGCCCAGTATCCACACTCTACTGATGAAGAATCAGATTCGCTGGGCTGGTCACTTGACTCGCATGCCAGATCACAGACTCCCTAAACGAATTTTCCACAGCGAACTGCGTTGTGGTAAACGCTCCCAAGGTGGCCAGAGGAAACGTTTTAAAGACACTCTGAAAATTTCACTGAATGCTTTTGGAATTATCATGACACCTGGGAGGCTGCAGCCAGAGACCGAAATTCGTGGCGTGCATCATTGCACAAAGGTGCAGTCATATGTGAGGCAACCAGGACTGCAAGAGCTGTGAAGAAAAGGCAGGACAGAAAAACCACTGCAGGAAATCCTCCTCCAGAGACGTCAAGCATTCTTTGCCCACATTGTCAAAGAACATTTCGAGCCAAAATAGGCCTTATCAGCCATCTTAGAACCCACGGCTCCACACCTTCAACCCCACTGGATGAAATGAATGGTCATCATCATTCTTGATGGACAAACAACATAAGTTTTGGCATAGAAGCCCTGTCGAGTCTTTCAACACACTTTACGGTAAACACTCGATCTTAAGTCGATGAGAAGACTTCAAAAAAAAAGGACCCTGTAGATGAGAAAGACTAGTGAGGGACCAAGCTGACTCATGCACCACAATACTGAGGTCCAATTGGCCTCAGTTAATACATTAGTTATACCTTTTGGCTTACCAAGATAAGTAGATAAGTGACTTGCTTGAATGAGTCTGACATGTCAGGTAGCCCCTGGATTGGCTACGTCCTGGCTTGAGCAGACCTCCAACTTGTAGACGTCCTGTCGGCTACCTTATGCACCCTATTGCATACAAGACTCACTCTCCACACTCATACCGTGCCTTTATTATTATTGGGTACATTCGTTTCCCAGTCTCTCTCTCCCTTGCAAACCATGCCTTTCTCACGCCAAAGATCTTGTGGTGTGGTGTGCCTAGCAATCTGTGTGTTTCTCCCCCTTAACTAATATTATAGTAGTGAGGTTGTATGGCACGCAGTGTAGTTCCCCATTCCCAGCAAGAATAGGAAAGAAGATACTACCCCTTCCGGCCGCTGCTCTTGTCTGAGCTGTCGCCGCAATGTACCGACAGTGCCTCACCTAACACGTAGATTCAGAGGAATGCATGTTCTCTAAATGAGATAAAGAAGTTTATTTATATTCCCCACATCATCCTATCGACTAAAAGACGAAAGAGATAGCACCATGGATAGCCTCTTCTGGCTCAAGAAGATAGATCATAGATTGGTGGACCCCATCCCAAAGGAGCCCTTCCCTCCTTCCGGCACACCGTAGCTATCAAATGTGTTTATATTTAAATGAGAGAAGCTACTAAGTAGAGGTAAGCCGTAGGAAGAAAGATAGCACTCGTCTATCGGCTGCCAAGAACAAGCGATATCATTTGGGAAATATTTATTGTTCAGATTTGTTCCCTTGCCATTCAAAGATTAAGAAGCTTAGCCAGATTGGCTAACGGTCACCCCCTCCCAATATGGCAAGACTGCTGTTTCGCCATATCATCTCAGTCGTTAAGACAATAGAGATTTATAAGTGCAAAACTAATTACAACCTAAGATTACCTTTCATAGCCCATCAGTATTCTGCCTTTTAAAATGTCTCAATCTTTAACTTGAACTCTTGACATTAGGCAGTGGGTAGCGATCAGAAGAAACGGACATGAATTCTCCAGAAGCCGCACCAGTGCGCAATTGGCGCAAGGCGCACCATCGGCTCTACCCGAAAGACAAGACCTATATCTACTCGCTCTATATAAAGATTGTGTTATGAAGGTAACCCAAAGAACTATCTTTCATGGCGATTGAGCGAACAAGAGAACTGAGAGCTTCCGAAAGCTGTTTCCCCCTGTTTACCCAAATAAAAGAAGGCATGAGGACATGAGCCATTGGCGTTTCACCACAGGTCGTAGGCATAGTTAGATTGAGAATATTGGTCACAATTTTCTCATCAGTTCTTAGTTGGCCTCTGGTGATTGTATGGCCTAAGAAATCAATATCTTCCATTCCCAACTCCACGTTGGTGGGTTTCACTGTAAGACCAAATAATCGCAATCTATCGAAGACATGTCGCAGTTTCAGTAGGTTTGGTGTCCAGTCTGCTGTATGGATGCAAATGTCATCAATATAGGTAGATGTATTGGTCATTCCGTGCAGAAGATCCCTAGTGAGTCGGACAAAAGTGGCTGGTGCATTACGAAGACCAAAAGGAAGAAAGCGCCATTCATACAGGTCTAGAGGGGGTGAGAATGCTGTTAAAGGAATAGAGAATGATTGCATCGGGACCTGCCAATAACTTTCGTGAGATCCAGTTTCGAGAAGATACGAGATGTTGACATATCAAGGATTAGGTCGTCACAAGATGGGATGGGCTCTGCATCGACCTTGGTCACGTTGTTTAAGCGCCGATAATCGACGCAGAGACGAATAGTCGAGTCCTTTTTTCTGACTAGAACTATAGGAAAAGAATATTCTGACTGAGATTTCTGAATTATTCCACTCGACTCAAGATTTAACAATTCCTTGTCGAGATTTTCCCTGTAACTTAATGGGATGGAATAAGGTCGACATATGATTGGTGTGCTATCAGTCAGAATTATAGAGTGTTCTATTCTGTCTGTCTTACCTGGGATGTCAGAGAAAATGTCATTGTACTCAGTTACTAACTCTATCAGTTTTTGTCGTTGCTCGTCTGTCAGTTTGGGTTCTATACGTATGCTATCGATTGTCCCTGTCGTGTCGACTGTCGGGACTGGTAATTCTATTCCGTCGTCATCCGTCTGATTAAGTACTTTGTTGTACTAGCTGTGTGTACTGTTTCCTGGCTAGGTGTGTTTGCGATGTCGTCATGATTTGTCGCCCTACCTAGTGTAGTTGTGTTGTGTACGTCTGTCGTCCGGTTATGGTGTATGTGCACTCTGTTCGTCTGTCATCAGTTCTTACGTGAGCAATAAGGCTTCAGCATGTTGATATGAAATATCTTTAATTTTCCCTTTATCGATATTTCATAGTCGACATCTGATATCTTTCGTGCAACTTTGAATGGCCATTGCCATGATGTTAGTAACAAATTACGTTTATCTGGTAGTAAAAGTATCACCTTTTGATTGGGTTTAAGGTGTAGGGTTTTGGCACCCTTGTTTGCATATTCGCGGTACATCTGGCCTTTTCTCTCCAAAGATGATTTGGCTATAAGACACGCCTTCATAAGTTTATAGCGTGTTTCTGTTACCATCTCATACGGTGTTACTGCTGTTGGATTCTCTACTGGGCTAGTGATTAGCTGATGGTAGATTGTTAGGGGTCCACGAGGGTTCGCCCCATAAACTAACTCGAAAGGTGAGAAACCCGTACTTGAGTGCGGAATTTCTCGATGGGCAAATAGCACTGCTGGTAGTAGAGTGTCCCAATCAGATGGGTTCTCTGCTGTTACTTTTGCCAGCATGTGTTTTAGATCCCCTTTAATCTTCTCTATTATCCCATTACTCGCAGGGTGATAAGGGCAACATAAATGCTGTTCTATTCCTAGCAATTTTGTTAGGGCTTGCATAGCAGCCGAAATAAATTGGGTTCCTCGGTCGCTCAAAATGGTTCGAGGATAACCAAATCGACAAAATAGATGTACAAACACATTTGCCACATCTTTGGAGGTAATGTATTTTAGTGGTATCCACCTTGTACAGAGATCCACCTTGTACAGAGATCCACGAGGGTTAGTATAAAATGGTTTCCTTTGTTCGACACCTGATTCACGGGTCCAACAATATCTACCGCTACACTTTCGAATGGTCTAGAGGCCAAAATGGAATGCTGGACCTCGGCTGTTACATGCTTTCCATTTCTTACTAAATGTTGACAAATAGTACATGATCGACAGAACAATTTAATGTCGTTACAAAATTTAGGCCAGTAGAAGTGTGCCAAAATTCTGGCTCTCGTTTTGTCATAGGCTAAATGTCCAGCAAACGGTGACTCATGTGCAATGTTTAGCACATATTGTCGGTGTTTTACAGGTAACACCGTCTGCTGAATTTCATGGTTATTTGTTGTATAATAACGCATGAGAATTCCGTTATGTACTTTAAAATACCAAGATGCATTCTTAGTAACTTTCGCTCGCTCACCTAACAATTTAAAATAAGGTGCGATAGTTTGATCGTTGCGTTGTGCCTCGATAATTTCTTGTCGAGTAGCACTGTTACTAGCACCGGTGGGTGTTAACAACTGTAACATTTTGTTTTGTAGGTCAGTGTAATGTGTTTGAGTATCTGACCTCGTTACAGCATTAGGCGTGTTTATTTGTTTCCAGGCTAATATTTCTTCATCAGTACACTGTTTCAATGATGGCAAACAACCCAAAATCAAATCAGTACAGGGATTTTGCAGGATCGCGCACGTAAATGTGCCGGCAAGGTACGGGGTGTTTATGCGTACTTTTGCCAGCGGGTATTTCTCTATGTTTCCAGAGAAAGTGCGGCATTTGACAAACTCACCCGTATAATCTTCTGGCTTAACTAGGTCTCTTTTAACCCCAAGTAGAGTGCTGCCGCTATCAAGTAAACATTGGCATGGTTGTTCGTTGACCAGTGCATCGTGGAACTTTAAATTGCCTCTGGAGGCTAAAGCTGCATTGGCATCTTTGTTGGACCATGGTACAAAATGCCCACATTTCAGTTTGCCGTCCGTATGAAACTGGTGACACGTGTCACACTTATAAAAGTCTAATATATCAGTAGCTGCACTCACACTCTCACACTCACTGGTTGGTAATACATTTTCAAGTTCAGAATCAACTATACTCTCATCGTCAGATGACGTATCGATGAGCAAAGCATTGCTTGCCTTCATTCTTTGCCTGCCCAAACACTTAGAACTATAATGGCCATAACTTGAACAAAAGAAGCATTTAACAGCACGTTTGTAAGAGTTTCGTTTGTTTTCCTGCTTCTTCATCATCATTTCTAGATGAGCAGGATAAGAGGGGCTCTTATCACACATGGAGTACTGCGGATGAAACAATTTGCAGTAACCACACTGTGGTGGCTTCAGATACGGTTTATCTTTCTTTTGATACTCTTTTTGCTTGTAAGACCTGCTTGGTATGTTTTTAACAAAGGCAGTAATCTCAGTATCATGTATCGATGTTTTAAATATGTCCCTGTTTGAGGAAAAATAAGCAGAACCTCGTTTTTCGAGTTGTTCTATCGATTCAATGTCTGCTTGTTGAAGGAACTTAGCAAAGGGAGTAGGAACGGTGGATATGACTTTATCCATCACCATTAAGTCCTGTAATTTATCAAAATTCTTCCCTACTTTCGCCGCCTTAAGCCATTTATTGAATATACTTTAAACGTTTGAAACATAATCTAAGAACGTTTCTGTTGGATTTGGCTTTATCTGTGAGTACTGGATCTGATATCCAGGAGCATCGAGTAGAAAATGCTGCATAATCCTATCATGGATGTACTGATAGTTACTTCTTAGTTCTGCTGGTATTGATTCTATGACCTTTAATGGCTCCCCACTGAGGTTTCTCTTGTAGATCATTGCCCAATCTTGTAATGGTATTTTCTGAGTCTTAAGTTGGAATTCTACATTCTCCGTCCAAGCTGATATTGAATCGCCTTGACTGAAGGGCTTGATGACCCCTTTATATTTGGAGAATTTATTTTGTTCTTCCTGACTTTTCAATTTAGTAAAGGCTATCTGGGTGTTAGAGTCAATCTCCATTTCTTTCATCTTTAATTTCGTTTGTGACTCTACCTCTATTTGTTTCTGCTTGGTGGCATCGTCCATCTCTGTCTGTTTCTGTTTTGTGGCATCGTCCTTCTCTATCTGCTTCTGTTTTATTTCCAACTCCTTCTGTTTTATTTCCAACTCCTTCTGTTTTATTTCAAATTCCTTGAGTTTCGTGGCTTCCTCTAACTCCTTCATCTCTGTTTGATGTTGTCTTTCTACTGCTCTTTTATCTCTCTCTAGAGCAGCCTTTCTCTCTATCTCTTCTCTGTATCTTTCGTTTGCCCATTTCTCTAGTTTTTCTCCAGTATATTCTAGTTCTTTACCCGCCTGGATGAAGTCATTTAATGATGACATTAGTAAGGCTTTATGTTATCTGACCATTGATAGCAATATATTTTACAAATACAATTTCACAGTTGTTATGTGTTAACTATATACAAAATTTGCTGAAAAAGAGGATGCGTTGTTAAGGGTGCATATCAAAATTAGAGGAAAATATACTCATCTAATCTTGTAGCAAAATACGGCACTCGGGATGTTCCGCCGCTGTCTTTCGTACACACGCCTGATCGACTTGCTTTTATAACTGATGTTTCTGTTTAATGGAACATCAACATTTTAGCAACAAGCATGTAATGTGCAATACATGGTGTTAATTGAAATATTACAGTTTCAAAGGATGGTAAACTTCAAATGTGATATAAATGATAATGATTAATGTAGATGATATGAATGTATGATAGTCTAAATGAATGTCAATGAATGTCAATGTCTTCATGTCTTCACCTTCTATCGTCTCTGACTGAGCTGCGTTGTATGACTTTAGCTTAACCTCTAATCTCCTACTGTTGTGCGAAAAGAATCTGTTTTTGCACAAATAATAACGTGATTGTGATAGATGTTGACATTCTGATAGTATCAAACAAAATGGTTTACAATCGATGGTTAACCTTACAATTCGTACACAATCAGTTTATGTTTCATACATTTTTATTCAAATAATTTACATAGATAATATATCCATAATATTCTGTAGAATTTCCGAAGATGGTAAATTATATGGTACTTTTCAAAATAGTATCCTAATGATACTTGCAATCAAATAGTACTTTGCTATATTTATTGACTGCTAAGTTCAATTAATGGCACAAATTTTGAAGTGGTTCAAGCCCCACGAGAAATGATAACGTGGTATCTTGGCTAATGGTAATGAGTGGTGGTTCAGGCACTTCTGACACCAATGGTATCCTGCCTGTCAGCAACTCACTTGCGACAGGCATACAAGGATTCCCTTCTTTTGCACTACACGAAAGTGACAACTCGTATTGTTTGCAAAAGGATACATTTTTATTCGGAGCTGATCATACAATAGCTCCACGAGCGGAATACCACAACGCTATTAATTAAACATCATAGAATGTGATGACGATAAGATGGAATGAGGAGATGATATAAATAGATAACTACTGAAGCTAAGCTAGACTATTATAACTATTATACTGTCCTTAACAACCACAAAGTGTCCCTAGCGGATACACGTCTGATTCCTACGCCGTCCGGTCTCTGTCTGAGCCCGCTGAGCGTTGCGTGTTCAGCCACGAGCAATTAGCTCAGCGTGCGTTCGTTGGTTTACGTGCTGGACACTGGGCTGTGTTGACCAGAGTTACTTATTCCTTTCCTCGTGGACTGGTTTCCCAGTCTATTGGGTAACCCCAGCTCATCTGCACTGGTTGCCCTCCTTGTTGACACAAGTGTGTCCCGTTATAGCTATTTATAGCGTTAGTGTCTCTTCTGTCTGGTCTCCTATCCTGTTACGTCACTTGCCCTCTTCCTAAGCTCTATTTTAGCTCTCCTTAGCTTAGAGCTCTCTCCTAAGTCTTTGAAAAGTTGGAAATCAACGGTAGCTTTAGATAAAAAATTAGATAATTTTGAAAACAAATGTCTTAGAAGAATTCTAAACATCCACTGGACAGACTTCAGAACCAATGCACAAATAAGACAAGAGACTAAGCAAGATATTGTATCCAATTTTATAAGAAAACGCCGTTGGAACTACAGCGGCCATGTACTCAGAATGGACCCCTCATATGGTCACCGGTAGGGAAAAGAAAACGGGGAAGACCAAGAGAGACCCTGCGTAGAACCATCATCAGAGAAGGCTCATTCAACGGCCAAGTAAACATCCAGGATCTACAACAGGTAGCAGCGAACCGCCAGACATGGAGAGCCATGACTTCTGCCCTATGCGCCGCCTTGGGCTCAAGAGGAAAGACTAACTAACTAATTTGGCCTGTGTCTGCTCCGTGGTGAAGATGTTACGGACGCATTTCGTAATCCCACATACCCGTGTTAGAAACACAGCTGCGGGAGATTTTTCAACTGACCGCCTTGCGTTGTCTTGTGACCAATTGGTATGGGTGCTGGTCGTTCAGACAGCAATGGCAAACTACTGAACGTTAACTTGCCAACATATCAGGAGCACCCAAAAATGATGTGGTTGACTGCGACGGCCTGCAAGAGATGTTCAACACTAAATTTCCTTTTTCCAGAATGGCCCACGGTTCCCAGAGAAGCCAGAGCCGCCCCTTCAGGTCCCCACGTCCCTGTGTGTCGGTTGTGTTGGGGGATCATCCCGACCCCTGGCATGATCAAGCGCGGAGATACTACACTTTGATCTTAGCCAAAAGGCCGAGAAGTTATCTGTTCTTGAATTTAGCCTGTAAGACAGGCCAGACAAAAATTGTATTTGGTTGAGGAATGTGTAGGTGTAACGAAAAAGGAATAAAATTCTGAATGTTCTATCGGAGAAAAAAAGAAAAATGCGTTAGAAAATTCTCAATTTTCTAACAAAGATCCAAAAGTTTTACAAACTTTGTGAAGATGCCCTAAATGTTTTACCACATTCTTTATAATCGGTATAACTCTAGATAATTTCTTTAATTATTTTATGAAACATTAAGATATATAATATAACATTTTAAATTATATAATACAGCAATAATCCTCTTAGTAATGTCCCTTGAAATAACTTACGTTGTTAAGTCCCTTAGCACAATTTAAATTACACATCTTTCTGTTTAATGCGGCTTTATTTAGTTGAAAACTGTTGTTATAAGATGCGTTGCGTGTTTTCGTTTATGTCACACGTTTACTTGATGATAATATCACGAAGTTCTTACGATGATATGCTCATGATATTATTGTGTGATGGTCGTTGTCTAGGTAACGATACTCATGGTGTGTCAATGGAGATATCTGTCTTGCAATGTAACTCACCCCCGCAGTGCATATTCACCAGGCATTAAACAAGATTCCGTTGGCGCACATAATCCTTTATTACAGAAATAAGACGGACAAACGGAACATGTTTATACATCCAGAAACATAATGTAATCCATAGAATATAAATATCCTCCTCACAATTTAACTAGCACACATCAATGCCTTCTCACGGCTGGCTTCTAATCTCAATCCACAAGACAGGTAATCCAGCTACAATCCTCGGCTGGATCTCACACAATACAACCCACACATTGGGTTGGAGCCACTGCTCAACTATAGAACCCACTCTGGGTTTTGGCCTACACTCAATACAGAACCCACTCTGGGTTCAGGCCTGTCTTCACAACTAGCAGAACAACACAACCCGGAGCTCTCTCTTAAACGACCTGACCCGCAGTCAGGTCTCCTCTCTCACTGCCCTTCCAGTCTCTTGACTTCACACAACACAACTCTCTTTCGACCCATCCCCCTTGGGGCCTTCCCCTCATATCCGCCCCATTATTTCTCAGTACTGGCTGTTTTCTCATAGCCAGGTCAGTCGCTTTACTGTCTCCCACTCTCATCTCCATTCTTCCTCATGCCCGGTCACTCACCTCAATGTCAGTGACCCAGGCTTATGTCATTACCCCCCTCTTAAAAGAAAACTTCGTTTTCAAATATTGGGAGACTAAAACTTACTAAACATGTGACCCAGACATATAGCCTGGGTAGCCCTAAGTATGGCTGCACCTTACTCTAGCTACCACCCTAAATAATACACCAAATGCTCATAGTACACTCCTATATTCATCACACATAAATACAACCATCTATCTTGTGTATCAATGCATGAACTAATACATCACATCATAATAATAATACATCATAGAAAAGCATTATACTTATGTACCCACAGGTCTCTTACTACTTCACGACCCCACAATACTATTTGTGTACCGACCCTATATCAGGTGGTTCTGTTCTTGCATTAACCCACCTCTGATTCCTGTCGATGCTGTGTCTATCCTTTCATGTACCCATGACTCATGGTACCTCTACAATTACAACATCTGTTTGCTATCCCTAGCCCTGGGTCAGTAATGTCGCGAAAACTCTTTTGACCTGACTCAACTTTCCTATCTGCATATTGCACCGTTACACTTGCGTCTCTGTTTAGTCTGAGCTCTTTATTCAATCTTGGCCCATATACCTGGCACCTTGCTTTCTGCTGCATACGCCTTATGCCTATGTGCCCTGCACATGCACTATCCTGAGCTGTTCTAGTATATCGGTCTCTATGTGCTAAAGGTACTGCTCCTTGCCCACGTGCAGTTCTGCTATCTGAAAACCTGCGAGTGAGAACATTGTTCTTCCTCTCGAAGCACCATCTACCTTTCTTTGACTGCCTATGTTCTACTCTCCTACACCCTTGGGAACATTTGTTCAGAGTAGTATCTTGTCTCTGGGAGTCACTAGCACTATATTTGGGATCCATTCTCATCTGCTCAGCTGTACTATCCTTGTCCTGAGTTCCTGTGTCTACTTCAAGTGCCTCTTCTACCTCAGCTATACTCTCTAATTTAGGTTCTCTTGTGGTAACTACCTCAGTACTGCTTACACTATATTTTCGGTCCCAATAAACTATTTCCTCTTCTGTACAATCTTTAACTCCTATAACATTTCCTATGATCAAATCAGCCACTGGTGAGTCCAGAACACACGCTGTCACTCTTCCAGTGATATATGGTGTTTTTACTGTTATTATGGCTACTGGGTAGAACTCTACTGTGCCGTTGAATGTTATGCATCTAATCTTTTTCCCTGTATAATCCGAGGGATCTATTAAACTTCTCCTCACTCCGATAGACGTACATCCGGAATCCCTAATTGTTAACGCTGGTCTATCATTGACAAATCCCTGATGCAGCTTCAGACTTCCTCCTTCATGCACTGCTGATCCTGCTTTTACTGTATGACCACATATTAGGACTGGCTGACTGTCTTTTTCAAAAAGAGGTTTGCACCCACTACAATCTTCATTGTTCAGCGTCTCAATTACTTGCGCTGCATTTGAGTGCTCTGTTTCTCTCATCCTACATTGATGGCTGATATGCCCATTCTTTCCACATTTGAAACAAGTAATCTCCCTTTTAGTGTTGTTCGTTGGTCCATCTGATGGTTGTGCATCACACTCTGCTGCCCTGTGTCTCCAGCTCCCACAATTCCAACATCCGGCATAATTTGGACGTCTCTGGAAGTTCCCTCTTCTATATGGGTACCGTCCTACTCTACCAACATTGTTTCCTCGGAAACCATTATCTTGAAGTTCTTGCTGCTCACCTTTCTGTGCTGAATCCACACTTTTCGCCCTTGGTCTGATAACTGGATTCTGGTTCTGTTTAGTGTACGCTGCACAGACTATTTCCTCACTCATTAGTTTCCCAATAGATACGTTAGGATGTGCAGTCATGTAGTTTTGCCCTAACTGAGACATTGTGTCTATGTCCTTTGGCTTCCGTTCCTCAAAGAACGCCACTAAATTAGAATTGCATGCAGATACTACCTTGTCTCTTAACATTAGATCTACTAATTTATTAAAATCTTTCCCTACTTCTGCAAGCTCCATCCATTTGTTAAATGCATTCTTTACAGTGTTAACAAAGTCTGTGAAATCTTGATTTGTCTCTGGCACTAACTGTCTAAACTTTGTCCTATATCCATGCTCAGTGAGTTGGAACTTTGTCAGCAAACGTTGACGTAAGATAGTGTAGTTGTTCCTTTCTTCTACAGGTAAATTAAACATTGTTTCTAGGGCCTTACCCGTTAAATACTCGCCCAGTCTAATTGCGTACTCGCTTTCTGGGATGCCTAATACCTTCACTGATGCTTCGAATCTCGAAAGATAGGCCTCAAGGCAATCCCGGTCCGTAAAATATGGCAGTTTTAATCTCTGTGACGACTGCGACGGTTTTCTACTTTCCTCACTTTGACCCTTCGATGCAAATTCTAACTTTTTAATAGCAATTTCCGCTTCCATCTTAATCTTCTCTTTCTCAATTTCCATTCTCATGTGTGTCTCTCTCTCTTCCTGTAGACGCTTGTTTTCCATTTCAGCTAGCTTTACTTCCTGTAGACGCTTGTTTTCCATTTCAGCTAGTTTTACTTGTGTCTCTTTCTCTTCCTGTAGACGCTTGTTTTCCATTTCAGCCTGTCTTTGTTCTCTCTCAGCTAACTTTTCTTCCTGTAGACGCTTGGCCTCGAGTTCTGCCTGTCTCTGTTCTCTTTCGGCTTGTCTCTGGTCTCTTTCAATCTGTTGTTGCTCTTTTGCTTCGGCATACTCTTGTAACTCTTTACCCTTCAGGCCTATTCGTTCACCTGCTTCAATATATTCCATTAAAGTAGGCATCTTGTACTTGTGGACACGTTGCTGTCTGTCAGCCAACTATAAATGTGACGATTCTGCTGTTAGTCTTTGTGTCACTTCCCTAAGTACACTCACACTCCCTGTGTACGTCAATTCGTAGTGCTAAAATATCACTCTGTACTCACCCAGTCACTCTATAAGCACTAGGTAGTGAGGGGGGAAGTATCACCTATACTCCCTTATATCTATATATCTATGACCAAAAGTTCATAAAGTCCCTGGAAATATTGTTAAACATACATATAAATACATATACAAACAAATGGATGATAACACTAAGTGATGACTATCCAACGCTAGACTTCACAAGCTGAGTACACGGAGACGATGATGACACAGACATAAACCACAGTAACAACCACAAGCTTGTGTAGAGACACCCACAGTGCGCGTAAAATATAAACATAAATTGACCAAGACCACTAGACAGCAGAAATGACGAAAGATCACAATAATAACATATATCCGACCACAGCAAATATTATATGTAAATATAACGAAAAGAAAGAGAGAAAGAACAGGAATATATACTGAAAATATACACAGATCTTACGTTAGACCCAAAAGGCACGGTGTATAATCTAGGACCACCCTGCTTCACTGCAGAATCAAACAAACCGACCTTACGATTTTCTTCCCAGAAAACACATGGTGCACAGTAAGAAAATAAATTTTCGCCCCGCCTCCCGGCCTTCGAGAAGCAACACAAAAATGCCCTACTCTTGACAAACACTGGACCACATACAAGTAACAGCTTAACAACCGAAAACAATATTTATAAGACAATGAGCAGCAAACAGACTGTCCAACTCGTTGGCCGATAAATATGTGCCCACTAATCCGTCGCCAAAAGTTCTTATTTATTCAGTCACCAAAGTTTTTGTTCGTTTTAATAGTTATTCGCCCTCGGCTGGAAATGTCTACGACGCTGGATTTCAAAGCGACTTGTTGTTTGTTGAGTGGTTCCTGAATTCACGTGGTGATCAAAAGTTCCAACTGTCGGAAACGTTGACGGTAATAATAATTATCCAAAGTGTTCTTTCGATATGTTGTTACTCTCGTTGCGGAGATGGCGCTTTGCTGTATCATATATGTTATAGATTCACCAAAAGAAAAGATCAAAATAATGGCAATAAATGTTCAACGCTTTCACTCTGTACAGTCAGTTCTTTTTGGCAACTGTATGCAACTATGTTCGCGGAGCCGACACGTCATCATTCGTTGTCAAAATGTTTGCTGATTATAAAGTAATGAACACAAAGGGCTTTTAACAAAGACGAATAATCAAGTCTGGTTTCACACAAAACGCCTTGTTTTGTTCAGTCACGATGAGTCATCTTGACCACAATAAGCCGTGGAAATTCACCTGAGTACCTTTCCTCCGTACACACAGTTTCCACACAACCTGACAGCCCCACCCGGCTGCGGTAGGGGTACGTTACTATCCCCTTCAGTCAACTGTCCGTCAAATCAGCGACTGCCAATTTTTCTCTGTTTTCCAAACATGTACTTCCCCAGTACCTGGACGCTGGTGTACCCACCCGTCCTATTTACTGCGTCGAAGAATCTTGACCAGTCAACTTGCAACAACACAGTGCGCTTGCCTCCAGCACACACACACACCTGTCAATTATCTTTGGTTCCCAATCCTGTCATTATCACCGACAGCGACGTCCTACACACACACACGCTGCCCTCGCCACTCTGGATTCAACACTCGTCTTTAATTTCAGCACTGCTGCCTGGTATCAAATTTACCTGTCACCGTAATGGACTCTCCCGGTTAGTCTGTATGGCGTGTCTTTATCACCGACTTTTGTGCTGCCGCTGCACCCCCACTCGCTTTAGCGATATGGTTGGTTCCAAATCACCTGTAGTGGACTTCACTTGAACTGTCTGCTAGCTTGTGATTTCCGCCGCGTACCCTCCCCGCGCGCTGACAGTTTTTTTTTTTCGATGTGGCGTCTTACACACACAAAAGAATTGCTGTTAATCTCGTGACGCAGTACTGTCTAAATTGATGGCACGAAGACACCGATAATAACTCCTCTCTTTCAGCGAAGAGCCCACAAACATCTCAGAATGACAACACTGTCTATAATGTTCTTAATTGGACGTAGCCCTCAGATGTCACACGTTTACTTGATGATAATATCACGAAGTTCTTACGATGATATGCTCATGATATTATTGTGTGATGGTCGTTGTCTAGGTAACGATACTCATGGTGTGTCAATGGAGATATCTGTCTTGCAATGTAACTCACCCCCGCAGTGCATATTCACCAGGCATTAAACAAGATTCCGTTGGCGCACATAATCCTTTATTACAGAAATAAGACGGACAAACGGAACATGTTTATACATCCAGAAACATAATGTAATCCATAGAATATAAATATCCTCCTCACAATTTAACTAGCACACATCAATGCCTTCTCACGGCTGGCTTCTAATCTCAATCCACAAGACAGGTAATCCAGCCACAATCCTCGGCTGGATCTCACACAATACAACCCACACATTGGGTTGGAGCCACTGCTCAACTATAGAACCCACTCTGGGGTTTGGCCTACACTCAATACAGAACCCACTCTGGGTTCAGGCCTGTCTTCACAACTAGCAGAACAACACAACCCGGAGCTCTCTCTTAAACGACCTGACCCGCAGTCAGGTCTCCTCTCTCACTGCCCTTCCAGTCTCTTGACTTCACACAACACAACTCTCTTTCGACCCATCCCCCTTGGGGCCTTCCCCTCATATCCGCCCCATTATTTCTCAGTACTGGCTGTTTTCTCATAGCCAGGTCAGTCGCTTTACTGTCTCCCACTCTCATCTCCATTCTTCCTCATGCCCGGTCACTCACCTCAATGTCAGTGACCCAGGCTTATGTCAGTTTACATTTACAAAACACATCAAGATCTTCAAGATTCTTTAATTGTTTGTGTAAATGACTGCATACTATTTATTACATTTTTTTTTTCGCATATGTTTTACAGGACATCGCTGTCAACACTAGCATTTTACCGCTGTTGTTGATTTCTTGGCATAATTATGCTCAGTAGTTTGCCATTGCTTTCTGAACGGCTGGCTCACGTATCCCGTAAGTCACCAACGCGGCGAAAACCGCAATCAATTCTCGCGCGCTACGCTACCCTACGTAGATAAACGGGATTACGGAGAAAGGCCTTTAATCTCCAGGCCAGTTAGACCGGTATTTGATACATTACGTACATTAATTTCTCGCAGACATTGAATGCGGTTTGCATTCAAGCGGTGCATATAAATAGGAATTGTAGGTATCCTTTTCAAACATTAAGTCTTTATTGTCAGAACCTATAAACAAACATTTCTAGTAATATTGTGTGAGTTATTTCTCTTGGAACAATGGGACCATTCATCTGTATTAGATTGTTCCCCTTTAGTTTACAAGACTTTTCGACCTCTCAATTCCATGGACACCCCTCTGACGTGTCTCCACCTTGTCGTGGAAGAGGGGTTTGCGTGTCCCAATGACCCCAAGAGCTCTTCCGACGGAAGCGCAACTACATGTCGGACAGGCCTTGGGTGAGGGACCAGACCAAGAGAGACACAACCTGCTGTTCTGCAGGTAGAATGAGGATAGCAGCCAGAAATCCAAATCAGGCGCACGATGCCACGAATTCTTGGTCCGGACAAATACTCTAAGGCTCTCAACTGAGGGATATGGCTCAATTCCTCTAAGTCATTAATCCTCGGATGTGAGAGCGGGGCCGATACTCACCTACCTCAAAATAGCGGTCAGATGCTGAGTACGCTACATGCTGGTCCAGATACTTGTTCGAGGGCTCTCAGCTTGGGGATATGAGGGATCCCCGGATGAGAGGGCCTGGCCATTTCTCGCTCACTGATGCATGGAGGTAAGGTGTTAAGCCGGCAGCACATGTAGCATACATCGTGAGCGGTTACTAAAGGTAGAAAAAGCGCCACAATCGCAAGCGATGGTTACGATGAAAGTCTGTATCTATACTCATAGATTTAGCGTAGTCAAAGGTGGAAGAGCGTCTCATTGACACGAAATGGAACGCTTGGCTAGCGAAGCCATTACGTGGAAGCCAGAAGCGAAAACTTGCCGTGTGGATGTCGTCCGCAGATGTCCGTCCCTGGTCTGCGTGGAGAGCGGCCAGTGGCGAAAAGAAATACCCAATACATGGAAGTGGGGAATTAAAGCAGCCATGAGCAGAACGTGGCGACTCCTTGGGTGAGCCCAGTCTGAGAACGCTATGTGACGGCTCTGCAATTATGGAAGTCTCCTTGGATGACGGGGAATACCCATGGTCTGCCCCTGTCTCCCCTTTAGGATGACCGTGATGTCTTTGACCGTTTCTACCTTGGCCATCTGAGATGTTGACGACAACACAACAGTAACAGTATAACGTCCCTCGAAACAGAAGGAAGCTTAACCTAATTTAAAAAATCCCCGCAGAAGTCGGATGCGCCGGCTAAGGGTGGCAAATAAAGACTGGCACAACCAATTACATCGAGTGAAATGTCCATCGTGCCCGGAACAGCTCTGACAATTTTGTTTTCTGGGCCTTCGGGCCCGGAACAACTCTGACAATTTTGTTTTCTGGGCTTTCGGGTCCGGAACAGCTCTGACAATTTTGTTTTCCGAGCACACGTCCGAACCGAAAGCTCGCTGAGTGGATGTCGTCTGTAGAATGACCGTTCCTGGTTTGTGCGAGGAGTGGCGTGAGGCCAACGAAACGCCTAAGACATGGAAGTGAGGAATTAAAGCAGCCATGTGCAGGATGTGGCGATTCCTTGAGTGAGCCCGGTACCAGAGCTCCATGAAACGGCTCTGCAATTATGGAAGCCTCCCTAGATGGCGAAAAGTGCCCATGGACTGTCCCTACCTTCCCTTGAGGGCGGACCGTAAAGTCTTCGACCATTATCTCACTTTTGTCTGGATTTGCAATGATAGTCCATGTTCATCTTTGTCGGATTATGAGATTGATGGCTCAATCCCAGAGAGAGAAAGGATACACGTTCATTTTCCTCAATGTGATCCTGCCCGTTATAATCAATTAAGCTAGCACTGGCTCATATGCTTGCTCTAATATATCTATTGATAGATATAGAGTTCAGAGAACTGAGGAATTCCTTCAGGGAACAATGTAACGTTTCCTGAAGGTCAACACTTTCTTTTTGGGGTTCCTTGCCTCTCTTCTCTCCCAATTGATTAATATCTAGGGTGTGTCTATTGGCTTACTGACACGAAAAGAAAATACTCAAAGGAGGAAATGACCTCTTACATAATTTATTAAAACATAAACATGTTTTATGGTCATTCATTACATTAACAACAACAAGTACAATTAATATTCTAGAGTAATAGGTACAAGTACAAATAATTTCATATCCCTGGATGCCTGAAATATACATATTACAATTTCATGTCATATGGGAAAGACTATCTTAACTTGCTTATCCTAGTTGTACTTCAGGGTGCCTGGATCCTTGATGTCACTAATTCTGGATCTGGTGTTATGTTCTCCTAATGAGTTATAATTGTCTCCCTGGGTATAGGATAGTGATTGTTCCTTACACCCCAGCTAAGTTACCTTCCTACTGGCTAGGACTGTTTGCAGGTGAGTTCTGGTTGGGATACTGTTCTGCATCACTTTGTTCAGATACTTCACCCAAAAAAGAAAGTCAGGCCTGGATCTAGACTCAGTCAAGCTGCTACCTTCACCAAGTCCTGCATTCAAACACTGCTGCATTCAACTACTGCATTCCAATTAGTCAGGTCTGGATCTAGTGGTATCAATCCACTCTCTTTTTCTTGTAAAATGGCTTCCAAACACTTCGGTGACCGGTTTGTGGATCTGACTTGGATTGCTTTTCCCAATTGTGATGTCTTTGTTGGCTGAGGTTTTCCTCCTCTTATTGACCAAACTGTTTAATAATTTACTATTTGATTGGGAGGGTGCACTCACTCCGTCAGCTATCTCAGATTCTCTCAGTGCTGGGATGGTAAACAAAACAGACCTCTGTCCGCTTTGCGTGTTGTATTATACGCTGGATTTACCGGTCCACGTTTTCGCTTCGGCGCAATGTCGCTGTTGTCAGTATGTCGTAAACTGTGCAGTTTCCAATCTGGGCGGTGTCTATTTACCATTTTCCCCAAGTTGAATCGTACCGGTGGTGATAGCAGTTTATGTTCTTGTACAATGGGTTTTGATTTGAGGAGATCTTGACAGTAGGAGATCTTGAGGAGATCTAGTAACGGCTTGTGAGTCAGTATACCACAATCTTTCCATGGAGTTCGCTCTGGAATAGTTGTTAGAGGGATACCAACTGTGGGCAGATCGTTGGTTTCTCTGCAGAGTCGTTTGGCCTGGTGGATAAAACTACTTATTTTTAACCGTCCCATAGCTAGGTTTTCAAATATGTTCTTCATAGAGTGGCCTGGCAAGCTGGGGAATTTTTCTGCTTGTATTAGCGTTTTTGTATCTCTGCGCTCTCTCAGTGCTTGTGGCCTCCCCATCGTCTCCATTTCCACTATAGGGGTTGATCTCATCCCTCCTGTGGTGACTCTAAGTGCTTGATTTTGCACCTTTCCAGCTCTTGTAGTGTGGTTTTTGATACCGAACACCACGCAGTTGACCTGTATTCCAGGTGTAGTCGTATATTCTGTTGATAAACATTGTTAAGTATTTTTCTACTGGCTCCCCATGTGGTTCCACTTAGCTATTTTAGGATGGCTATTTTCCTTCTGGCTTTTGCTACTGCTTTGTTGATGTGCTTTCTCCATGTCAGCCTGCCATCAAATGTTACTCCAAGGTATGTTGGTTCTTTATCTTCTCTTAGGGGTGTTCCATATATCTGGATAATCCCTGCCTTTTGTTTTGGAGAGAGTGTAAATAGAGTGGTGCTGCACTTGTCAGTGTTTATGCTGACACACCATTTATTTCCCCATGCAACAAATTATCTACAGCTCTTTGTGTTGTTTCCTCGCTTTTCCTTCCACTCCAGAAAAATGTAAGAATGACTTGCGCAATGAATTGGATTAAAGTTAGGAAGAGTTGCGCAATTCGTCGACCTCACTCTCTCGCCTGAGTCCATCTGAGTCCAGTGGCAAGACAAGTCAAGACGACTGGAGATGAATACAGGTGCAATGGATGACCAGGGCGCTCTACGTGCCTTGCCGTGCTCATTATGTTCCACAACGATTTGCAGGTAAATGCCGCTTTGCCCGTTGAATCAGGAATGATTTCTTCCACAGCTCTTTGTAGCAATCTGGTGGCCACTGATGCATGTTCATTTGTGCTCCATAGAACCAGGTTATTGGCGTACATTGCGGCTTTAAGTCCATGCGGTAGATTAGCAACAAGATCATTGATGAAGATTAGAAAAAGTGTAGGGGACATGACTGCGCCCTGGGGAACACTTTCTTGCTCTTGAGTCCGTCTATCTGTACTCGGGCTCTTCTGTTGTGCAAGTATGATTTCACCCATTTGTACATTCTTCCATTGACTTTGCAGTTTCTCAGTTTCTTCATCAGACCTTCTTTCCAGACTTTGTCAAAGGCTTTCTTCAGATCTATCCATGCCGCAAGCACCAGCTTCTTCTCTTGAAATTGCATCCTCAATTTCTTGAGAGAGGTAGTTGTCTGATCTTCCGTAGAGTAGCACTGCCTAAAGCCAGCCTGCTGTGGCACAAGGATGTTTTTTACTTTCAATACCATTGCAGTCTGTGATTGATGATGCGCTCGCAGGTTTTGCAAAGACAGCTGGTGAGGCTAATTGGTCTGTAACTAGAGGCATCAGAACTATCTTTCCCTGATTTAGGAGGGGTATCATGATTGCTTCTCTCCAGTCTTGTGGAACACTGTCGAATGTCATAGATAGTTAAAATGTAATGCGTATCTGACCTTTGTTGTGAATTGGATTGATATTTTATGACATATGACAAATGGTATCATTAAGCGTAATAAATGATGAAAATAGGGTCATTTTCTTTTTGAGCGCTTTTATTTCATAGTACAATTGTTCTTAATTAACAACCCCATATTAATAATTATTTAGTTGAGAGAGGAGAGGCAAGGAACCACCGAAAGGTATTTTTAGAGAAAAACGTTTTGTTATTTTCTGGGGTATTCCTTGGTTCTCTGAAACTCTATTTCTGGTCTCAAACCATTGAGCCAGTAACAGCTAAATTCATTATAACGGGCAGGATCACATTGCGAAAGAGGAACATATCCTGTATCTCTTTGGGGTTGTCCCAATAACCATACATCAGACACCAAGGATGGACAGGAAAAAAGTTGTGAGAAAGTTTTTTCAAGGAACAAATGAAAAAAAACAAAAAAAAAAAACTGAATATGGATAGAAAAATAAACGGCAAGCAGAACAGTTTTGTTTAAAAAACATGGTACGATGCGAAATAAACTGAAAAATTACGACCACTAGAAACTTGAAGGAAAAAGAGGATGTAGAAAACCGACTGAGAGATATACCAGGATGGCGTTAGGAATTTTATGTTTTTTTTTGCAATCCCTTTACAGGACATCGGTCAAAACCAGCATCATTCAGCTGTATGTAGATTCTGGCAAGATTAAGCTCAGTAGTTGTCATTGCTTCTTGGGGCGGCTCACATACCTCTTAAGTTACCAATGAGATTCGAACCCACTGCTAGATTATCACCGTCATCACGTACGACTAGAGTATACGAGATTACGGAGAAAAGTCATAACCGCTAGCCACCGAAGCCGGCATAGCGTAAGATAGTCGAGACACAAAAAAAAAAAAAACAGAGACCCAGCCATAGGACTGGCGACGGTGTGAGATGACGAAACCAAGACTGGGCGTTGGCGGTAATTTTTGCCATCTCACTCGATCACCCGGAGGTAGTGGGTAGCTGCCGTAGCTCTGTCTCGACCAGCACGAGGCAAGGCCATTCAATATTTACTTACTCGGTCTTCCACTTGGTCTAGTCCCTGGATTTCTTGCCAGTTGCTCCAAGTTCTCCAATTCATTTTCTCATAAACAGCCCAAAAATGTTGAATGTCTACGTCTAATGCCTAGATCAGTGTTACGATCTTCATTTGTTTTCTTGAAGGACTTGTTCATTCGTTTTTCTGTCTGTCCATGGTATTCTTTTGGCATTTTCCTCAGAAACCACATACCCAGCCAGTAGATGTTTTCAGCTTGTTGCTAAGTAGTAACACTTCACATGCCACACCAAAAAGTTAAGGTACTAGTGCACCTCCAACACTTTTTTTTCTCGTTTCAATGCTATCTTTTTATGGCAGATGTTTTTCATCTGCCAAAGGTTACCTTAGCAATAGCAATGTTTCTTCTAATCTCTCAGGGCGTCTCCCAATCAGCTGTTATGGCTATCCGATATAACTGTAGGAATATGCCTGTGTACTTGTATATTACATTGGTTTGTATTCTTCTTCATAGTTACCACCATAATCTGAGTCTTCTCACAAATTCATTCTAACCCTAGTTTTCATGTGTGAACAACTCATCTACTAAATGTTGCAGGTGCTGTAATGACTGCAATCAAGACTGTGTTATCTGCATATTCTCATGGTATTGAGGTAATCAGTCCCCCAATGTTGATTCCTTCCATATCGTTTTAAATTTCTGAAATTTTGTGTTACTGTACAGGGAAAAAGATCTGGAGACATTACACATCCCTGTCTCACACCTCTCTTAATAGGCTGATATTGACATACTGCATTATCAATTCTGGTGGTAGCTTGTTGTTTCCAATATATGTTTATTTTACAAGTCTGAGGTCTTTTCCATCAATTTGTAGATCGTCAAGAATTCTTATCATGTCGACATGTCTCACTTTATCTAAAGCCTTTGTGTAGTTAATAAAGCAAAGGCGTAGATCTTTGGTTACTTCTATAGACGTCAACCTAATGGTCTCCAAGATATACACAGCATGTACTGTACTCTTGCTTCTACAAACCCACCCCACACATTGATTCTTCTCTTTCAGGTTTTATCTCTTCCTAACTTCTTTGCATGATAATTTTAGCAAAATATTCGTGAAGTGATTCATTATAAATAAGTGTTCGATGTTGATCGCATTCCAATGCTCCTGATGCCTTGTAATTGCAAAAATAAAATAAAGGAATACATAATCTTGAGGTATATCTCCAGACATATATTGTATCAGCAGTCTCGTAACTTTATCATTCTATATTTCTTCTAAGAATTAATAATTTCTGTTGTGATGCTCTCGAATCTCGGGACTGGGAAAGGTTTCATATGGTAAGAGCATTCTGAAAAACCATCTTCAAGATGATGCTCCTGATATTATTTGGAATATCATCCTTGTTTTCTCTGTATCATTACAAAGGTGTCAAATAATACTGACATGATGCAAAACTGATCTTTTTTCTATTATGATTTTCATCTTTGTCTTTGGGCAGCCTGTGTGTACTCTGTTCATGATGATAGCTCCCACTGAATTTCTTTGTGCATTAGTTTGGCATTTTTACTGTAGTGTTGTTTTTCAACTTCTATGCAGTTTTTCTCTAGCCCACGCTCTTTTGCGCCTACTAATATTCGACGTCCTGGATAAGGAGTATTTGGCAGGATTAATTTTTGTTCTGGTTTCATGTTCCATTAGTAGTAAAATTGCTTAATTCAAAATGTGTGCTTGTTTCCATTAGTTGTAACATTGCTTCATTCATCCATGTTTTCATGTTTCCATTAGTTGTAACATTGCTTCATTCATCCATGTTTTTATGTTTCCATTAGTTGTAACATTGCTTCAGTCATCCATGTTTTCTTGTTTCCATTAGTTGTAACATTGCTTCAGTCATCCATGTTTTCATGTTTCCACTAGTTGTAACATTGCTTCAGTCATCCATGTTTTATGTTTCCATTAGTTGTAACATTGCTTCGGTCATCCATGTTTTCATGTTTTCATTAGTTGTAACATTGCTTCAGTCATCCAGTTTCTCATGTTTCCATTAGTTGTAACATTGATTATTCATCCATGTTTGTTTTCATCGTTTCCTAGTGTAACATTGCTTCAGTCATCATTCACACAACCCATTTCTTTCATTTCGGACTAGTTCCTTGAAGCAAACTGATGATTCTTCAACATTGTTCACTGATCAACCACATCTTGAAAAAGGATCTTTAGATCAGACAATATATCAGTTTGCCGCTATGTGGTTCTGTCAAAACTGCAATACTTTGTGTTATGTTTATTGTTTATATTATACAGCTTCACGCAGACAAAGCAAGGACAAATCGATGACGTTTGAAATTCAGATTTTGAGGATGATGCAAAGGAAGCCATGGATGGACAGAAAAACGAGAATGAGAAAGTTTCTTTCAAGGAACAAATGAAAAACACGATGGATAGAAAAAATTAAATGCAAACAGTCCAGTTTGTTTAAAAATGACCGTACGGTGAGGAAATAAACTTGAAAACTTAGTGACCACTGGGAAACTTGAGGGATGAGGAAAAGATGATGGGAAATGAAGAGATATATGCCAGGATGGATAGCACAATCGAGACAAAACAAAGACGGCCATAAACTGGCGACGGATTGTGAGATGGCGAATCAAGGACTGTAAGGAAAGGAAATTAGCAGGCACACGAAGGTGAATTACATTTGTCAATAGCGGATTCCTGCGATGTCGACAGAGTTGTCGGCCTGCCGCGAGGGAACACCAGGCCACACCAATAAGGCCAGACAGGGAAACGGTACTCACTCAAACCTTCATGGTCTGTATAACATCACATGATGTTGACCACAGGATGTCTTCATCGACATACAGGAACTAGCGAGGAGTTAACATCCAGCAAAAACAAGCAGCAAGCATTGTTGTCAATAGCAGAATACACACGATATTATATTGTCAACATATTTATCCAGCACACGTGGGCTAAACCTTAGAATATATAGAAGTAGTAAATTTTCTGAAAAAATTTTCAACAAAAATCTAAATTTTTTGGAGGGGATAGCACATGAACGCATTGCCCACTTAGGAGAAAATTCGCACTCAGACACCCACATGCAGTTCTAAACCCAACCAAAGTGTAATGGAAGGGCCTCAACCTGTGATCACGACCTTCGTTTTAGTATTTTTTCCCTGTGGTACTATCTTGAGATTCCCTTCCCTTTAGGGGTAGGAGACTCACTTCCGTGTGTATTTCAAAACATTTTTATACAAAAACAGTGTTATTTACAAGTGTAATGTGTGTTTCTTTTGTTCGTGTATATCACCTAGCGTTGCCGTTTCTTAGTGATTTAAGTGGAACATGTGCGAATAAGAAACACATGCATAGCACTACAAAATGATCATATAACATTAAGGGCATGGTGCATGTCACACGGATTCCTTTTGTAAGGAAGGAAGGGAAGGAGGCCATCAAATATTGTTCTTTTTTTTAAAAAACTTTCGTGCTTACAAAACTTCTGTGTGTGTGGGTGTGTGTGTGTGTGTGCTGTGTGTGTGTGTGTGGGGTGTGTGTGTGTGTGTGTGCGTGTGCGTTTATATTATATATATATATATATATATATAATATATATATATATATAAATCTCAATTGTTTAAAAAAAAATTTTTTATAATATATATCTATATATATATATATATTAACATATATATTATATATATATATATATATATATATCTATATATGTGTGTGTGTGTGTGTGTGTTGTTTGTGTGTGTGTCTACATTTGCGAATAGAAACATATTACCCATCATATACACATGATGATTTTACATTTATCGCAAAGGTGTATGACCTACACATTACTTGTTGATGATAAATGTGGAGTCATCATTGCACCCATGCATACTAGCATTTGAATATAAATTCTTTTATACTCTAAGATTCGCAGTCGCTCTAATTTTATTAGACAAGTTAGCGGAATCAATTGAAATGTATCATACCATTAATCATTGCGGCCATTCTCCTTTCCATTGGTCAAAGCTTGACATACAGACCAGCATATGGCTCACACGTAGCTGTCAGCATGAGGACAGCGGCCACCTTCGTGACAACGGCTGAGGACAGGCACGGCCAAACAAGCGAGGGTAACCGGATCGGTGTCAAACCAAGGGTGAACTAGTAGCCTAGCCAGCATGTGAAGACAGGATTCGGACGGCGCGAAGAAATCATTGATGGTTCATCGGGCAAGACTGCGTTTACTCCAAAGTTTTGTGGATCGCAATGAGCCGGCACGGCACGTAGAGCGCGATCTTCACCACTGACTTTATTCGTCTCCAGGCCGTCTTGGACCTCGTTTGACACTGAATCAGATGGACTCAGGCGATGAGATGAGGTCGGACGAATTGCACAACTTTTCTCACTTTAATCCAGTTCATCGCGCAAGTATCTCACCCAAATTCATATATCACCTTTCAGCCACTGTGGCGATGGGCAGATTGCAGGCGTGGGTACGCCTGGCAAGTGGTTAGTCGTAGACAACATTACCATGTGGCTCAGGCCATGTGGTCGTCTCTACTGACTGGAGCAGCAGTGAGATTCGGCAGTTCCCTGAGAGACTGAGCAGCCTCTATAGGAAAGCACTTCATAACTTTATAGCACCAGGAAGGGGCTAGAAAAACTGCCCTACACATTGCTTGCTCCAACATTACCTAAACCAGATAGCCACGGTTGGGTGGGTACCCTATAACTGCGGTCGACATAAAACCAAAGTAAAAACAGGTGAAGCAAAATTAACCTAACCATACTCCCATATCAACATAGAACAATTAGTATAATGAGTCACATCACAAAGATTTTGCTAAGAATTATCATGCAAAGAGTGAGGAAGAAGATACAACCTGAAATAGGGGAAAGAACAATGTGGGTTTGTAGAAGGAAAGGGTACAGTAAATGCTGTGTATATGCTGCGAACAGTTATTAACGTGCTATAGAAGTATACAAGGATATACATCTTTGCTTTATTGACTATACAAAGGCTTTTGATAGAGTTAGACATGTCAACATGGTGGATATGCTTGCAGATCTACAAATTGATGGGAAAGACATTAGACTTATAAAAAACATATATTGGAAACAACAAGCTGCAATAAGGATTGATAATGAAGTGGGACAGTATCAGCCAATTAAGAGAGGTGTTAGGCAGGGATGTGTGATGTCTCCAGATCTTGTTTCCCTATACAGTGAAAATATTTTCAGAAATGTAGAGGATATAAATGGAATCAGCATTGGAGGACGAAACATCAATAACATTAGATATGCAGATGATACAGTATTAATTGCAGACAATGCGCAGGACCTGCAACAATTAGTAGATACAGTTGTTGTACACAGTGAGCAACTGGGGTTAGAATTAAATTGTAAAAAGACTCAGGTTATGGTCGTCACTAGGAAGGAAGAAGTGCCACAATGTAAAATACAAGTAAATGGAAATATTCTTCAACAAGTGAATCGGTACAATTATCTTGGAACAGTCATAACATCTGATGGGAGATGCCTTGAAGAGATTAGAACAAGAATCGCCATGGCGAAAGTAGCCTTTAGCAAGATGAAAAACATTCTGACCAATAAAAAGATGTCAATTGAAACGAGAAAAAGAGTGTTTAGGGGATACATAGAGCCTGTTCTTTTGTATGGATGTGTAACTTGGACAATAAGCAGTCAAGCTGAAAAGCATCTGATGGCTGCAGAAATGTGGTTTCTGACGAAAATGAAAAGAATACCATGGACAGACAGAAAAACCAATGACCAAGTACTACAGGAGACAAATGAACATCGTAAACTGATTAGAGAAATTAGACGTAGACAGTCAAAATTTTTTGGACATGTTATGAGAAGAAATGGATTGGAGAACTTAGTGACAACTGGCAAGATCGAAGGGAACAGACCAAGAGGAAGACCGAGAGGAAAATACCTGGATGGCTTGGCCACATGGCATGGACGAGACAGGAACACTGAGCTGATCCATGACACTGGTGATCGAGTGAAATGGCGAGTCATTACCGCCCACGCTTTCCGGCATGGCACATGATTGATTGATTGACTCCCATAACTGTCGGGCCTTGGAATGTACGCAAACGATAGAGAAGGAGTGTCTGGCCCAGAGAGACGTACACCACTTAAAAATGTCGCTTAAATCTCGACAGGGTCGAATTCATTGCACCGGGATTTTATCCCATTTGGGTCAGTCTATTTCCGCCTTATAAAAGGTCGAACTCCGTAGCTCCAGCCACGTCCCACAGGAGTCTCCGAAAAAATGCACCACTTAACCGAAGGATGCGGCCCGGAATAGAACCCACAACATTTGGAGCCCAAATCAGGGGGTTTGACCACTTCTTCACGGAGACTTCATATGGTACAGCACTGATCGCGGGAGAGTTGGGCAGGTACAGCATCGAGATTGCAGCCTTGGACGAGACGGCTTGCAAGCGAAGGCCAAATCTGTGAAGTAGGTGCCGGCAGCACATTCTTCTGAAGTGGAAGGAAAATTGAAGAAAAACGCCAGTCTGGCGAGGGTTCGGTCCTGCTGGCAAACTAGCTGGATTTCCAAAGGCTATAAACGAACGAACGAACGAACTTTTCAAAGGGTCACAAATTGGGCATCCAAGCCCGTCTTACATTCGGCCCTTCCAATCACTCATCTTTCGTACATCAATAGTGCATGATACATTAACATAGGAAAATAACATTGTGAAATGAATATTGTAAACATAAACAATGCATATTACCATGTTATGAGACAGGCAGACACAGGTGCACACGCACATTCGTAAAAACACACACCAGCATACATACTTACATCATTTGCATAAATTCACAGTTATGCACTCACTCGATAACACACAAATGCACACTACCTCGCATATACATATATTCAATCACAATCACAAACTCACTGACAAATATTTAACGTCTGGTATGCGGGCAGGGCGGCGCCAGGCGTATGGACTCCTGAGGGACATCCCCTGCCCCTTCTCTAGCAGGCAGGCTCTACTAGGGTGACCGGTTAGTTCCTGCCTGTCAATCAAACAAACCATGGAAAATAAAAAAGAATTACCGCCGGAGCAAAGGAGTGCGTGCTTTGTGCTCGATATCTTTGACAACAGTCAGCGGGGATAACATGGGGCGGAGAAGAAGAGGCAGAGGAGAGGGTTGAAGGAAACATCAAATGACTTGGCTGTTTGTTTATCATATATTAGTCCTACTGACCTACTCCTTTTTCACGTGTATCCCATCCAGAATAAATTACTGTGTGTTTGTCGTTTATAATTTTGCTCGATCCCTTCCATCTCATCTCACTTATGCCTAGGATATTCACTTTCATGCTTTCCATTTCACTTATAACATTGTGCAACTTTCCAAACTCATTTAATGTTCTAGTATTTCATGTGCCTATTTTAAATTTATTTGTTTTAGTTAAGGTATTTGCCTTCAGTATCTGGATGACTGTTTGGTGTCACCAGTGGCTCATGACTGTCCCTACTGGACGAGGATGTCCCAAGACAGCCATTGGCGTCGTTTACTGCCATTGAAATGTGTTTTGTCATGAAGGCTTGTGAAGATAATGGCAAACTACTGAACGTAAACTTGCCGAGATATGACAAACAACAAGATTACCTACAACAGGTCTACAAAGGGTGACGTTGTGATATTCTAGTATGATAATTTAGTCGCGTCTAGCGTGAGTCGCGTAGTCAGTGGTTGCACACCCGCCTCACACGCCAAGGATCTTTAGTTCGTTCCCGGGCCCAGTCAGGGAAATGCTTTACTGACGCGCTCAAACGCGAGCGAAACTCGAGTCTAGTGCTTCCATCCTGACGTGGGCAAGGTCCAAGGAGGTATTCGTACCCGAATACGATCAGCATTGCCAGTAGTGGGTTGTGTTCAATCTTAAAAACCCAAATCAACCAAATCAATCAATATGACAAACAGCCTAAATATGCAGTTACGTCCTGTAAAGACTATGTAACTAACTTCTTAAACATTATATTTGGCCTGTAATACAGGCCAGACAAAAATTTATATGAGCTTGAACTATATCACCAAAAGCATTACTAGAATAAAACATTGACTGTTATATTTAAGAAAAGTAGAAAAGTGCGTTAGAAAGTTTTCAATCATCAAAAATAAAGCCATAACGTTTACAAAATATTTTAAGAATCTTTAAAATTATTATCCTTTTATTTATAACACATTAATATCGTTGTTCGTTCTTAACACCGTATAAATACTTAAAATAAATGTTACAATTATTTAAATTAAATTACATAGTCTTGCAACTGCAAGTATATTCCCTTGAAATAACATATGTAGTTATGTCCCTTCACAATATTTTGCATAATGCCTTTCTTTTTAATGCGGTTTTAATTAGAACAAAACAATGTTTTTTCAAGGTGCTTTGTGTGCTTTCTTTAACATTTACAAAATACAACAAGACCCCCAGACGTCAAATGCAGCAATATTCTCTAATTGTTTATGCAATGACTGCATAATATTTATTAATTTTTTTTTGGTCGCATGTTCTTTACAGGACATCGCTGTCAACATAAGCATCTTTCAGCTGATTGTTGATTTCTTGGCAAGATTACGCTCAGTAGTTTGCCATTGCTTTCTGAGCGACCGGCTCACATACCCCTAAGTTACCGACGCGGCGAGAACCGCTATCAATTCTCGCGCACGTCACTTTACTCACAAGAGTATACGGGATTACGGAGAAAAGAACGCAAACACCTAGGCCAGGGAGACCGGCATTTATTACATTACATACATTAATTCCTCGCAGATATTAAATGCGGTTTACATTCAAGCGTTGCTTATAAATAGGAATTGTAGGTATCCTTTTCAGATGTTAAGTGTTCATTGTCAGAACCTACAAACAAACGTTTCTAGTAATATTGTGTGAGTTATTTGTCGTGAAACAATAGGACCATTCATCTGTATTAGATTGTCCCCCTTTAGTTACAACATTTTCGACCTCTCAAATCCATGGACACAAATATTTCGTTAGAATGTTCCACTATACGCAAGAAACCATATATTGTACAATTATAAGTACGCTTTCAACACGGAACAGAGCTAGCGTAGTGGCTAGATGCTCGCCTGTCGGCTCTGTGATCATGAGTTCGAATCTGCAGCGGGGTGGGATCTTACAATGTATCTGGTCTCCCTGGTCGTAACTTGGCTAATGAAGGCTAGTCGTAGCCACGTCCTTTGTTTTCCTTCATTGTGTTCTGTAAAACTGCACTACTTCGTGTTATGTTATATTGTTTACATTTCTACAGCTTTACGGCAGACAAGCTAGGAAACATCTAATGGCAGTAGAAATGAGATTCCTGAGGAGAATGCAAAGAATGGCGTGGATGCACAGAAAAACGAATGAGAAAGTTCCTACAAGAAACAAATGAAAAACCTTAAAATAAATAGAAAAATTAGACGGAAACAGTCCGGTTTTGTTTAAAAATCATAGTACGATGAGAAATAAACTTGAAAACTTAGTGACCACTATGAAACTTGACGGAAAAAGAAGATAGTGGAAACAAGAGAGTATATGCCAGGATGGCTTAGCATAATCGAGACAAAAACAGAGACCCGGCAATAGACTGGCGACGGTGTGAGATGGCGAACCAAGACTGCCTAAGTGTATTAGCATTGCACATGAAGGTGATACATTTGTCGAATAGCAGAATAAAAACGATTATTGTAGTGGGACATTATCGAGCACACATTTGGCCAAACCTAAACATATGTAGGAGTAGTAAATGTTCTGAAAATCTCAAGAGAAATCTCAATTTATTTGGAGGGGATATCGCGAACGCAGCCCCTTTTACGAGAAAATTACGCCCTCGACACATTTGGGGTGATAGCAGGCGTCAATCCAACCAAAAGTGTATTGGAACGGTCTCAACCTGTGAGCACCATCTTTATTGTACAGTTTATACTCAACCTGTGAGCACCATCTTTATTGTACAGTTTATACTCAACCTGTGAGCACCATCTTTATTGTACAGTTTATACTCAACCTGTGAGCACCATCTGTATTGTACAGTTTTTGATTTTCAGTGCTCCAATGTTGCCCCCCCCCCCCTATCTGCCTCCCCAAACCCCCTCACCGTGATATTGGACTCATTTCTGTGAGTTTCTCAAAAATTTCATTCATACAAAGCAATGTGTATTTACATGATGTAATGTGTGTTTCTTTTGTTTGTGTATATCACAAATCGTTGCTGTTTGTTAGTGTTAAGTGAAAGAAATACATTCATACATACATATTATAATAATAAGAAGAAGAAGAATATTTATGGCATCGTGTATGTACAAACGCGTTCCTTGCATAAGGAAGGAAAGAGGCCCATACATTAATGTTGTTATTTAGGACAATTTTACATGTTCACAAAACGGTGCATTAACAAGGTGCGTTGTGTGTCTGTGTCTGTGTGTGTGTGTGTGAGAGAGAGAGAGAGAGAGCTATAGTGATCTATCCTGAAGCGACAGTGGTAAGAAACAGACGGAGTGGTTGGGGTGTCATTGCCTAGGCTAATGGACGATTCTTGAAAAAGGAGAGTATGGCATATGAGGCTACGACCTCCAGCATGACAATGGTGATGGAAACAGTCACAGCGGCATTCCGTTGGTTAGAGGAGACCACTACAACACACATTGTCTTCATCATGGAATCAAGGAGTATGCTTAGTAAAGTGGAGAAAGGAATTTTTCGTGTGGAATGGCCTCGCCTCGCTTCAGAGGACACAGACTGTAAGAATTGTATGAAGATTTTGCCTTGACCACGCGGGAGTGTGAGGGAATGAACAGGCTGATAGGCTGGCAGGGATGGGCCCGTCATAACTCCTGGCGTTTTTCCCCTGCTGCGCGAGACGTTCGGTCGTTTGCGTTGTCCTTTGGTTGTTCCGTGCTTGTCCCATACGGACATGTATACCCACAAGCCTTCTCTCCCTCAGGGAGGAGAGCCTGTGCACCCGGTACTTCGTGCCCTCACACTATCCTAGAGCATGTGGTCGTCGGGAGGCACTTTTTCCTAATCTACTGCCTCTGTCACCATTATTCGTCTTCGTTGCAATTTTCCTTCTTTGTGCCCCGTTCACGGCGCCGTACTCTGGGAAGCCGGCTCTTCCTTTAGATTCCTCGACCCATCTCTTGGTCTCTGCTGCGGAGTGCGGCTTCGTAAGACGACTACCACGATGGTATTTGGGTTGGACTTCGGCCGACATTTGCATGATTTGTCGACTGCAACCGTGCTGCGGTTTGTCTCACTGAACAGTCCCGTACTCAGACGCACTGCCCTCGCTCTTAGGGAAGGCCATAGAGTCGACACGAGACAGTGCAAGTTCTTGCTGTTAGTTGAGAGATTGGTTCTGATGTTAGCTGCCATGCGGTTACAGACATAAACTTTGACCATATTATTATCAAACTGGTCCCATTCCAAGTTTCGGCGGTACCACAAAAAGCACGAGGTCTTTTCGGCTGCCTTACCAAGTTGTTTTTGTGCCTGAGTTCTCGATTGTCCTTTGATGCCTAACTGCTTTAATACGTCATACATGGAGTGGGAGACTAGTCCTCTTGCGATCACCTCAACGACGAATAGCCTGACAGTGACCCTTCCTGTCTCAGACTAGCGACCATGTCGCCGTACTTCTCCATCTAGTACGTATGCTGCTTCTCGATATACAATTCATATGGAACTGTCAGCTCAAACAGCGTTAGCTATTTGTCCGACGTTGAGTGAAGTGAAATGTCAGGTCGCAAGCGAAACTGTTGGATCACTTCAGGGTACGCACAACAGCCCTTCAGATCCATGGTCAGCTCCCAGTCACCCGCGCCATCGAACATGGACGGTAGGTCGGCAGCGCAGCCTTCCTTGTCTCTACGTTGCTGCCCAGCTCTGACGAAGTAAATTCCATCGGCCTTGCTTAGGTTCCTCTGTTTGCCCACATTCTGGCTTCATCCACTATGGCTGCCATCTCAGCAAGAACTTTATTGTAGCGCTATGTGAATCGGCCTTGGCAAAGGGTTATTTTGCATGCGGACAGTACGTGTTCTACTGTCTTGACCTTATTACAGAGGGGACAGGACGGGTCTGTGGTTTTACTCCACTTGACCAAGTTGGCAGATGATGGCAAGACATCGTCGAGGGATCGGACGACGAAACTTAAGCGCAGTGGTTCCATACGCCATATCTCATTCCAGGGCAGGGACTTCTGCAGTACCCCTTCCCATGACATACACTAGCCCTGCTGTGCCTGCTGGGCAGCCATTTGTACTCTCTTTTCGTCCTCTACCTAGCGGATCTCCTGAACCATCATGAGTCAGCGTTCTTTGGTCGTCGCCTTAGACCACATCGGAGCTCTGTCATGGTGCCCAAACCCCCTTCTAACCGACTGGGTGTGCCCACTTTCTTCCCGTTCTAAGCGCAGGTTGTGAGGTGCTGACTATTTCATCTGGAGACTCGCGCAGCATCATCGCGAGTATGGCTTTTCCGAGCTTGAATTCTTCCATGACGGACAAAAACTGGAGGAGGAGCTTACTTTGTTTGCAATATAGTGCAGCCTTCGTGAGACATGGTGGAGCTCCAAGCTACTTTCTTATGTATTTGCTTATCTTCATCTCAATGGTCTCCACTGTGCTTGTGGCTACATCGTGTATCCGCAACGGCCATAGGAGCTTCGGAATAAGCATGAATTGGAGACACTAGTTCTTGAATTTGCCTATCAGTCTGCTTTTGCACGATGGTACGCAGACCATTTACCGCTTTTTCGTGTATTTCTATTACCGCGTTCTTGTCCGCCAGGGTTGCATCGTACGCACGGCCGAGACTCTTTACCGGTTCCTCTACCACGGGGGAATTGCCTGCCCGGCAACCATGAACAACCTTTCCACCGCTCAACCCTTCATGATCGACAGGCTTCTTGATTTCTTCCGCCTGAAGCTCATCCTGCAGCAGCGAATCAGTTCCTCTAGCCTCCGGAGGATGCTATGCGCATCACTCTCCTTCGGTGTCAGGATCATCGTATCGTCCATGAAGGCCTTCAGTGGCGAAATGTTTCTTTCCTCACTTAGTTTCGAACCGTGTGCGTAGCCGGATGCCACATCCAGGATCACCTGCATGGCCATGACAAACAGTATCGGCGAAATCGTACATCCCATGGCATTACCCATCTGCAGGTCGACCCTTCTGGCCGTGAACGTGTTGGTCGAGAAACGGCATATCGAATGGCTGGCAACATAGCCGTGGCTATCGAGTTAATAACAGCTAGAAGTATATCACCGAAGATTAGTAACGCCACGGATTCTAGAACGACGGGCAAAATCTAGACAGGATAGGATGGATGTGACAGCGAAGACAGCATGTGTGAACGAAAGAAGGAGAGGTATAGAAGAGTAACGACAATGGCGAACTTATAACAGATTTGAGTAGATCATCTTAGTGTACATATAACTTAAATGCCAGCCCTGGCAATAACAGGCCGTTTAAGAGTACCGTAGAAGATGTTTATTGTAACTATGTCAGCTGCCGGATTAAAGCAGTGTTCGTATTGTGAACTCAGAGGTTACTTCATCTTTTAAAGTTCATCGTTGGCTCCAGTTACTGTTATCTTCACTCCGTCATGTGAGCCGAATACCTACTGTTAAGTTCAATAATATATACATGGCAAAGCAGAATGAAGAGGGACTTACAGTTTGGCATATGTCTCGGATGTATAATTGATGGCTCAACCCCAAAGAGATAAAGGATACTAAGTTCCTCTTTCCCAATGTGATCTTGCCCGTTATAATTAATTTAGCTGTTACTGGCTCAATGGTTTGAGACCATGAAATAGAGTTTCAGAGAACCAAGGAATACCCCCAGGAAAACAATGAAGCTTTTACTGAGTATCCCAAATGTCCTTAGGGTGGTTCCTTGCTTCTCCTCTACCAAGTAAATAATTATTAATCTAGGGTTGTTTACTTTAAACAATTTTACTACGACAAGAGAACTCTCAAAAGAGACAATGACCCTTAGTTTGAACTAGTGTTACTGAACAATAATGTCATCAACATACATAATCAGTACATTAACAAAACAAGATCATATACATGTTCATCTCTAACTACATATATCTATCTTGGGTGTGACCACTATCAGATCCATCACCATCAGTATTGAATCAGTCTTTAACAAGAGTTGTTATGCCTCTTCTTCTGGCCTATATATACTCTGAGGAGAAAAAACACTGTATTCATTCGGATTTGTCAAACTTCAAGTTCTTGGACTTCAGCGGCAATATATGTGATAGTTTCCTAAGAGTTCTTTTGTTCCAGGATTAGGAGTATTGGCTCACTGATTTCTCTACCTCTGTAAATCGACTAAGGTCTCAATGATACCTGTCCTATTTGGTGGAGAAAATCTGCAGGAAGTTGCTTGTGACTAGTATTTGGCCTTACTCTACCAGCTGCCTCACTCAATCAAGCTGCTACACTCAGCCAAGCTGTTACATTCACAAAGTCAGGTCTGGATCTAGCTGTACCTAGACACTACCTGAAATTTCAGCAATCAACATACATCTAATCACATCCTCAATATGACATTAGAAATGCAATACTGTAAAATCCTAAGTACACAACAAGTGAAATCAATAACAGGAATCTTGTTCCTAGAGAGAAATAAACATAGGAGACAGACGGTCTTGGTGTTCTCAATGAGTTATCACCAACAGAATTGGTTGCTCTCCCCCAATCTTCCATTATAAGGTGTTAAAGGTTTAAACTAGCAGATGTGCAGTTTCATCTTCACCTATGCCTGTCATAGTGGTCTGCAGGTTGACTAATACCTTGATTGATTTGGAATTTGACAACGTGTTCCCCATCCTCTTCTGTACCTAGTTATTTTCTCTCCATCTTCTTCCATTAGAGAAAAGGATCTCATACATTAAGGGGTTTTAAAAATCATTCCCCATTTCAATGAGTATTTGCTTATAAACAGTATAAGTACATCGTGGTATCAATTCTAATATAGTTCATTCATTGGCACCTTGCCGTCTTGACAGACGATAGTGTGTGCTTTAAAAAGGCATAATAACTTTTACCTATGGCAGTAGCGAATGTAACTGATAAGGCCAATTCGCACTGTAAATGTCCGTTCACAGTGGGTGCATGTGAACACGTGGTCATTTCCACCATCATGCACCATCTTACGTCTCACACGTGTAACTTATCTAGAATAATTTTCTCCTTTGTCTTTATTCCATTTCTGATATTTGCCCTCCATGCAACACGTTCAGTGATGACTTGCTTCCAATGTGTATTATTAATGCCTGTATCAATCATGTCCCGCTTACACAAATCTTTGTATCGTAGTAGAGGCTGACCCTGAGATCTCTTACCTATCTGTATTTCACCAAAATAGATGTCCTTTGGTATTCTACCATCATCCATCCTCCTAAGATGTCCTATCCATCTAAATCTACGAAGACTGTGCATGGAATAAATCGTCACATAACCTGATCTTTCCAATACTTCAGTATTTGTGATTTTGTCTTGACACTTAAAACCAAGAATTCTTCGCAGACACCGCATATTAAAGCTGTTTAAACGTTTCTCTTGGTGTTAGTAAGTTTTCCAGGTTTCACTGCCATAAAGAAGAGTACTAAGGACACAGGCTTCACAGACTCTTGTATAGTATTCTGGTGAATTCTTTTCTAATCAAAAGTTTCAAGGCGAGTATATTCCCTCCTTTTCACCGTGTCTGTAATAAGTTTTTACTTTATTTATCATCATCATCATACTATTTATGATAATCATCATAGTTATTACAATCATCATCATCATTCTCATCATTATCCTTATATCATTATTATCATCATCATTGTTAATACAATCATCATCTTCATTACAATCAACATCATCATTATATCATTATCATCATCATTATCATTACAATCATCATCATCATTATTGTTATTTCAATCTTTATCTCATTACCATTACATTCATCAGGACACTAGCCCACATGTTGTAATATAATACAAAATGGGTTTTGCTTAAGACACAAAACCAGAAGCTTGTAGTACGCGTGATATGTAATATTCGTTGTGTCGTACTTAGGGCACAAAACCAGATGATGGTACCATGAATGATATTTAATATAAAGTGCTGTCATGCGTCGGAGTGCACTACATTATGAAGTAGTGTATGGGCTATGCCGAACATATTCTCTGCTGATAGACACGACATTACACCTCAAAGTTGCCTTCTATCATGAGATTGATTGCCAGCATGTCCTTTTCAGCATGTCTCTTCATCTCACTCATACTCATTCATCAAACATAATATTCATAGGTGCATGGATGATCATTTAACTCATTCATCAGAAATCATTCTCCTACTAGCATGTAAGATAAGTAATCATACTTATCTGATTTCCCAATGATAACTTTAAATGTTAACACCATGTACATCACAAGGAGATCCCAATCATTCATCAGACACAATCATATCTGTATGGATGACAATTAAGAATATGTATGTGCTTTACACAGAATACATTCACAGATTCAACCACAATGACATCACAATGGAATCTAAATCACCCCATCATCTTTCATCAGAAAATATAATATTTTCCTGGATGATGCTTAGTAATTACTGCTGTGGTTCACAAATTATACATTCACACCTGTTTAACAATAATTAAATTACACATGGATCCCCACATGCTCTCACCAAATATATAAATTTATGTGATATATCCAATTCACATTCATTCATCCTGCATCCTAACCATTCTTGCATGGCGGTTGATTAAGTATTATTATTACGTGTCTCACAAATGATAAATCCACATGTTTAACAACAATGAAAATACATTTGGTTCACCATATGGGTGTTTTCACCCACCACATTAATTTATGATACATATAGAAATCTATTTACATCTAATGTGCTCATTTACTTTTCTCTTACACATTACACTTATTTCCCTTACCAGTGTTGGCACATGTAAAATAGTTTCTTCTTAGTGAACTAAGTATTCTTGCTTCCTAACTCTTAAGTTACTCACCAACTTCTAAATAACTGCTGATTGAGTCTAACTACTTAAGAATAAAATGTACAACCTAGGTCTAATGTTTACACATTACATAAGTTGTTTACTTAGAAGAAAAGGAAACTCACTGTGTTTGTACAGTTTATCTATGACTGTGATAACTGAATATAATATTAATTTAAGGACTAATCACGTGGTTTACAACACATTGACTTACCAACTCTTCTCGGGAAATAGGCTCACAGACTAACTAATCTAAAACATTATTGTGTGTACCTTATTCTTTTCGAATGGCTTCCAAACACTTCATGTCAACACCACGATGTCAGGTCCGAGATTTGGTTTGCTTTCCAAATTTACTGGCTGAGGGTATGTTGGTTATTTTTTTTCTCTTTAGACTTGCGTTCGCAGAGATTTCAAACTTTCAATCCCGCATTCACAGTCGGCCTTATTCGGGTTAGTGACTACGTGTTGGTGGTACACACAATGAAAGCGTGTATCAGTCGTTCGTCTCTTTTATGCCTTTTCCGGTCCGAGTTTTTGGTTGATTGTCGCTGTTGCTTCGTATTGTCGTAAAATGAGTTTGCGTTGTAAATTTAGGATTTTTATAAGCTGAATAGTTTCTATCCCTGTTACGGTGTCAATCTCCAATTGTTTTTACGGGGAATATCCACAGTGACGTTTACGGCTTGCGACAAAAAATATACCACAGTATGGTTCCAGGAACAATTTCTCACGTGCCTTCGAGCTTTCTTTCCTGTTCCTGCAGAACGTTTCCTCTCGATAGAGGGCATTGTGCCTGGCTGTCGGATGCTGCCACACCTTGCGCAAGCCCTCCTTGTCATGCTCAGCTGCTGCTCTATACCATTTCCGAGCGACTTTCCTTTGCGCTCGTACAGCCTCTAGTAGCTTCTGCCGCCTAGTCTTCTGCGGGATAGCTTCCTCCTGTCTCTTGCTGCTATCAAATTGACGCAGTGAGTGGAGGTATACAATCTCTTCGAACCTTTGCACTTTCTCTTCTAGTGACGCGTGTTTTAGCTCATCCTCTAAAACACGGAACAACGTCTCATCTAGTCGCGCCCATTGTCTCTTCTCGGTGGCAGGGGGGAACTTGATCTTCGCTCTTAGACTATCGAAAAGTTGCTCGCGCGCGTCACAGGGAAAATCGAATTGAATCTTCTCAGCTCTGTGGGGTTCTCCCTGGCTGAGATCTTCTAACGTCTTATTCGCATTCCAGGCACGCTGTCTATTCTCCTGTGACGTACTCTCGCACTTCTTTCGTCCAGCGTGAATTCTCATTTCCCGATGGGAGGCAAAGCTTTTACCTCAGACGCACAACCAGCCCGTTCGATGGGCTGAGTTCGTGGTCGGTGGACAGTCTGGGTCGTCAACATGTGGTCAATGGCGTATCCTTTATGCCCCACCCCCTAAGGGGGATCTAAGGGGCATTTATCTGTTCTTTCATTACACGCGACAAGGAGATTATACAGGATGTCAGCCCGGTCTGCTGTTGACTCCCCCGTTGTAAATATATAAATGAAGGATCTACAAGCTTAAATATCTGTCTTTAAAAAAAAAAAAAATACTGGTTCTTGACGATCATAATAATACATTTGTGGAGTGGAAAGAATAAGGTTAAGTTAAAGATGGTAACACATAAATGATGTCAATAATACTATAAAATAAATTATTGATTGAGGACAGTGGTATACATGAGTAATATAGACCTATCGGTGAAAGTATGTGTTTGAGCATGTATAGCATGAAGTGTGAGTGTGAACTTGATGGGAGTGGCATTTTGCTTTATCTGTAAAATGGTGTGTTAAAAAAGTGTGTGAAAATGTGTGCGTGTGTGTGTGTGTGTGTGTGTGTGTGTGTGTGTGTGTGTGTGTGTGTGTGTGTGTGTGTGTGTGTGTGTGTGTGTGTGTGTGTGTGTGTGTGTGTGAAGTTTTTTGTAACAAAAGCAACTTAAATTATAGAAAGTGGTGACATTTATTTGATGTTTTTCTGAAAAAACTAGTGATTTCTCGCTAACAAACGTGTGTTTACGGTAATGAATGCCCAGCCAATTCAGATGACACACAAGCCGTATCCGGATTCGTATGGGAATGGGTGCTATAAAAGAAGTAGCTTAAAAATCGATAGAGTCGGCTGCATTGCACCGGGTTTTTATCCCATATGGCTCAGTTTCTTTCCGCAGCGCGGAAAGCGTCGCACAAAGCACGAACTCCGTTGCTGCAGCGACAACCCTCGGAAGTCTCCGAAAAAATGCACTTGTGAAATGAAGGACGCGGCCCGGAATTGAACATACAACATTCGGAGCCCGAGTCAGACGGCTTGACCACTTCACCACGGAGAATCCTAAGAGGGGTGCATTGCGTAATATTAGTAAAGACAGAGAATTTACAGAGGCATGGGGTAGATAATTTGTAAATTGACAGGAAAGTAGAAGGAATATATTTCTTTCCTTATTTTTCATTTCTTTCTTGTTTCTTTAGCTGTTGGTTAATAATGTGTACACAAGTATTCATGTCAGCTTTTTATATTGAGTTTGTGAAAGCTTCCAAATAGATGTGCTTTAATGTGCGTATGGAGTGACCAGAAATGATACCGCAATTTAGTCATCAAGTTTCCATTTTTAAGGATTTGTTCAGCTGTCTGTGTAGTTTGTTCACACGTACACATGGGTGACAGACCCGCTTTGAGTCTTCGTGAAAGATTGTCTACTCTGCTGTTTACCGTTCAGAGACGGAACATGATTACCTGTTTTGCACTATGAAAATAGTTGTCAGTGTCTCTTTAGTGGACTTTCTTCTTAACGACCAAGATGTTGGTCCTCTTTTAATTGAAGTTTATAGATTGATTCGTATGCACGTGTGTTGTCCCCTAATTTGACAACGTGTTTGCTCTCACGATTCTAGTTATGCCACAATATGTCAGCTTCCACCGCAATATTACTTTTCTGTTGGTATTCAATGCGTTTAGTGTGTGTTTGCGTGGTTTTTTTTCCCAATACAGTTGTTTGTCACCGCTGAGGGCTTGCGGAATTAAAAATTCATCACTGTTGAATACAAACTGTTGCCATTGACATTATGATAATTCTGTAATGTTTAGGGCCTGCAATTCGTCTGAATAGTTGGAGCAAAATATCCCAGTAAGTGTGTACGTAGATTAAGGTCTGCGATCTGCTCAGACCTTAATCCGTAAAATCAATCCATCCTTTTTCCAATAGTCCTCTTCCTCTTTCAACACATGGTCCTCACATTTTTTCCAGTAACTTTTATCAATATTTAATAGCGCGGACTGGGAAAGTATCTTGACGTCAGACAATTTGAATGTAGTATTGGCAGCTTTCAACTGTCCTTTAATTTTAGCCAACACAAGTTCTGTAAGGTTTACATTAGGATGATACGGCGGAAGTCTCAAGCACCTATGGCCATGCTCTTCTATCAAATTGTCGATTTGAAATTTCTTGCTTTTTTGGGCCTGTTTTACAAGGGACAACAACTGTAGCTTGAAATATGTTTCTGGAAATGGTATATTTTCCCGTCGGAGCCATATCTTTATTACTTCCATTGTGCTCGATGCCGTATGTATTTTGTCTTCTTGCGCAACAACATTGTGATATGATGCATTGTCCATGATTAGACAAGACGGTCTATCAGGGTATGGAAGTACTGTATTCTCGAGCCAATCTCTAAATACATTACCATTCATCTCATTATGATAATCCCTATTGTCTGTATGCTTTGAAACGAACACGAGCCCAGCATTCTGTAGTAAGCCATTAGGAGTACTACCAGCATAGGCTATAACCAAACGCTGTCCTTTACTACTGGGCACATAAGGCTTTATCTTTGCATCCATTGATTGCCATTCCTTTTCACTTGTGCGGTGCGCATTGATCCACGTCTCATCCAAATACACTATATCATAATTTTCTTTGCGCATTTCCCTTATTTCACGTAGGTATCTGCTTCTCATGGCACCTAAATGCAGTTGCTCGCAAAGGATATTTCTACCTCCCTTGTACTTTCTAAAAGTGAAGCCTAATGTCCTTATAATTTTCCACAATGTTGTTTTGGATAGCTCTATGTTATTGTTCTTTCTCAACCAACCCTTCAGTTTTCTTACAGTCACTGTTTCTTTGGCTTCCATCATTTTTATAATAACTCGCCTGATGACATCCTTGTCAAAGCTGTGTACAATTGCCTTTCTACCCACCGTTTGCTTATGGCATGTTGGTTTCATTCCAGATTCTTGCACCCATCGACGAAATGACCGTTTACTCAAACCCAATGATGCACTGTTCTTTTTTCGGGATTTGTAACAGTATGAAAAAGTTTCTCGTGATCAGCTTCTTGACAAAAATATGTGTACAACTTCATAGCGATGCTTTGAAGTCAGTGGCGTGCAGAGGGGGGTGCGAGGGGTGCGACGGCCCCGGGCATCCAGCTGGCAGGGGGGCATCCAATTAGGGAGAGGGGGCAGCACAGTGCAGTGGGAGGAGACGAAGAATGAATTAGGGAAAGAACAATAAAGGGGCACCCAATCAAGGGGTGGGCCCAGGGCATCAAAGAACCTTTGCACGCCACTGTTTGAAGTGTACACAATTTCACTTTTACTCCCATTGAACAATATTCACACATTCAAATTTTAGCTGTTAATATTATATTAATGGTAAGATTTATTTATATAATCACGTTTCATGAAAGAACTCACATCGGAGACACCTCTGAACAATCCTATAGAAATGCGCGCAGTCTGTGACAAAACGAAAAACGCGAGACAATTTAAAAAAAAAAAGCGCGGATGTGTCTGGTGAAGCTGTAATACTTTTAAAATTATTGACTTAATCACTAAGCCGAAAATTATATACCGCATATAAACAAACATTGAAATCTGCTGTACAATCTCCAAAACAAAATTTATTTTTTGTTGGATGGACATAATGATAAGGTTATATGCTAAATCTCATCATTTTCCCTCAGTTGGTTACTGATATATTGAATTTTATATTGGGGCAAAAAAAAAAGTAAACACACTATAGTACATTTTTGTAGTGGAAAGGAAAAAGTTACTACTAACTAAAGATGGTAAAATATAAATGATGTCAATAATACTAAGAATGATTGATTGGGGACAGTGGTACACATTAGGAATATAAAACTATCTGTGAAAGAATGAGTTTGAACATGTATAATGAAGTGTGAGTGTGAACTTGATGGGAGTGGCATTTTGACTAATTTGTGCACATTTGTGCTCAAAAATGTAGGAAAAAGTGTGTGTGTGTGTGTTTGTGTGTGTGTGTGTGTGAGTGTGTGTGTGTGTGTGTGAGTGTGTGTGTGTGTGTGTGTGTGTGTGTGTGTGTGTGTTTTGAATTTTTCGTAACAAGTGTTTGGCCTGTGCCGACTCCGTTACGGACGCATATTTTAATCCCACATACTCGCGTTCGAAAAACAGCTACGGGCGATTTGGCAGCAAACCGCCTTGGGTTGGTTTTTGTTTACGAATTTGTATGGGTGCCGGTCGTTCAGAAGGCAATGGCAAACTACTGAACGTAAACTTGCCAAGATTTCACAAACGCCCGAAAAATGCTGGGTTTGACTGCGACGGCCGGCAAGCATGCAACTAACTATCTTTTCTTAAATTTGGCCTGTAAGACAGGCCGGAAAAAAATTTATTTACAATTACTGGAATAAGCTATAAGTATCGTTCAAAGTATAAACCTTTAAACATTATATTGACGAAAATAGACAATAAATGGGTTAGAAAATTCTCACATATCTAATATGTATCCAAGATTTTTAGAAACGCCTTAAAGGTGTCTTAAAGTTTTTATCACATTATTTATAGGTTGTATAACTGTAACTAATTTCTTTAAATATTGTATAAAACATTAAGAGAAATACTGTATTGTATAAATTACTTAATATAGCAATGCAAATGTTAGTAATGTCCCTTGTTATGACTTATGTTTTAAAGTCCCTTTTGAAATTTTAATTACGTGTCTTTCATTTTAATGTATTTCGTACAAAATTGTGTTGCTACAAGGTGCGTTGCGTGTTGTCTTTTACATTTACAAAATACAACAAGGCCCCAAGACGTCAAATGCAGCAACATTCTCTAATTGTTTGTGCAATGACTGCATACTATTTATTACATTACATACATTAATTCCTCGCAGACAGTAAATGCTGTTTGTATTCAAACCTTGCATATACATAGGAATTGTAGGTATCCTTATCAACATTAAGTGTTTATAGTCAGAACCTACATACAAACGTTTCTAGTAATAATGTGTGAGTTATTTCTCTTGGAACAATAGGACCATTCATCTGAATTGGATTGTTCCCCTTTAGTTGACAACATTTTCGACCTCTGAAATCCAGACACAAATATTTCGATAGAATGTTCTCCTATACGTAAGAAAGCGTAGTGTTGTTCAATTATAAGTACGCTTTCAACACGGAAGCCGAGCTAGCGTTGATGGCTAGATGCCCGCCTGTCATGAGTTCGAATCTGCAGTGGGATGGAATTTTACAATGGATCTGACCTCCCTGGTCGTCACTGGCTGATTGAAGGCTACTCGTAGCAACGTTGTTTCCCGCCATTGTGTTCTGTACCACTGCACTACTTCGTGTTATGTTATATTGTTTACATTCCTACAGCTTTACCGCAGACAAGGAATGAAACATTTAATGGGTGTAGAAATGAGATGTCTGAGGAGAATGCAAAGAATGCCATGGATGGACAGACAAACGAATGAGAAAGTTCTTTCAAGGAACAAATGACAGAAAAAAAAACATAAACTGGACAGAAAAATTAAACGCAAACAGACCAGTTTTGTTTAATAATCATGGTACGATGAGAAATAAACTTGAAAACTTAGTGACCACTGGGAAACTTAATGGGAAAAGAGGATGTGGAAACGAAGAGATTTATGCCAGGATAGCTTAGCACAATCGAGACAAAAACAGAGACTCGGCCATAGACTGGCGACGGTGTGAGATGGCGAACCAAGACTGCCTAAGGGTATTAGCATTGCACATGAAGGTGATACATTTGTCAATAGCAGAATAAAAACGATTATTGTAAGTGTGATATTATCGAGCACACATTTGGCCAAACCTAAACATACGTAGGAGTAGTAAATGTTCTGAAAATCTCAAGAGAAATCTCAATTTATTTGCAGGGTATAGCGCGAATCGCAGCTCTCTCCCCCCCCCCCCCCTTTTTTTTTGGTTCGCATATCCTTTACAGGACATCGCTGTCAACATCAGCATCTTTCAGCTGATTGTTGATTTCTTGGCAAGATTACGGTCAGTAGTTTGCCATTGATTTCTGAGCGGCCGGCTCACATACTCCGTAAGTTACCGACGCGGCGAGAACCGCTACCTATTCTCGTGTACGTCTAGTTACTCACGAGAGTATACGGGATTACGGAGACCGACACGCAGTCCCTACTACGAGAAAATTACGCACTCGAGACATCCACATTTGGGGTGATGGCAGGCGTCAACCTAACCAAAGTGCAATGAAAGTGCCTCAATCTGTGAACACCATATAACACCCTCACGGGGGTAGATTAGTGACTTCCGTAATTTTTTTTCAAAAATTATCTTTCATACAAAGCAGTGTGTAATTACATGGTGTAATGTGTATTTCTAGTTAGTGATAAGTGACACGTGTGCGAATAAAAGAAATAAATTCACTCATACATACGATAATATAACATTTATGGCATGGTGAATGTACACACGCATTCCTTTCATAAGGAAGGAAGAAGGCCCATCTTTTTTTTTTTTTTAAATGGCGTACAAAACTCAGCATTTATAAGGTCCATTGTGTGGGTGTGTGTGTGTGTGTGTGTGTGTGTGTGTGTGTGTGTGTGTTTGCGAATACAACATATACATTAATATACACATGATAATATTACATTCATGGCATGGTGTAACTACCTACACATTAATTATTGATGATGGTGGTGGAGTAATCATTTGCTCTCATGCATACTACACACTTGCAATAGAAATGCTTTCATGTTCTAAGTATTCTCATTCCCTCTTAGTTTTATTTAAACAAACTTAGCGGTATCAATGAATGTATCATATATTAATCATTGCAGGGCCCATTCTCCATTGGTCCAAGCCTGACATACAGACCACGCCTGTGGCTCCATGTAGCTGTCAGCATGCGACAGCGGCCACCCACGGGACAGCGGCTGCGATAGGCCGGCAAATCTAAACCAGGGTATCAGATTCGGCGCCAAACCAATCGGTGAACTAGGGTATGCCTTCCCAGCATATGAAGAAAGGATTCGACAGACTGGTTCAACAGGCAAGACGGCGTTTACCTGCAAAGCGTTGTGGAACGTAATAAGCACAACAAGGCACGTAGAGCCTCACTCTAATCCAATTCATCGTGCAAGCCATTATTCATCCAACTTCATTTATCACTTTCAAGCCACAGTGGCGATGGGCGAGCGGCGAAGTGGTAGGTGTGGGTACGCTGGCAGTCGTTGTCGCAGACCTGCAGACAGGTGGCTCAGGCCATATAGTCGTCTTCTACTGACCGGAGCAGCAGTGGGATTCGGCAGCCCCCTGAGCGACTGAGCAGCCCCTATAGGAAAGCACTGCTCACCTTCGTAGCACCAGGAAGGGGCTAGAAAATGTGCCCTAAACATTGTCTGCTTCATCATTACTTAACCAGCTAGCCACGGTTGGTGGGTACCCTATAACTGCGGTCGACATAAAAGCAAAGCAAAAACAGGTAAAGAAATAGAAACCTAACCACATTCCCTTAACTATCGGGACTTGGAATGGACGCACCTTTCAAGATAGAGAAGGAGCGTCGGGCCCAGAGAGACGAACAGCACTGATTGCGGGAGAGTTGGGCAGGTACAACATCGACATTGCAGCCTTGAGCGAGACACTGCCTGCAGGCGAAGGCCAGATCTGTGAAGTAGGTGCCGGCTGCACATTCTTCTGGAGTGTAAGAAAAAGTAAAGAAAGTCGCCAGTCCGGCGAGGGTTTGCCATTAGGTCGGCCCTGCTGGCGCACTAGCTTGATATCTTAAGGCTATAAACGGCAGGCTTATGACCATTAAGTTACTCCTGCTAAACATAAAGAAGCACGCAACCATCGTGAGTGATCGTCTACGGTCCAACCGTGACCAATGAAGATGACGCCAAGAACAAGTTCTATGTTGACCTGCACCATTTCTTAACATATGTTCCCAAAGGAGACAAACTTGTACTTCTTGGGTACTTCATTGCCATATTAAGCATGGACACCATCTCTTGGAGTGGCAGTATTGGTAAGCACATTGTAACCGAAATGGACTCCTCGTTCAGACCTGTGCCGAACACGATCTCTTAATTACAAACATAATTGTCCGTCTTCCCATGAGAAATGAGACATCGTGGATGCATCCTCACTGCGTCATCGTCAGGAGGAATGACAGACCAGACGTTCGGGTGACAAATCCACGTGTGGTGCAAATGTGGGACAGACCATTGTCTGATTGTTTCAAAAATAAACACACATCAAATCACCACGGCGTCCTCATGGGGTGAATAAAAACAAAACATGTTACTCAAATAAATAGTAAGAAAGTGCAGCTGTTGTTTGTAAATATGCTGGAGGACCGCCTCAAGTCCAGTGCCGCAGTTAAGCAAGACGTGGAAACAGAGTGGATAACCCTAAAAGACACAATCTTACAACACTAGCTGTGGAAATCCTTGGACAAGCGTAATCCCCCCCCCCCCCCTTTCCTCCAAAGCATAAAGACTGGTGCTCTCGGAGAGTGGTTTGCTGTTCTGCGGAGAGAGATCGAGCCAAATGGGTTCCTTTCCCAGACAGCGTCGTTCAGCCTACGAGTGCAACTTGTTCCGGAGACTCCTGGGGGTAATCGCTGGAGCTACAGAATTCGTGCTTTATGTGAACCTCTCACTCAGCAAGCGGCTTGCTGTTCTGTGGAGAGAGAATACGCCAGATGGGGTAAGACTCAACACAGTGAAGACTCCCCTCTCGACTTTGGTCCATTGGATGAAAATGCTGTAAAAGAATTAATTTAAATTCATTGTTCAACCTGAGGCCTGTCTGTAGTTTCAGCTGTATTTGTCCATTTCTAGTACATTGTTTCCTTGTTACATGTGGTTTATTATGAAGTTTTTATTCAGTTGCATGATGTTTGGTGATGTCAGTGGCTTGTAAGAGCCACAGTGACACATGGTGGTCTTAGGCTTGAAAACAGCATTAAGTTGGGTTTTAAAATTGTCCTGGGCTAACTGGGCGATTCTAAAATGGGCACTAGAAAATGTTTTGGGAAGTAATGGCGGCCAGCCCGATGCTGAAAACATCAGCCACGAGTGCTGATTGGTCTATACATGATACTGAACACACCAGCCACGAGTGCTGATTGGTCTATACATGATACTGAACACACCAGCCACGAGTGCTGATTGGTCTATACATGATACTGAACACACCAGCCACGAGTGCTGATTGGTCTATACATGATACTGAACACATCAGCCACGAGTGCTGATTGGTCTATACATGATACTGAACACATCATCCACGAGTGCTGATTGATCTATAGATGATACTGAACACATCAGCCACGAGTGCTGATTGGTCTCTACATGACACTGAACACATCAGCCGCGAGTGCTGATTGGTCTCTACATGATACTGAACACATCAGCCACGAGTGCTGATTGGTCTATACATGATACTGAACACATCAGCCACGAGTGCTGATTGGTCTATACATGATACTGAACACATCAGCCACGAGTGCTGATTGGTCTATACATGATACTGAACACATCAGCCACGAGTGCTGATTGGTCTATAGATGATACTGAACACATCAGCCACGAGTGCTGATTGGTCTATACATGATACTGAACACACCAGCCACGAGTACTGATTGGTCTATACATGATACTGAACACATCAGCCGCGAGTGCTGATTGATCTATAGATGATACTGAACACATCAGCCTCGAGTGCTGATTGGTCTATACATGATACTGAACACACCAGCCACGAGTGCTGATTGGTCTATACATGATACTGAACACATCAGCCCGAGTGCTGATTGGTCTATACATGATACTGAACACATCAGCCACGAGTGCTGATTGGTCTATACATGATACTGAACACATCATCCACGAGTGCTGATTGGTCTCTACATGATACTTAACACACCAGCCACGAGTGCTAATTGGTCTATACATGATACTGAACACTTCAGCCACGAGTGTTGATTGATCTATACATAATACTGAACACACCAGCCACGAGTGCTGATTGATCTATACATGATACTGAATACACAAGCCACGAGTGCTGATTGATCTATACATGATACTGAATACACAAGCCACGAGTGCTGATTGGTCTATACATGATACTGAACACATCAGCCACGAGTGCTGATTGGTCTATACATGATACTGAACACATCAGCCACGAGTGCTGATTGGATCTATACATGATACTGAATACATCAGCCACGAGTGCTGATTGGTCTATACATGATACTGAATACATCAGCCACGAGTGCTGATTGGTCTATACATGATACTGAACACATCAGCCACGAGTGCTGATTGGTCTATACATGATACTGAACACATCAGCCACGAGTGCTGATTGATCTATACATGATACTGAATACACAAGCCACGAGTGCTGATTGATCTATACATGATACTGAATACACAAGCCACGAGTGCTGATTGGTCTATACATGATACTGAACACATCAGCCGCGAGTGCTGATTGGTCTATACATGATACTGAACACATCAGCCACGAGTGCTGATTGGTCTATACATGATACTGAATACATCAGCCACGAGTGCTGATTGGTCTATACATGATACTGAATACACAAGCCACGAGTGCTGATTGGTCTATACATGATACTGAACACATCAGCCACGAGTGCTGATTGGTCTATACATGATACTGAACACATCAGCCACGAGTGCTGATTGGTCTATACATGATACTGAACACATCAGCCACGAGTGCTGATTGGTCTATACATGATACTGAACACATCAGCCACGAGTGCTGATTGGTCTCTACATGATATTGAACACATCAGCCACGAGTGCTGATTGGTCTATACATGATACTGAACACATCAGCCACGAGTGCTGATTGGTCTCTACATGATACTGAACATATCAGCCACGAGTGCTGATTGATCTATAGATGATACTGAACACATCAGCCACGAGTGGTGATTGATCTATAGATGATACTGAACACATCAGCCACGAGTGCTGATTGGTCTCTACATGACACTGAACACATCAGCCACGAGTGCTGATTGATCTATAGATGATACTGAATACACCAGCCACGAGTGTTGATTGATCTATAGATGATACTGAACACATCAGCCACGAGTGCTGATTGATCTATAGATGATACTGAACACACCAGCCACGAGTGCTGATTGGTCTATACATGATACTGAACACATCAGCCACGAGTGCTGATTGATCTATAGATGATACTGAACACACCAGCCACGAGTGCTGATTGGTCTCTACATGACACTGAACACACCAGCCACGAGTGCTGATTGATCTATAGATCTTTTTTTTCTTTCGTTCGCCTGAAATATGCTTATAACTGCAATGTTGTCTCTTGTGTGAATCTAACAGTCTTTTTTATTTCATTCAGCGGTCCATAGAGTTTATCTTCCACTGTCGTCTCTCTAGGCCAGAAGGTTCGCCTGGATATGTTGTAGTTTGGGCAATTCTGGAGTATGTGCTCTGCTGTCTGCGACGCCAAACCACATGTGCACATGGCTGAGTCACCAATCTTGAATTTTGTATACATGTGGTTGCGTAATCTACTGTGTCCTGTTCTGAGGCGCAGAAGAATGACCTGTTCTGGTCTGTCCATAACGTGGTAGTCGTCTTGAGTAAGGTTTGGTGGCCTTCTGACTGATTTGATCATTCTTTTCTTTTGGTAGTATGTAATAGGCACATCAGGTTGTTCTTCTTTTGCTCCTTCCTTAGCCAATCGATCAGCTCTGTCGTTTCCGGGGACTCCACAGTGGGATGATATCCACTGTATGTGATCTTACGCTGACTTCTATGTTCAGAAAGTTGTGTCCTCAGAACTGGCAATTTCCCAGACAGGAGCGCCTCTATTACGGAATTTGCATTTGTCAATATCACCACAGGTTGTGTACCATAACTGGTATTTTGTAATTTCTCTGTGGCTATTGTCATATATTCTGAAGGGAGTGGGAAATCACTGTGGTGCATGCCCCATTTCTAATCAAAGAAGTTGGACCCCATCCTCTTCTGTCTTAAATAACCCCAGAATATGACCGTTGAGTTATCTGCAGGCCTCGTCTTATTTAATTTTGTCTAGGAGATATAGATTATGGCCCTTGTGAAAATAAAATATACTAACTGGGAATCTGCCCCTTCTCCAAGGATTCTTTTAGCTCTTGAGCCCCCCTTTTTGTTTATCAAATCTGAGGAAAGTCTGGAGAATTCTCTCAGCCTGATTTATATTAATAAAGCATGGATGTTGAGCAGTTGATAGATCTTGAGTCTCTCCCAATTACATATTCCTTCATGAGTTAAGTTGGTTTTAAACAATTAAACTCATAACCAATCACAATAGATCTGGACAACTTAGTGTACACACATAAGATGGAGAATCACAGATAGGTTGAACCAATAATCAACATAAGATCAGTGACAGTTAATTATTTATTGAATGGGCCTGTGTATTCTGGCCTGTTATTCATTTTCTATGTTGGTTTATACAAGATAATTTAGAAAAATGCATATAGGACCAATGTCACAGACCATCAACAAACAAGCATCAATACATGAGATGTCAATAAGAGTTGAAACATGGTATACATTTGAATGTTGTACATGTTAAGTGTGAAGATGATGAATCTATTTAGTTATCAGTTCTTGAAAACTGAGTGTTGTGTGTTTTCTTTCTAAGAAAGTGATACCCTTGTGATTGGGAGGACTAGGATAGGCCTGGGTCCATTGAGTGATAGATCCGCTTCAGGTCTGCCCGTGTAGCTCCTCTGAAGGCCTCCCCATGCTCTGCTCATGGCCAAGTCATCCTCCATCTCACGTGCGGTTCATCTCTTTCTCTCTGTAGTCTGGTTTAGTTGTTGGCCAGTTGGATGTCCATTGGTTGCCAATGGGTTGCCACCAAGATTTCACTGTGTAAGATTCACATAAACATATACAATTCTACCAATGCAATAATCTAGAAGTAGGTAAAGAAACCTAAATTCCTGAAGTAGGAACTAGTTTCCCCCCCCCCCCCCCCCCTCTCCTTTTCTCTAATCTAGTGTTGGGTTAATTTGGGGTGGTCAGAGTTTATCACACTGTGCACGCCTTGTATCAGCTGGTTCCTGCTGTATGTAAGTTCTCATTGGACCTGGGGTCAGTGAGACGTGTACAGTAAAACAGTGACAAGAGTAAGGTAGTGTCAAGATGCATGTAAATAAAAGACATACATTTATAACATTTCTATCCCCCAATTGTGTTTGTAGTGTGTATAAATAATTCTCTGTGTTTTCCCAATTAACCAACTTCTTCTTCTTCTTTGTATAATAACTCCTCTCCCATTATCTGTTGTTGTTATGGTGTTGAGTGTTGAGTTGTGTGTGGTTGTGTTTGTTAAGTTGTGTTGAGTAATGAGTTAAGTTCACTTCTGATGGTGGAGTTCCGCGAAGCACAACTTTTCTGATGTAATGCAGTTCATAAGTGCCTTTATCTAATTAAATTGTGACACAAATATAACTATTTATTCCATCAAACCCTATTTATTCAATAGATGAAGCAGAAAGGAAAGATTGATTTCTCTTTCAGCTTTCTAGATTGAAAATAGGCATAGATAAGTCTGTTTTAGAACAAGGCACTTGTTCTAGTACACGAACTGTCATTTTAGCTGTAGATAGTGATATAATTTTTAACAGCGTTTCTGCTGAAATGCACAAGATTGCTTTAGAATCATCACTTCGTACAGTTGTCTAGAATAGAATGTAGTATTATTATGCACTTCTTAAAGTTAATAACTATCTTTAAGAATATCAGAGATTGCAGTATTCGAAGAGAGTAGTAGATTGTCAGTTAGCCCGGGAATCGGCTCTGCTGGTCAGAATGGAACAGTCAAACATTTTTCACTTCAGAGGTTTTAATTTATAATAATATATTTCAATTGACATTACAAACACTGGATACCATTCCTGGGCCTTTGATACATCTGGTCATCAGTTCAATCTAAGGACTCACCTGGGATCCAGACATTCTGCCGTCCTTATTTGAAAATTTGGTCACACTTGCTTTCACGTCTGTTCGTCAGGCATGTTTTAGGAAGAGAGCGCGATTAACATATTCTACGCGGGGTTTCAAATTGAGGCGGTGTCACATGTCTGTTTTGTCCAATGGTCTCCTGAGCTTTGGCTGATGAAATGTTTCTTAGAATTGACGTCATCTTCTGTCAATTGTTCAAGTTTCAGTTTGATGTGATGTTAATTTAGCAGTTCTGGTTTCAGTTTGCTCCTGTAGTCAATTGTTATATATTTTCTCCTTTCTTTTGCGTGCAGTCTTGTAAACTGAATAATGGTGGTTAGCGTTATTCCACAGCTATCTTGATTGCCTCAATTTCAGCATCATAGTTATGGCAGTACTTTCCTGTTGGAATTCTGGCCGTGTCTCTAGTATTATTTGGCAATGAATGAATCACCCAAATAAACGAGAAGTAGATTGTGAGCTTTACTAAAACACGACTACAAGAAACAAATTGGACGTTGCGGCCAAAGCCTTCGTCAGCACAGGACAAACAAATACAAACCAACACAAAACTACATGAAACACACTATGACAATATTAAACTATTAAACTAATTAAAATAAAATGTACTCATCTGAATACTGTGTCCTAGCTTGGAAGGTCTGACACACGTAGGGCGCCAGTGGATCAATAGACCGGATGTATGGTACACGGGTCAAAGGTCAAGCGGGAATGAAGTGGGGTGGAGACGCGCCCATGTGTGCGGAAAAGTGAAATTAGAGACCGGCAAAGATGTTACGGACGCAGATGACAATTAGCAATTATCGTTAAGCGCTCGAAACACAGCTGCGGAAACCTATATAGTGTTAGTACACACAGAGAGGCATGAGTGGCGGTCGTTCAGAAAATGATGGCAAAACACCGAACGTAAATCCGCCAAGAGAGTTGACTGTGATGTCATACAAAGGATCTGCACGTACCCAGATGGTGGACTGTAAGCTAGGGGTGGGAGGGGTGGGGTGGGAAGTTAAATGAAGCTGTGTTGGACATTAAGGCCGTGAGGGGAGAGTGTGCCCAACTGGAAGATGAGACGGTGTTCCAATGTCTTCCGATCCCGTTCGTGGGATGCGCATGATTTGATGGCCGTGACCTGTATGTCGGCTACGCCATGGTGGTCAGGACTGTTGAAATGTATGGATACTGGTTTCTGGGCGCCGCTGGTGATGTCAGAAAGATGTTGTCGAAATCTGTCCCCAAGACGTAATCCTGTCTCCCCGACATATCTCATGTCGCAACGTGTGCAGGTAATCGCATAGATGACGTTGCGACTGATGCATGAGAAACCCTCACGGATGTGGAAGGTCGTCTTAGGGAATGTCAGACTCTGGGTTTGAAGTACGTATGGACAGGTCTTGCAAACCGATCGAAGACACGCCACCGTGCCAGGAAGAGACTGGTGAGGTTGGGGTAGCCTGCTATGGACCAGCACATCTTTGAGGTTACGATCCCGCTTATATGCCACTAGAGGAGCCTCTGAGAAGACATCACGAGTGGTCGATTCCGCCCGGAGAATGGATAGATGTTTAAAAAGGATATTCTTGGCAGCAATATTGTGGGGATGATAAGTAAGTGAGAGGACAGGTCTATTGTTTCGTGGTTTCGGCCTGGAGGAGAGAGCCTCAGTGCGACTGATAGATTGGCAGCGGTGGAGAGCTGTAGATAGAACATTATCAGGATAGCCACGAAGGCGAAAGAAATCAAGCATCTCGTGGGCTTTTTGATGGAAGTCGTTGTTATCCTGACAAAGTCGTCGGAGACGTAACAGTTGGGAGAAAGGAATAGAACGTTTGCACGAGGGAGGGTGGGAGGAGGTATAGAGAAGGAATGAGTGCGAGTCAGTTGGTTTATAATAAACCGTCGTGCATAGACCAGCGGAACCTAAAGAGACTGTGAGGTCTAAGAAATTGACAGCCGACGAAGAAATGGTGGAGGTAAGTTTGATGCTGGGATGGAAGTCTGAAAAAAAGGCAATGAAGTTCTGTAGGTCAGGCAAGGGCATGTCCGAGACACCAAAGCAGTCGTCAATGTACCTCCTGTAGAGCTCCGGGAGCCTACCGGTGTACTGATTCCATACCTGGTGCTCCAGATAGCCCATGAAGAGGCAGGCATAACTGGGACCCATCTTAGTACCCATGGCCACACCGCTGATCTGGTCGAAGTAGTCCCCATTGAACTCAAACGAGTTGAGGTTGAGGACTAACTCCGCAAGACGCAGTAATGGTCCAGTGGCTATCGAGGGATTAAGCCTTTTCTCCAAGAAAAATTCTAAGGCTTTAAGGCCGTCAGAGTGAGGAATGGAAGTGTAGAGTGAAGTCACATCTAAAGTGAAGATGTGATACTGAGAAGGGTTAGTGAAACTGATGGAATCGAAGATGGAGATAGCGTGGTTGGTGTCTTTGATATACGAAGGGAGGCTGGCAACCAACGGCTGAAACATGCTGTCTAGAAACTCTGAAATCCGTTCTGTAGGGCAAGAGCAGGCCGAGACGATAGGTCTGCCTGGGTTACCAGGTTTGTGTGTCTTAGGCAGCATATTAAAGGCGGGTTTGCCCAAGCAGCTATCGTGGATGATCAACGAGGTGGCGGAGCTGGGTAAAAGACCTTGCTGGATAATGGCGTTAGTCACGCTTTTGACCTGGGTGTTGTTTCTGACTGTCCCATCTTGTATCCTTGGTCTGTAGAAGGTGGCATCACTCAGTTGCTTGTTGCCTTCCTGTATATATAAGTCTTTCCTCCAAACCACTAGCGCCCCTCCCTTATCGGCAGGTTTGATAACTATGTCATCACGACGTTTCAACTGTGTAAGTGCCCGTTGTTCATCCGCGGTGAGGTTGGAATACCGTAGTGGCTTAAATTTGAGTTTTTGGATGTCGTAAAGTGTTTTGTCGATGTATAAATCGAGGGCCTTAGATGCCCCTGGATTGGGAACCCAAGCAGACCTGCGTTTGGAGAGGTGAGAGAAATGGTCGGTAGGATCCGAAGAGTTATCGTTATGAGGTTGATTTCTGAAGTGATATTGTAGCCTGAGAGTGCGATGGAACCGATGAACGTCCTGCAGTAATGCGTATCTATCACCACAGGGACGTAGCGGTATGAACCTGAGTCCTTTGCTGAGGACCGATTTCTCAGATGCCGATAGTGGAAGGTCGGGAGGTATGCACACAACTAGGTTATCGGAGCCAGTGGTAAGTTGGGGTGGGAGAGGGGGCGAGGAGGGAGTGGAGGTAGGGGCACGGAGTTTGGCTAGCTTGGCGTTTTTGGCCGCGGAAAGACACTTGTATAGATGGTGGTTAGTGCTATTGATGATACACCGTATAACACAATACAAGAAATAATTCCTCGAGGTAAGTTGTCTAAGACGCTGATCGAGGATAGTTATATTCGAGCTGAAGTCAGACAGTTGTCGCGCGTGGTTGTCGGCAATGCATCGCATGCGAAGAGTAGCACATTTAAACTCAACTTTAGATAGACGTCTACTACAACTGTCATCGAGAGTGCCTGCCGATGGGTGAAATCTAGAGATGAAGCCACGTGGGGTGATATGAAGCCGTAGGCAGTTCTTGAGGAAATTAAAATGGCATGTGGTGCGGGTCTTTTTGTAGATGTTAAGAGCCAAGTCGGTGGCTGTGATTTTGATATCTGTTGGTAAGAGACTAAAGCAGAAAATGACATATAATCTCAATTGTTGAAATAACTGAGGTGGATGAGTGGGAGGCATAGCGGTGGAGATTTAACGGACGTGGGGATGAAGGGCTGGTGTGCAAAAGTAAGGTGTTGTGGCCTAGCGGGGGGAAAAACAACACGTGTGTGGGGCGGTAAGGGTAGCACGCCGCTTAGAAAACACACTGACACGCGCGCACAGAATGGACTACAAATCGACAACAATCTTACCGACAACGAAGACGAAACGTGAAATATATAGTAGCAGTTCAAGGGAGCGGACAATGGTAAACAAGAATGAGGTGAACTGCAGTAAAGCTTAAAAAGGCAATGAATGAATCACCCATTTGGGTATTCTATGTACACTCCTGCTCCTCCATTTCGAACAGCATTTTGTGCTGACCCATCTGTGTAAACTCGGATCCATAGGTCCTGTGGATATTCGTCATCAAGGAAGCTGAGAGTGGCTGTTCTGCGCTGTACACTGTTCTGTTCTTCCTTGTCAAATATTCCTCTCACTTTTGACTGGATTTGTAGCGATATTCTATGTTCATCTTTCCACGGGGTTCGCTCTGGAATGGTTGTCAGGGGATACCAACTGTGGGAAGATCGATGGTTTCTCTGCAGAGTTGTTTGGCCTGGTGGATGAAACTACTTCTTTTCAACCGCCCCATAGCTAAGTTTTCAAATCGGTTCTTCATAGGGTGGCCTGGCAAGCTGAGAAACTTTTCTGCTTGTATGAGTGTTTTTGTATCTCTGCGTTCTCTTAACGCTTGTGTCCTCCCCATTTTCTCCATTGCTACTATAGGGGTTGATCTCATCCCTCCTGTGATGACCCTAAGAGCTTGATTTTGCACCTTGTCCAGCTCCTGCAATGTAGTTTTTGATGCTGAACACCACGCAGTTGACCCGTATTCCAAGTGTGGTCGTATGCTCTGTTGATAAACTTTGCTAAGTATTTTCCCATTGGCTCCCCAAGTGGTTCCAGTTAGCTTTCTCAGGATGGCAATTTTCCTTCTGGCTTTTGCTACTGCTTTTTTGATGTGTTTTCTCCATGTCAGCCTGTCGTCGAATGTTACACAAAGGTATGTTGGTTCCTTGTCTTCTCTTTGGGGTGTTCCATTTATCTGAATGCTCCCTGCCTTTTGTTTCGGAGAAAGGGTAAATAGAGTGGTTCTCCACTTGTCAGTGTTTATGCTGATACACCATCTATCCGCCCATGCAACAAATGTATTTACAGCTCTCTGTAGCAATATGGTGGCCACTGATGCATGTTCATTTGCGCTCCACAAAACCAGGTCATCAGCGTACATTGCCGCTTTAATTCCATGCGGTAGATTAGCAACAAGATCATTGATGAAGATTAGAACAAGTGTTGGGGACAGGACTCCGCCCTGGGGAACACCGTGACGCAGTAGTACTTTCTTGCTCTTGAGACCGTCTACCTGTACTCGGGCTCTTCTGTTGTGCAAGTATGCTTTTACCCATTTGTACATTCTTCCATTGACTTTACAGTTTCTCAGTTTCTTCATCAGACCTTCTTTCCAGACTTTGTCAAAGGCTTTCTTCAGATCTATCCAAGCCGCAAGTACAAGCTTCTTCTCTTGGAATGCATCCTCAACTTCTTGGGAGAGGTAGGTTGTCTGATCTTCCGTAGAGTAGCACTGCCTAAAGCCAGCCTGTTGTGGTACAAGGATGTTTTCACTTTCAATATACCACTGTAGTCTGTGATTGATGACGCGTTCCATTGTTTTGCAGAGACAACTGGTGAGGCTAATGGGTCTGTAGCTGGAGGCAATGGAACTGTCGTTCCCAGATTTTAGAAGGGGTATCATGATTGCTTCTCTCCAGACTTGTGGAACACTGCCTAAGGTCAATGTATTATTAAAAATCTGTAGCAGCTTTGCTTTGGCCTCTGTTCCTAGGTTCCTGATCATTTCATTGGAGATACCATCAGCTAGTGGTGATTTTCTCATTTTCAGTTTTGATATGGCTAGCTCCAGTTCACTGAATGTGATAGGTGTCTCCATAACCTCATGTACAATTTCCTTCTGTCCTGTATTTTGCCATTTCTCTCGAATCTCTTGTTGTTTCTCTGGACTAATTTCAATATTGTTGTCTTGTGCGAATGAGTCCGCAAAATGGTCAGCTGCTTGCTTTCCTGTGAAGATTTTTCCGTCTTTATGTAGCGCAATTTTTGAGCTTCTCCCTGTGCCCTCATCGTTAAGCTGTTTTATTAGCCTCCATAACTTCCTTGTGTCTCTTTCAAAGTTCAGTGACTCTGTTTTCTCCTGCCAGCTTTTCCGTCTAGCCTGCAGTTGGGCCCTTTGAAATTTGGCTTTTGCGTGCTGATATTTATTGTGGTGCTCTTGGCTGGGATTGGCCTCTGCTTGTTTTCTACATACATCCACATCGTTATGCAACTGTTCCAGTTCACTATTCCAGTAGGGTTTATAATGTTTACGGTCTCCTCTTGGTATTGTTTCTCGTGCTGCTTGTAGTATGCATTTCCCAAACTCTTCAACTACTTTATTTATGTCCTTCTCAGTGTTCAGGTTTCTAACCAGTATGCTGGTGCGATGCTTGTACATTGCCCAGTCTGCTTTTTGTAGTTCCACCTCGAGAGGGTGCTGCTTTCACTTACAAGCTCATTTTCAACAGTTAGAAAGAACACACCAGCCACGAGTGCTGATTGGTCTCTACATGGTACTGAACACAGCAGGAATGACATTGACCATAACCATAACATGTGCATTAAAATGTTTTTTCTGTATACATTACTATGAGAACGTATGTATATTTCAGCTTGAAGGATTTATCTAGTTATTTTACTTTATGTTGTGTGAATTCTGCAGTATGTACCTGGCCAGATGCAGCGAAATATTCCAGGAAATAAATCGTGCAATCTATTGTTTGTGTCTTCGTTATTCAAATTCACTGTGGGAAAACATTGTGTTAACTTTTTACACATTTTATTCGGCCTGTAAAACAGCCCGGAAAAAATGTCCACATATGGTATAACGTTATCATGTAACATTATAGACTAACACATTAAATGTTATATCTAAGAGAAATAGAAAAATGTGTTAGAAAATTCTCACGCACAGAAAATAAAGCTCTTAGTTTTACAAAAACTTTGAAGATTCCTTAACATTTTTATCTCCTTATTTATAAGACATGCAGCTGTAGTTAAATGATTTGAATATTTTATAAAATATTAAGATAAATCTACAATTATTACATTACATAATATTGTTAGGCTACTAATAGTAATGTCCCTTGAAAAAAACTTATGTATGACTTAAGCTTATGTAACCTGATTTGGGATTCGGACTGCTGAAAAGTATGGCTTCAGCTTACGTAGACCTGATTTGGGATTGGAGCTGCTGAAAAGTATGACTTCAGCTTATTTATAACTGACTTGAGGCTTGGGTTGCTGAAAAGTATGACTTCAGCTTATGTATACCTGATTTGGAATTTGGGTCGCTCATAAGTGAGTCTTCAGTCTCTAACGCGGAAGGTGCTGGGTCTAGTCTGATGAGCTGAGGAGGATGTTTGTTCACAAGAGGTCCATGCTGCTAAAGTCTGCTATGATCACCTGTCTAACCTTGGACAAAAGTAACGGTAGGAGGCCCCCCACGTGCACAATGCTTCCTGGGCAGTTGGAAATTGTGAGACGTAGGCTGTAGATGCACTGCCTTGGGAACATTAGAAATGTATTTACAGTGTGTGTGTATGTGTTGTGTGTCTTGGTGTCTGGAGAGGGTAGGACTCGGCCAGGTGTTGCCCACCAGGCAGCCAGCATGAGTGTACATGGCTGTCTATGCATCGTCATTGGATAACTGCAGCTGTTATGGCACCCGTGTGCTGCAGCACATCTTCTAGGGAGAATCACCAAGAAACGAGAGGAAGACGGTAAGATGTACTAGATCATGATCACAAGTAACCTAAAGGATATTGAGGCACTGATGACTGGGCAGTCAGCTGGCACTGTTGTAATGTTTTGTGGGGCAGCACTAAGATCTCTTCAAGGCACTCTCATGTTTGAGTGTAGTCAATAAAGCAAAGGTGTATATCCTTGTTTACTTCTATAGCACGTTCAATAACTGTTCGCAGCATATACACAGCATTTACTGTACCCTTTCCTTCTACAAACCCACATTGTTCTTCCCCTATTTCAGGTTGTATTTTCTTCCTCACTCTTTGCATGCTAATTCGTAGCAAAATCTTTGTGATGTGGATCAATATTCTAATTGTTCTATGTTGATCACATTCCAAGGTTCCTTAGTTCTTTGGGATAAATAAATAATAATCAATAAATACAGAGTTACATAATTCAGAAGGTATATGTCCAGTATCATATAATGTGACTTGATCTTGTGCAAATTCTACTAAATCATTTCTGTTGTGATGTTATCTGCACCGGGGGCCTTACCAGCTTTCATATGCTTAAGAACATTTCGAAATTCCATCTTCAAAATTGGCGGCCCTTCATTATTAAATCTAATATCATACTGTTCGTCTCTGTTATCATCATAAAGGTGTTTCACATAATCTGTCCATACATGTAGAATGTGATCTTTTTCTATTATGATTTTGTTATCTTTAGTTTTTAGACAGCCTGTTGATGTACTTGTTCTTTTATTAGTAAGTTCCTGAATTCTTTTGTGCACTAATTTGGTATTTTGACTGTTGTGTTGTTTTTCAATGTCTAAGCACTTTTCCTCAAGCCATGCTTCTTTTGCCTCCTTACATAATATTATGACTTGTCTGTGAATTTCTTCATATTTGGCAGGATTATTTTTGTTGAGTCTTCTTGTTTCCATTAGGTGTAAAATTTCTTCTGTCAGCCATTTCTTACGACACACCTTCTTTAATTTTGGAACAGTTGTTTCTGCAGTCAAACTGATTGAATTATTCAACATTTCCCATTGATCATCCACATCCTGGAATAATATCTCTAGATCAGACAATATATCAAATCTGTTCTGTACTTCTATGTTGAATTCGTTTTGTATTTCCTTGTCATTACTCAATGTACACAAATCATATTTAGTGTTTCCTGTTATATACTTGACTTTCTTCAACTTTATCCTCAGTGTTCCTGTAAGTAGTCTGTGGTCACTATAACAATCAGCACTGGGAACTGTTTTTGCTATTGTTAATGCGTTTCTAAATCTTCTGCTAATCAGAATGTAGTCAATCTGGTTTCTGATCCTGCTATCAGGACTCCTTCATGAACATAATCTTCAATGGGTGTTGCCTAAACCAGGTGTTTCCTAAACGATTTCCTGTTCTTTTGCCCACTCTAAGAGTCTGTAGCCTCTTTCATTTCTTTCTCTTAAAGCATAGATTTCTACTGTGTATCTATCACCTTTATTTCCTACTTTTGTCATACTTAAATATATGTACTGCCATTTTCCAGAACCTATAAACAAACATTTCTATTCCTATTGTGTGAGTTATTTCACTTGGAACAATAGTTTCATCTATCTGAATAAGATTGTCCCCCTTTAGTTTACAACATTTTCGACCTCTCAAATCCATGGGCACAAATATTTCGTTAGAATGTTCCCCTATACGCAAGAAAGCGTATCTGTTTCCAGTGTAAGTACGATATCAACAAGGAAGCCAGGTTAGCGTAGTGGCTAGATGCTCGCCTGGCGGCTCGGTGGTCATGAGTTCGAATCTGCAGCGGGGCAGAATATTACTTGGCTAATGAAGGCTAATGGTAGCAATGTCCTTTGTTTTCCGTCATTGTGTTCGGTAAAACTGCACTACTTTGTGTTATCTTATATTGTTTACATTTCTACAGCTTTACCGCAGACAAGCTAGGAAACATCTTATGGCTGTAGAAATAAGATTTCTGAGGGAAATGCAAAGAATGCCATTGGTGGACAGAAAATCGAATGAGGAAGTTCCCTCAATGCGCAACTGAAGAAAACGTAAAATGAATAGAAAAATCTTTAATGGAAACAGTTTTGTTTAAAAATCATGGTACGACGAGAAATAAACCTGAAAACCTAGTGACCACAAGGAAACTTGACGGGAAAAGAGGATGTGGAGGCGAAGAGATATATGCCTGGATGGGTTCGATAATCGAGACAAGAACAGAGACCCGACCTTAGAATGTGATATGGCGAACCAAGACCGCCTAAGCGTATTAGCATTGCACAGGAAGGTAATAGATTTGTCAATAGCAGAATAAACACGATTATTGAAGAGGGACATTAACGAGCACACATTTGGCTAAGCCTAAACATATTTAGGAGTAGTAAATGGTCTGGAAATTTCAACAGAAATCTCAGTTTATTTGGGTGGCGCGAGGGGGTATAGCGCGAACGCAGGTCCCCTTACGAGAAACTTACACACTCGAGACACCCACATTTGTGGTGATCGCAGGTCTCAATCCAACCAAAGTGCAATGGAAGGGCCTCAACCTGGAGCACCATCTAATTTTCTGTGTTTATTCCGAATAATCCAATGTTGGGATTCCCTTCCTTCCCCCATGGGGTCGTGGATTCACTTCCGTGATGTTTTTTAAAACATGTCTTTCATACAAAGCAGTGTGTATTTACAAGGTGTAATGTGTGTTTCTTTTGTTTGTGTATATCACATAGCGTTGCCGTTTGTTAGTGTTAAGTGACACATGTGCGAAAAAAACATATACATTGATACATACATATGATAATATAACATTTATGGCATGGTGCAAGCACATACGCATTCCTTGCATAAGGAAGGAGGCCCATCAATTATTTTCTATTTTTCTAATACTTTCATTGCGTACAGAACTGTGTATTTACAAGGTTCGTTGTGTGTGTGTGTGTGTGTGTGTGTGTGTGTGTGTGTGTGTGTGTGTGTGTGTGTGTGTGTGTGTGTGTGTGTGTGAATACAACAAATACATTCATATACACATGATGCTATTCATTCATGGCATGGTGTAATTGTTTTTTAAAGTTGCATATCCTTTTACAGGATGTTGCAGTCAACACCATCATTTTACCAGCGCTGTTGATGTCTTGGCAAGTTGATAAGTTCAGTAGTTTGCCATTGCTGTCTGAACGACCGGCTCCCATACCAACAACTTAAAACCAGCGCTACAAGGTCTGCCGCCAAATCGGTCATCGTTGTGTTTCGAACGCGGGTAAAATGCATTACGGATCGCGTTCGCAACGCCATTGCGCCGGCCTCCGGCGCAATTGGTGTAACTAGTAATGGTGTAATTACATACACATAACATGTTGATGATGATGCTGGAGTAATCATTTGCACTCATGCCTACTACACACTTTCAATAAACATTCTTTCATTCTCCAAATATCCTCATTCACTATTGGCTTTATTTAGAAATGTTTAGCGGTATCAATGAATGTATCAGACATTAATCACCGCAGGGCCCATTCTCCATTGGTCCAAGCCTGACATACAGACCACGCCTGTGGCTCCATGTAGCTTTCAGCATGTGACAGTGGCCACATCCGGGACAACGGCTTTGACAGGCCATTAACATCAGGCGAGGTTAACCGATTCTGCGTCAAACCAATCAGTAAATTTGAGTTTGTCTACCCAGCATGTGAAGACAGGATTCTGCAGACTTGTTCAGCGGACAAAACGGCATTTACCTGCAAAGCGTTGTGGAACGTAATGATCACAGAAAGGCAAATAGAGCGCCTTGGTCTTCCACTGCACCTATGTTGTCTCCAATCGTCTTGACTAGCCTTGCCACTGGATTCAGATGGACTGCACCGGGGGCCTTGCCAGCTTTCATATGCTTAAGTACATCTATCTCACTTATGCCTAGGATATTTCCGTTCATGCTTTCCATTTTACTTATAACATTGTGCAACTTTCCAAACTCATTTAACGTTCTAGCATTTTATGTGCCTATTTTAAATGTATTTGTGTTAGTTAAGATTTTGCCTTCAGTATCTGGATGACGGTTTGGTGTTCTCTTTGGCTCATGACTGTCCTTACCGGACGAGGATGTCCCAAGGCAGCCATTGGCGTCGTTTACTGCCATTGAATTGTGTTTTGTCATGAAGTCTTGGGAAGATAATGGCAAACTACTGAACGTAAACTTGCCAAGTTATGGCAAACAACAAGCCTACATGCAACAAGTCTACAATCGGTGACATTGTGATATTCTAGTATGATAATTTGGTCACGTCTAGAATGAGTCGCATGGTCAGTGGTTGCACACCCGCCTCACACGCCAAGGATCTGGAGTTCGTTCCCGGGTCCAGTTAGGGATATGCACTACTGAAAGAGCTCAAACGAGAGCGAAACCCGAGTCTAGTGCTTCCAATCTGACGTGGACAAGGTCCAAAGCTCGTACCGGAATACGATCAACGTTGTCAGTAGTGGGTTGTGCTCAATCTTCAAAACCCAAATCCCGAAACAACCAAATAAATCAATATGACAAACAGCCGAAAATTCTGGCGTTGACTTCGACGTCCTGTATAAGATATGTAACTAACTGTTTGAAAATTATTTGGTCTGTAAAACAGGCCGGCCAAAAATTTCTATAAGTATATACTGCTCTTTTAGATGTTATTGAAACAATAAATCATTAAATGTTATATTTAAGAGAAAACAGAAACATTAGTTATAAAATTCTCACTCATCTAAAATATAGCTCTTGATTTTACATAAACTCTAAAGCAGTGGCTCTCAACCTTTTTTGGCCCATGCCCCCCTTTACCATATGTTCAGAACGTCACTGCCCCCCCCCCCCCTTATTACCATATGTTCAGAACGTCACTCCCCCCAACCCCTTTTCGAATTCCCTCCCTATAAATCCCCCTCCCCGCCCTCACACAGTATACATAAAAATGGAAGCTAAATGTAATAACACATACTAGAACAAGTCCAGACATCTACATAAAACGTGATTTGTAGGTCTACTTACGTTATAAAACGAATTTCATTAGGGCGAGAAGTACAGAACCGTAAAATTTAGAGGGGCAAATAATGTCAAGTAATTGGTTCTTGTATTAGTGCGATCTTGAAAAATTCTTCACCCCCCCAGAAACCCTAACCCCAAAGGGGGGGGGGGGGGGGGGGAAAGTCGCCACCGGTTGAGAACGACTGCTCTAAAGCTTCCTTAAAACTTGAAACCTGTTAAATTGTGTGTTAAAATAAATGTATGTGTGTGTGTATGTGTGCGTGTGTGAGTGTGTGTGAGTGTGTGTGTGTGTGTATGTGTGTATTAAGTTTCCGTAACAAGTATTTGGCCTGTGCCGGTTGCGTGGCGAAGGCGTTACGGATGCAGTTCGTAATCCCACATACCCGCGTTAGAAACACAACTGCGGGCGACTTGGAAGCAAACCGCCTTGCGTTGGTTTTTATGAATTGGTAAGGTTGCGGGTCGTTCCGAAAGCAATGACAAACTACTGCACTTAAACTTGCCAAGATATCACACACAACCCAAAAATGCTCGGGTTCACTTCGACGTCCTGCAAAAGGATTTGCAAATAACTTTGTTTCTTCAAATAACTTTCTTTCTTCAAATAACTAACTTATCTTTTTTTTTTGGGGGGGGGGGGGGAGGGGGGTGAGGTGGTGGGGTTGGTGGCGTTTGCCTCCAAAGGATAGAGCAAAGCTCTGGTTCCCCCGCCTACCCATGTTTTGTTGTTGTTTTATTGTTTAAATGTGGCCTGGAAAACAGGCCGGACAAATATTCTTAATTTGTGCATCATTTTCTATTTGCCGGCATTGAAAAGACAAACAACTGAATGGTATATCGAATAGAAATACAAACCTGAGTTAGAAAATTCTCACGCATCTAAAATAAATCCACAATTTTCATACAAAATTTAAAGGTACCTTAACATTATTATCCTCTTCTTTATAACAATCTTACTTTAGCTTATTTGCTAACATTTTATAAAAGGTTAAGATAAATTTTAAATTATTAAAATTACATAATATAGTTATGCTATTGCTAGTAGTTTGCTTGCTTGTGTTCGCTGGCTGTGAACTCCAGCGTGAAGTCCTGTATGTCGGATGAAGACATCCTGTTGTCCAACATCAGTGTGATGTCATACAGGACTTGAGGTTTTGCGTGAGTCTCCGTTGTCCCCTGTCTGGCTTATTGGTGTGCAGACTGGTGGTTCCTCGCCGTACAGGCAGACACTCTCCGACTTCGGAGGAGCTATTGCTAGTAATTCCCCTTGAAAGAAACTTATGTAGCTATGTCCCTTCACACTATGTTATATTCGTGTCTTCCTTTTTAGTGATATGTTATTTCGTACAAAACTCTGTTTTTTCAAGGTGCGTTCCGTGTTTGTTTTTATATTTACAAAATACAACAAGACCCCCAGACGTCAAATGCAGCAAGATTCTCTAATTGTATGTGTAATGACTGCGTACTATTTATTTCATTTAAAAAAAAAGAAAAAAGTTGCATATCCCTTACAGGAAGTTGCAGTCAACACCAGCATTTTTCAGCTGCTGTTGTTGTACTAGGCAAGATCACGCTCAGTAGTTTGTCATTGCTTTCTGAGCGATCGGCTCACATACCCCGTAAGTAACCAACAAAACGCGATCCACTGCCGAATCTCGAGCATCTGTGTTCCTCACGTGGATATATGGGATTACGGAGAAAGTCGTTAACGCCTAGGCCATGGAGCCCGGCATTTATTACATTCAATGAATCAATCATGTGCCATGACGGAAATCGTGGGCGCTCATGACTCGCCATTTCACTCGATCACCAGAGTCGTGGATCAGCTCAGTGTTCCTGTCTAGACCATGCCATGTGGTCAAGCCATCCAGGTATTTACTTCTCTGTCTTCCCCTTGGTCTGCTCCTTTCTATCTTGCCAGTTGTCACTAAGTTCTCCAATCCATTTCTTCTCATAACATGTCTAATTTCTCTAATCAATTTACGATTTTCATTTGTTTCCTGTAGAACTTTTTCATTGGTTTTTCTATCTGTCCATGGTATTCTTTGCATTTTCCTCAGTAACCACATTTCTGCAGCCATCAGATGTTTTTCAGCTTGACTGCCCATTATCCAAGTTTCACATCCATACAAAAGTACAGGTTCTATGTAGCACATTAACACTCTTTTTCTCGTTTCAATAGACACGACTAATGAAGACACTTATTTTGGAGTGTCTAGTTGGTCGTGCGTCGAAGTACACTTGTTCCTGCAGCGAGGCACCGTCGTCATTTGGAGGCGACAGGTTCGATCCCTGTTGGTAACTATTATAGCTTTCAAATTTTATGTTGTCTAATGCGTCTTCTAATCCCTTCTTATGTGAGCGCCAAATAAAACTATATGTATCTATTAGCCTGCAGACAGACAGTGCTGGAGATCCATTGCAGTCAACATGCATCGTGGAGACGGCACGTGATTGATTGAGTGAAAGAGAGACACAAACTTTCATTGTATTTGGCCTGTAAAACAGGCCGGAAAAAAATTAGCAACATATGAAATGTGGAATGTGTCGCCTGTGAAAGTACAAAATATTGAATGTTATATCTAAAAGAAGTAGAATAATGGGTTGCAAAATTATAAATACCTAAAACAGAACTTTCTATTAGAAAAAACACCTTAAAATGTTTGGAAAATTAATATGCTTCTGTATATAAAACATAGATTTGTAGATAACGTTTTAAAAATATTTTGAAACAACTTAGGCAACTACATATATTCTGTAAATTGCAAAATGTAACCATTATAGTCTTAGTAACTTCCCTTGAAATAACTTATGTTATTATGTCCCGTTGAATGCGGTGTTGCATTCAAATGTTACATATAAATAGGAATTGTATGTAGTACCCTTTTCAAACATTAAATTTTTTGTGTGGATCAGAAGCTACAAACAAGCGTATTTAGTCCTATTGTGTGAGTTATTTCTCTTGGAACAATATGACCATTCATATGTATTAGATTGTCCCCCTTTAGTTGGCAACAATTTCGTCCTCTTAAATCCACGGACACAAATATTTCGTTAGAATGTTCCACTATACGCAAGAAATCTTATCATTTTCAATTATAAGTACGCTTTCAACACGGAAGCCGAGCTAGTGTAGTGGCTAGATGCTCACCTGTCGGCTCGGTGGTCATGAGTACGAATCTGCAGCGGGGCGGAATTTTACAATGGATCTGGCCCTCCCTGGTCGTACCTTGGCCGATGAAAGCTAATCGTCGCCACGTCCTTTGTTTTCAGCCATTATATTCTGTAAAACTGCACTCCTTCGTGTTATTTTATATTGTTTTCTTTTCAACAGCTTCACCACAGACAAGATACGGAACATCTAATGGCAGTGGAGATGAGATTTCCGAGGAAAATGCTAAGAATGCCATGTATGGACAGAAAAAAAAAACAACGAATGAAAAAGTTCCTTCAAGGAACAATTGAAAAAACACGTAGACTGAATAGAAAAATTACACGCAAACAGTCCAATAGTGTATACAAGTCATGTTACCGTGAGAAATAAACTTGAAAACTTAGTGACCACTAGTAATCTTTACGGGAAAAGAGATATGGAAACAAAGAGATATATGCCAGGATGGCTTAGCATAATCGAGGCAAGACTAGACACCCGACCATAGACTGGCGACGGTGTGAGAGGGCGAAACAAGACTGCCTAAGTGTATTAGTATTGCACATGAAGGTCAAACCTAAACATACGTAGCCGCCTCATTGGCCTAGGGTAAGCGACTTTCTCTGTAAACCCGTATATCCACGTGCGAAATGTAACTTGCGCGAGAATCGGTAGCAGTTCTCGCCGCGTTGGTAACTTAGGGATATGTGAACCGGTCGCTCATAAAACAATGGCAATATACTGAGCGTAATCATGCCAAGAAATCAACAATCAGCTGAAAGATGCTGATGTTGACAGCGATGTCCTGTTAAGGATATGCATATATATTTTTTTTATTACGTAAAAAACTGTTTTTACAAGGTGCGTGGCGTGGTTTCTTTTGCACTTCCAAAATACAATAAGATCCCCAGACGTCAAATGCATCAAGTTTCTATAATTGTTTGTGTAATGATTGCATACTATTTATTTCATTTCATACATTAATTCCTCGCAGACATTAAATGTAATGTGCATTCAAACGTTGGATATCAATAGGACTTGTAGGTATCTTTTTCAAAATTTAAGTGTTTATTGTCAGAACCTACAAACAAACCTTTCTAGTTCTTCTTCTTCTTCATCTTTCGTTCGATTGAAATATGGCTATAACTGCAATGTTGTCTCTTGTATGAGTCTAACAGTCTTTTTTAGTTCACTCAGCCGTCCATAGAGTTTATCTTCCACTGTTGTCTCTCTAGGCCAGAAAGTTTGCCTGGGTATGTTGTAGTTTGGGCAGTCTTGGAGTATGTGCTCTGCTGTCTGCGACGCCAAACCGAATGTGCACATGGCTGATTCACCAATCTTGAATTTTGTATAAATGTGGTTGCGTAATCTATTTGTCCTGTTCTGAGGCACAGAATAATGACCTTGTTCTGGTCTGTCCATAACGTGGTATTCGTCTTGAGCAGTGGTTAGTAGCCTTCTGACTGATTTGATCATTCTTTTCTTTTGGTGGTATGTAATGGGCACATCAAGCTGTTCTTCTTTTGCTCCTTCCATTAGCCAGTCGATCAGCTCTGTCGTTTCTGGTTACTCCACAGTGGGATGATATCCACTGTATGGTGACCTTATGCTGACTGCTAAGTTCAGAAAGTAGTGTCCTTAGAACTAGCAATTTCCCAGACAGGAGAGTCTCGAGTACTGATTTTGCATCTATCATTAGCATCACAGGTTGTGTTCCTTGGCTGGCATTTAGTAATTTCTCTGTTGCTATCTTGATTGCCTCATTTTCAGCATCATAGTTATAGCAGTACTTTCCTGTTGGAACTCTGGCCGTGCCCCTAGTATTATTTGGGTATTCTATGTACGCCCCGCTCCTCCATTTCGAACAGCATTTTGTGCTGACTTATCTGTGTAGACTCAGATCCAGAGGTCCGTTGGGTCTTCGTCACCAAGGAAGCTGAGAGTGGCTGTTCTGCGCTTTATCCTGTTCTGTTCTTCCTTGTCAAATATTCCTCTCACTTTTGTGTGGATTTGTTGTGATAGTCTATGTTCATCTTTCCATGGAGTTCGATCTGGAATAGTTGGGATACGAACTGTGGGCAGATCGGTGATTTCTCTGCAGAGTCGTTTGGCCTGGTGGATAAAACTACTTTTTTTAACCTCCCCATAGCTAAGTTTTCAAATCTGTTCTTCATAGGGTGGTCTGGCAAGCTGAGGAACTTTTCTGCTTGTATTTGTGTTTTTGTATCTCTGCGCTTTCTTAGAGCCGTGTCCTACCCATTTTCTCCATTGCTACTATAGGTGTTGATCTCATCCTTCCTGTGGTGACTCTAAGAGCTTGATTTTGCACCTGGCCCAGCTCTTGTGGTGTGGTTTTTGACGCTGAACACCACGCAGTTTACACCTATTCCAGGTGTGGTCGTATGCTCTGTTGATAAACTTTGCTAAGTATTTTCCCACTGGTTTTCTCAGGATGGCTATTTTCCTTCTGGCTTTTGCTACTGTTTTTTTATAAATGTGTTTTCTCCATGTCAGCCTGTCATCAAATGTTACTCCAAGGTATGTTGGTTCTTTATATCATAGGGATGTTCCATTTTTCTGGATGAACCTTGCCTTTTGTGTCGGATAGAGGGTAAATAAAGTAGTGCTGAACTTATCAGTGTTTATGCTGACACACCATCTATTTGCCCATGCAACAAATGTACCTACAGCTCTTTGTAGCAATCTGGTGGCTACTGATGCATGTTAATGTGTGCTCCACAAAAGCAGGTCATCAGCGTACATTTTCGCTTTCATTCCATACGGTCGATTAGCAACAAGATCATTGATGAAGATAGAAAAAATGCGGGGGACAAGTTTCCACCCTGGGGAACACCGTGACGCAATAGTTCTTTCTTACTCTTGAGTCCGTCTATCTGTACTCGGGCTCTTCTATTGTGTAAGTATGCTTTCACCCATTTGTACATTCTTCCATTGACTGTACAGTTTCTCAATTTCTTTATCAGACCTTCTTTCCAGACTTTGTCACCGGCTTTCTTCAGATCTATCCATGCCGCTAGCACCAGCTTCTTCTCTTGGAATGCAACCTCAATTTCTTGAGAGAGGTAGGTTGTCTGATCTTCCGTAGAGTAGCACTGCCTAAAGCCAGCCTGCTGTGGCACAAGGATGTTTTAGCTTTCAATGCACCACTGCAGTCTGTGATTGATGACGCGCTCCATTGTTTCGCAGAGACAGCTGGTGAGCCTAAGTGGTCTATAGCTGGAGGCAACGGAAGTATCTTTTCCTGATCTTAGGAGGGGTATCATGATTGCTTCTCTCCAGGCTTGTGGAATACTGCCTAAGGTCCACGTGTTATTGAAGATCTGCAACAGCTTTTCTTTGGCCTCTGTTCATAGGTTCCTGATCATTTCATTGGAGATGTCATCCTCCTGGTGACTTTATCATTTTCAGTTTTGATATATCTAGCTCCAGTCCACTGATTGTGATAGGTGCCTCCATAACCTCATGTAGTATGTCATTCTGTCCTATATGTTGCCTTTTCTCTCGAATCTCTTGTTGTTTCTCTGGACTAATTTCCATATTGTTATATTGTAGCGAATGAGTCACAAAATGGTCAGCTGCTTGCTTTCCTGTTAAGATGTTTCCGTCTTTATGTAGTGCAATTTTTCAGTTTCTCCCTGTGCCCTCATCGTTAAGTTGTTTTATTAGCTTCCACAACTTCCTTGTGTCTCTTTCAGTGACTCTGTTTTCTACTGCCAGCTTTTCCATATAGCCTGCAGCTGGGCCCTTTGACATTTGGGTTTTGCGTACTGGTATTTATTGTGGTGCTCTTGGCTGGGTGTGGCCTCTGCTTGCTTTCTACACACTTCCACATCATTATGCAACTGTTCTAGTTCATTACTCCAGTAGGGTTTATAATATTTACGGGCTCCTCTTGGTATTGTTTCTCGTGAGGCCTGTAGTATGCATTTCTCAAACTCTTAAACTACTTGTACGTTTCTAGTAATATCGTGTGAGTTATTTCTCTTGGAAAAATAGGATCATTCATCTGTATTAGATTGTTCCCCTTTAGTTTAAAAACATTTTCGACCTTTCAAATCCATGGGCACAAATATTTCGTTATAATGTTCCACTACACGCAAGAAAGCGAATCTTTTTAATTTGTAAGTACGCTTTCAACGCGGAAGCCGAGATAGCGTAGTGGCTCGATGGTCATGATTACGAATATGCAGCGCGACGGAATTTTACAATGGACCTGGCTTCCCAGGTCTTACTTGGCTGATGAAGTCTAATCATAGCAAGGTCTTTTGTTTCCCGCCATTGTGTTCTGTACAGCTGCAATACCACGTGTTAAGTTATATTGTTTACATTTCCACAACTTCACCGCAGACTAGCTAGGAACCATCGAATGGAAGTGGAAATGAGATTTCTGAGGATGATGCAAAGAATGCCATGGATGGACAGACAAACGAATGAGAAAGTTCTTTCAAGGTACTAATGAAAAAACGTAATCTGAATAGAAAATTAAAAGCAAACAGCCAGGTTTGTTTAAACATCATGGTACGTTGAGAAATAAACTTGAAAACTTAGTTTCTACTAGCAAACTTGACGGGAAAAGAGGATATGGAAACGAAGAGACATATGTCAGGATGGCTTAGCATAATCCAGACAAAAACAGAGACCCTGCCATAGACTGGCGACGGTGTGAGACGGCGAACCAAGACCGCCTAAGTGTATTAGCATTGCACATGAAGGTGATACATTTGTCAATAGTAGAATAAACACAGATATTGTAGGCGACATTATCGAGCACACATTTGGTCAAACTTAAACATGCGTAGGAGTAGTAAATGTGCTGAAAATCTCAAGAGAAATCTAAATTTATTTGGAAGCGATAGCGCGAACGCAGTCCCTTCTACGAGAAAATTAAACATTCGAGACACCGACATTTGGAGTGGTCGACAGGCGTCAACCAAACCAAAGTCCAATGGAAGGTCCTCAATCTGTGAGCACCATCTTTTTTTGTTTTTTCGTTTTTTTTTTTCAATGTTCCAATGTTGGGATTTTTTTCAAAACTTATCTTTCATACAAAGCAGTGTGTATTTAAATGCTGTAAGTACTACAAGAAACTAATGAAAATCGTAAACTGATTAGAGAAATTAGACGTAGACAGTCACAATTTTGTGGGCATGATATGAGAAGAAATAAATTGGAGAACGTGGTGACAACTAGCAAGATCGAGGGGAAGAGAACAAGGGGAAGACAGAGAAGAAAATACCTGGATGGCTTGACTACGTGGCATGGTCGAGACAGGAATGCTGAGCTGATCCACGACTCTGGATGATCGAGCGAAATGGTGAGTCATGACCGCCCACGCTTACCGGCGAGTCACATGATGGATGGAATGTGTGCTTCTTTTGTTTGTGTATATCACAAAGCGTTGCCGTTTGTTAGTGTTAAGTGACACATGTGCGAATAAAATAAATGCATTCATACATAGATCTGATAATATAACATGTATAGCATGGTGCATGTACACGCGAAGACGAAGAAGAAGAAGAAGAAGAAGAAGAAGAAGAAGAAGAAGAAGAAGAAGAAGAAGAAGAAGAAGAAGAAGAAGAAGAAGAAGAAGAAGAAGAAGAAGAAGAAGAAGAAGAAGATATTAGATATAAGAGATTATTGATATTGATAGTCGATAGATACGAGATATAAGAGATTATTGATATTGATAGTCGATAGATACGAGATATAAGAGATTATTGATATTTATATTCGATAGATATGAGACGTAAGAGATTATATATATATATATTATAGATACTGTTTAACTTGTTTAAATAAAACTAAGTGGATTTCTTTGGGGTGGATGGGGTTCTGTGGGTAGAAGTTACACGAAATGTTGTCTTCCTCATAGCCATAATATCCACCTCTCTGCTGAGAAAGAAACTGACCTCCCTTTGTGCTGTGTGGCTCAATGAACATTTGTCCCTAGCTAGAAATATTTCCCAATTCCCGTTGAGAAAGAAGGAAAATGTGCTGTTTCATTCTTCCCAATGACTGGTATTGTAAATCTTATCTTATATATATATAAAAGAGACTGTATGTTGGTGTGTCCTTTATGCGCTCGCGAACGGCCCATCCGATTGAGATGAAATTTTCTACACGTCTTCCATTCATTCTAGCGCAGCCAACTGTGATATATTTTTAGTGTGAAAGCGGCAGCTAACTTAATATTATTTAATTTTTCATTTTACATTGTAATTTATATACAGCGAGGGGACTTAACTCTAGAAAAGTTATTTCAAGGGGCATAACTTTTAATAACATTGCTGTATAACTTATAGTCATATTGTTGCATCGTTTTCAAAGATTTATAAACTCTTTGTCTGTAGTTATGTACCGGCATATGAGCTATAATAAATCATGATACAATCTTTAGGGCATTTTCAAAGTTTTCATAAAAATAATGCACAATGCATAACATTGTAACTCATCTTTTTATGCTTACGAAGTTATCTACAGTCATGCAGGTGATTAGAAACGGTTTTCATTAGAAATAATGGATGGTGTGTGGAAGGACATTCTTTTAAGTTACTTTTTGTTGTTGTATGAATTTAATGAGACGCTACCCGCCAGGAGCTGGGCGAAGCCACGCCGGGTCAGATAGATAGACAGACCCACCTTTTCGCTGCAGTTATCTACAGGCATATGCGTTATAATCCTCCTCCTCCTCCTCTCCCCTCCTCCTCCTCCTACCCTCTTCCTCTTCCCTCCCCCTCTCCATCCTCCTCCTCCCTCTTCTCCTCCTCCTCTCCTCCTCCCTCTTCCTCCTCCTCCTCCTCCTCCTTCCTCCTCCTCCTCCTCCCTCTTCCTCCTCCAACCTCCTCGCCCTCCTCCCTCCTACTAATCACTCCTCTTCCTTCCTCCACCCTTCTCCTCCTCTCTCCTCCTAACTCCACCTCCCTCCTCCTCCTCCTACGTCCTCCCCCTCATCCCTCCTCCTCCCTCCTCCTCCTTCTCCTCCCTTTTTCTCACTCCTCCTCCTCCTACCTCCTCCCCTTACTCCTCCCTCCTCCTCACTCCTCCTCCCTCCTCATCCCTCCTCCTCCCTTCTCCTCCTCCCTCCTCATCCTCTCTCCTCCTCCTCCCTCTACCTCCTCTCTCCTCCTCCCTCCTCCTCCCTCTTCCTTCTCCTCCCCTCCTTCTTCCTCCCTCCTCCTCCCTCTTCCACCCCCTCCTCCTTGCTCTCCTCCTCCCTCCTCCTCCTAATCACTCCTCCTCCCTTCTCCTCCTCTCTTCTTCCTCCTCCTCCCTCCTCCATCCTTCCCCCCTCATCCTCCCTCCTCCTCCTCCCTCTTCCTCCCTCCTCCTTCTCCCTTCTCCTCCTCCTCCTCCTCCCTCCTCCTCCCTTATCCCCTTCCTTCCTCCTCCTCCTCTCCTCCTCTTCTCTCTTCCTCCTCTCTCCTCCTCCTCCTCCCTCTACCGCCTCCCTCCTCCTCCCTCCTCCTTCCTCCTCCTCCCTCCTCTTACCTCCTCCTCCTCCCTCCTCCTCTCTCCTCCTCTTAATCCCTCCTCCTCCCTCCTATTCCTCCCTACTCCTACTCCTCCCTCCTCTTCCCTCCTCCTCTCTCCGCCTATCTCTTCCTCCCTCCTCCTCCTCCCTCCTCCTCCCTCCTCCACCTCCCTCTTCCTCCTCCCAGCTCCTACTCTTCCTTTTGCTTCTTCTGCTGCTGCTGCTGCCGCCGCTCCATTTACCCAAGTTAATTGTTGGGGAAGATGTAAACATCTTTCAAGTGCTCTTTCTAATGCTTTTTGTAAGTTGGTCTTCGTTTATCTAGGTTGTTCTAACTGCAACCAATAAATGATTAGACAGACAGACAGACAGGCAGATAGACAGACAGACAGACAGACAGAGAGGGACAGACAGACAGACAGACAGAACAGACAGACAGACTGGAACGGGAACTTATATGACTACTTATATGAATTAAATTAGATTCTCCCCATCAGGGGTTGGGCGAAGCCGGGCAGGGTCAGGCAGACAGATAGACAGACAGATAGACAGATAGACAGTCGGGAACGGGAGCTTATATGACTACTTATATGAATTAAATGAGATGCTCTACACCAGGAGCTGCGCGATGCCGGGCCGGGTCAGACAGACAGACAGACAGATCGACAGACAGACAGACAGACAGACAGACAGACAGACAGACAGACAGACAGACAGACAGACAGACAGACAGACAGACAGACAGACAGATAGTCGGTAACGGGAACGAGAACTTACATGACTACTTATATGAATTAAATGAGATGCTCCCCACCAGGGACTGGGCGAAGCCGGGTCGGGTCAGCTAGTATATAAATAAACGATCTAGAAGCCTAAATGTCTCTCTGTTGTAAAATACTGATTCTTGACGATCATAATAGTACATTTTTATAGTGGAAAGGTAAAAGTTAAACTAAAGATGGTAAAACATAAATGATGGCAATAATACTAAGAATGATTGGTTGAGGACAGTGGTACACATTAGGAATATAGAACTATCTGTGAAAGTATGTGTTTGAATATGTATAGTATGAAGTGTGAGTGTGAACTTGATGGGAGTGATCATTTTGATTAATCTGTGCACATTTGTGCTTGACAATGTGTGAAAATATGTGTGTATGTATTGAAGTTTTCGTAACAAGTATTTGGCTCGTGCGTAAGAACAGAAGCAGGCAACTCTGACTGGTTCTCTGTGGAAACAGGAGTGAAACAGGGTTGTGTCTTATCATCGATGCACTTTGGAATAGCTATCGATTGAGTCATGCGCAAATGCACAAACAACACGAATAGGGGTATCCATTGGGTTGACACAATTCTAGAAGACCTGGACTTTGCCGACGACATAGTGCTTTTGAGTTCAACACACCCAGATGCCCAAGAAGAAAATAAACCATCTCCAAAATATTTCAGGACAAATTGGCCTCCAAATTAACACCATAAAAACAAAAACCATCGATCTTACCAACAATTCAGACGACACCAAATTAAATAACTACGTTCTTGAAAAAGTCAACAGCTTCACATACCTAGGAAGCACAATGACATCTACAGGGTTCTCAACACCAGAAATATCATCTAGAATCGCACTGGCATCTGTTGCCTTCAATAAACTGTCAAACATCTGGAAGTCAAAGACACTCAGCAAACACATGAAACTCAAAATCTTCAACTCTTGTGTAATTCCAGTGTTAACGTATGGATGTGAAAGTTGAAAATCAACGGTATCTTTGGATAAAAAAATTAGATAATGTTGAGAACAAATGTCTTAGAAGAATTCTAAACATCCACTGGACAGACTTCAGAACCAATACGCAAATAAGACAAGAGACTAAGCAAGATACAGTATCTAATGTTATAAGAAGACGCCGTTGGAACTACATCAGCCATGAACTCAGAATGGACAAGACAAGACCTCATATGGTCACCAGTAGGGAAAAGAAAACGGGGAAGACCAAGAGAGACCTTGCGTAGAACCATCATCAGAGAAGGCTCATTCAACGGCCAAGTAAACATTCAAGATCTACAACAGGTAGCAGCGAACCGCAAGGCATGGAGAGACATCACCTCTGCCCTCTGCGCCGCCTTGGGCTCAAGAGGAAAGACTAACTAACTAATTTGGCCTGTGTCAGGCTCCGTGGTGAAGGTGTTACGGACGCATTTCGTAATCCCACATACCCGCGTTAGAAACACAGCTGCGGGAGATATTGCAACTGACTGCCTTGCGTTGTTTTGTGACCAATTGGTATGGGTGCTGGTCGTTCAGAAAGCAATGGCAAACTACTGAACGTAAACTTGCTAAGATATCACGAACACCGAAAAATGATGTGGTTGACTGCGACGTCCTGCAAGAGATGTTCAACACTAACTTTCTTTTTTTTCTTCTTTCAGAATGGCTCACGGTTCCCAGAGAAGCCAGAGCCGCCCCATCAGGTCCCCACGTGCCTGTGTGTTGGTTGTGTTGGGGGATCATCCCAAGCCCTGGCAAGATCAAGCGCAGAGGTACTACACTTTGACCTTAGCCAAAAGGCCGAGAAGTTATCTTTTCTTGAATTTTTTTTAAAATTCGCATATCCTTTACAGGACTTAGCTGTCAACAGCAGCATCTTTCAGCTGTCTGTTGATCTCTTGGCAAGATTACGCTCAGTAGTTTGCCCTTGCTTTCTGAGCGGCCGGCTCAGTTATCCCGCAAGTCACCAGCGGGAGTCGAACCACTGCCAGCTCTCGCCCGCTACGAGACTCAGCGTGATAAACGGGGTTACGGAGAAAGTGTTGTAACCCCTCGGCCAGAGAGACCGGCCTTTTCTTGAATACAGCCTGTAAAACAGGCCGGACAAAAATTGGATTTACATAGGCGAAATTACGACTCTAACGAAAAGGATAAATAAAACATTGAATGTTCTATCGGAGATAAATAGAAAAATGCGTTAGAAAATTCTCATTTATCTAACAAAGATCCAAACGTTTTACACATTTTTTGAAGATGCCCTAAATGTTTTACCACATCCTTTATAATCCGTGTAACTCTAGTTAATTTCTTTAAATGTTTTATGAAATATTAAGATATGTATACAATTTTTAAATTACATAACACAGAAATAATGCTCTTAGTAATGTCCCTTGAAATAACTTACGTTGTTAAGGACTTTGGCACAATTTAAATTACATATCTTTCTGTTTAATGTGGTTCTATTTAGTTGGAAACTGTTGTTACAAGGTGCGTTGCGTGTTTTCTTTTACATTTACAAAATACATCCAGAACTCCAAACGTCAAATGCAGCAAGATTCTCTAATTGTTTGTGTAATGACTGCATACTATTTATTACATTTTGTTTTTTTCACATATCTTTTACAGGACATCGCTGTCAACACCAGCATTTTACCGCTGTTGTTGATTTCTTGGCATGATTATGCTCAGTAGTTTGCCATTGCTTTCTGAGCTCGCTTATCCCTAAGTCACCAACGTGGCGAAAACCGCAATCAATTCTCCCGCGCTACGTTACCCTACGTGGATAAACGGGATTACGGAGAAACTCGTTTAATCTCCAATCCAGGGAGACCGGTATTTATTACATTACGTACATTAATTTCTCGCAGACATTGAGTACGGTTTGCATTCAAACGTTACATATAAATAGGAATTGTAGGTATCCATTTCAAATATTAAGTGTGTATAGTCAGAACCTACAACCGAACGTTTCTAGTAATATTGCGTGAGTTATTTCTCTTAGAACAATGGGACCATTCATCTTTATTAGATTGTTCCCCTTTAGTTTACAACATTTTCGACCTCTCAATTCCATGGACACCCCTCTGACGTGTCTCCACCTTGTCGTAGTAGAGGGGTTTGCGTGTCCCAATGACCCCAAGAGCTCTGCCGATGGAAGCGCAACTACATGTCGGACAGGCCTTGGGTGAGGGACCAGACCAAGAGAGACACAACCTGCTGTTCTGCAGGTAGACTGAGGATAGCAGCCAGAAGTCCAAATCAGGCGCACGATGGCAGAAATTCTCGGTCAGGACACATACAAGGCTCTCAGCTGAGGGATATGGCTGAACGCCGCTAAGCCATTAATCCGCGGATGTGAGAGCCTGGCCGATACTCACCTACCTCAAAATAGCGGTGAGATGCTGAGAACGCTACATGCTGGTCCAGATACTTGTTCGAAGGCTCTCAGCTTGGGGATATGAGGGATCCCCGGATGAGAGGGCCTGGCCTTTTCTCGCTCACTGATGCATGGAGGTAAGGTGTTGAGCCGGCAGCACATGTAGCATACATTGTGAGCGGTTACTAAAGGCCTTTACGGCTCGGGCCGGAGGGAGAATTGTGAAAGAGGTCTCTGGTGCTTTCATTGAAACCACAAGTATCTTGACTATTTAAGTCATGGCAGTAAGTAAAGCAATAACATGGCTCGAGACACAGACATTCACTAGGGCATGTTTCCCTAGGGGTTAGAGGTGGGGTGGATCCGAAGAGAATGGTTGCTGTCTCTGGAGCGGTCTCGGCTGGCAAAGATTAGTTTCATCTTCGTGCCAGGGCATGCGAGAGTACAAGGAAATGAACGGGCTGACATGCTCGCAGGTGAGGCTACGGTGGAGGGCGGACGCGCCATGGACCAGGTTGACATTCTGAATGCTCTACGAGAAGTAAGACTTTTGCGTGAACCAAGTGACGACTGTGAATCTATAACCATGGCCAGACTGCGAGAACAGCAAATTAAAAGAGGGGTGGCCAAACAAGAACACTACGCAGGAAGCCAAAGAAGATTGATAAACCAACACAGAACTGGTGTCGTTAGCCGCTACACGCTGCGGTATTTGCTGAGGAGGGGATCCGAGCACTTATGGACTGAATGGTTCGATGTGCAATGAGGGTGATCGGTCGACAAACTAACTAACTAACTAAAGGTGGAACAAGCGCCCCAATCGCACGCGATGGTTACGATGAAAGTCTGTATCTATACTCATAGACTGAACGTAGTCAAAGGTGGAAGAGCGTCTCGTTGACACGAAATGGAACTCTTGGCTAGCGAAGCCATTACGTGGAAGCCCGAAGCAAAAACTTGCCGAGTGGATGTCTTCCGCAGATTGCCCGTCCCTGGTCTGCATGGAGAGCGGCCAGTGGCCAAACGAAATACCCAATACACGGAAGTGAGGAATTAAAGCAGCCATGAGCAGAACGTGGCGATTCTTAGGTTGAGCCAGGTACCAGTGAGCCCAGTCTCTGAGCGCTATATGACGGCTCTGCATTTATGGGAGCCTCCTTGGATTGCGGGGAATGCCCATGGTCTGCCTCTGCCTTCCCTTGAGGATGACCGTGATGTCTGACCGTTCTACCTTGAACAGCTGAAATGTTGACGACACCACAACAGTAAGAGTCTAATGTCCCTCGAAACTGGAGGAAGCTTAACCTAATTTTAAAATGCCCGTCGAATTCGGATGCGGCAGCCTAAGGGTGGCAAATAAAAACTGGCACAACGCAATTACGTATGAGTGAAATGACCATCGTGCCCGGAAAAGCTCTGACAATTTTGTTTTCCGAGCACACGTCCGAACCGAAAGTTCGCTGAGTGGATGTGGTCTGTAGACTGACCGTTCCTGGTTTGTGCAAGGAGTGGCGTGAGGCCAACGAAACGCCCAATACATGGAAGTGAGGAATTAAAGCAGCCATGTGCAGGATGTGGCGATTCCTTGGGGGAGCCCGGTACCAGAGCTCCATGAAACGGCTCTGCAATTATGGAAGCTATATGACGCCCTAAATATTGATGGTCACGACATACCAGAGATTCGGTATGCTTATGATACAGTGTTGCTATCCACAACACAGAATGGTATAGAAAACCTAATAGCCTCAACCCGATTGAATAGTGAAAACTTATATCTTAACATAGCAAAAACAAAGATAATGCATACAGATAAAACCACTATGGAGAAAGAAATATATGTTAATGAGGAAAAATTGTAGGTGGTGGAGAATTTTGAATGAATATCTTGGGTCATTGATTACCAAAAACGTTGACACAATGAAAGAAATTAAACGACGACTATCAATTGCTCTTCAGAGACTAAAACAACTGAATAAATTATGGAATGGGACAGACAGATCAACAAAAATTAGATTTTTAAGAGCATACATCTTTCCCATTGCAACATACGCCTATGAGACCTGGACACTTACTAAACAAGCTGAACAGCGCATAAATGCCTTTGAATATAAATGTTATAGACGAGTTCTAAGAATATCTTGGGTAAAGAAAAGAACAAATGCATCCATACTTCAAGAGCTGAATATTGAAGAAGGTTGGCTATTAAAGACGATAAAACAAAGAAAATTCAAATAATTTGGTCACTCGAAACGCCACGAAAGTTTGGAGAGAACAATATCAGAGGGGTATATGTCTGAGAAGAGAGGAAGAGGAAGGCCAAAGAGAAGATGGGTGCAAGATGTGGCGGATGATCTCCAGATGGGTGTATAGGACGCGGGACATCTTGCTTATGATCGAGAAGTTTTCCGGAAGGTTGTTATGGGAGTGAGGTTCTGCAGAGGACATGCTACTGAATGAATGAATGAATGAATGAAGGAATTAATGAATGAATGAGAGAACTAACAGATATACCATATATTTATGTATGAGAGAACTAACAGATGTATCTTATATTTATGTGAGAGAACTAATAGCTGGTATATCTGATGAGAGGACTAACATCTGTACCAGATATTTATGTATGAGAGAACTAACAGATGCACCATATATTTATGTATGAGAGAACTAACATCTGTACCAGATTTTTATGTATGAGAGAACTAACAGATGTACCATATATTTATGTATGAGAGAACTAACAGATGTACCATATATTTATGTATGAGAGAACTAACAGATGTACCATATATTTATGTATGAGAGAACTAACAGATGTACCATATATTTATGTATGAGAGAACTAACAGATGTACCATATATTTATAAATGAAAGAACTAACAGCTGACATATCTGACGAGAGGACTAACAGCTGTACTTTGTACACTGTACATTAGGATACACAGCTGTGGCATGTATACTTATAGATAAAAACATACACATATGTACATGAGAATGGCACAGCTGTAGTTATGTATATACAAGACACATACAGCTTTACTATGCACATGTGTGCATGAGACACAAAGCTGTTCTGTACACTGAAACTGTTTTCTATGTACTGTGTACATCAGGACATAAAGATATAGTTAGATACATACATCCATCCATCCATCATGTGCCATGCCGGTAAGTGTGGGCGGTCATGTTGTGCCATCTCACTCGATCACCAGAGTCTTGGATCAGCTCCGTGTTCCTGTCTCGGCTGTACTTCTATATACGGGTACTCGAGGACACAAAGTATTAGCTTGGTACATGACTCAATCTCATCTCATCTCATCATGTTCCTCTTGTACCTTGCGGTGTCGAGGTGAAGTATAAACTTCGTGAGAGTGCCCGGTTATGGGCTTCGTATATCGACATTCCCATGGATTCTGTTATTCCCTCCGTCCAGCGTTTACGTGGTCGGCCTCTTCCTCTGTTTCCATATGGTCTGTACGTCATTGCTTGTCATGACTCAATGCTGTACTATACTAATCCATCTGTGAATGTATCTGTTCGAACATGCATAGTATGAAGTTTGAGTGTGAACTTGATGGGAGTGGCATTTTGCTTAATCTTTGAAATTTTGTGTTTAACAAAATGTGTGGGAAATATATGTGCAAAAAGTTTTTCATAACAAGTATCTGGCCTGTTTCTGCTCCATCGCTAAGGACGCAGTTTGTAATCCCGCATACCCGCCTTCAAAACGCAGTTGCGGGCGATTAGGCAGCGGATCGCCTAGCGTTATATTTTTTTACGAATTGGAAGGTGTGCAGGTCGTTCAGAAAGCAATGGCAAGCTATTGAAAGTAAACGTGCCAGGATATAGTTGACTGTGACTTCCTGTAAAGGAAATGCAACTAACTGTTATTTTATTTGGCCTGTACAACAGGCAGGAAAAAAATTTATTTGGATGTAAGAAAATATGTAGAATATTACTAAAAGGATAAAACAGTGAATGTCAAATCGAAGGGAAATAAACAAATTAGTTAGAAAATTCTGACGCACATAAACTAAAGGTATCATTGAAACAATTTTTTAAAGATGTCTTAAAGTTGTTGTCTCGTTCATTATATGGGTTATAGCTGCAATTAGGTTTGTGAATATTTTATGAAAGATTAGACAAATACTGCAATTATTTAATTATACAATAAAGTCAGGTTACTGTTAGTAATGTCCCTTGAAATAACTTATGTTGCTATGTCCCTTTGCAATATTTTAATTCAATATCTTTTTTTTTAAATATGGGTTTATTTCGCACAAGACTGTTTTTAAAAGGTGCGTTGCGTGTTTTCCTTTCATCATCATCATTAAGTGCCCTGCCAGCTGGCGTAGGCCTTCATGGCTCTCCACAGATCCCTGTCTTTGGTGTACTGGAGCAACTTTGCTGATGATATTCCTCCATGCCACCGTCTCAATCCATCCAGCATAATTTCTCTTGGTCTGCCTCTGCCCCTCTTCCCCTCATCCCCTCGATCTTTCCAGTTGTCACGATGTTCACCAATGTCTCAATTCTCATCACATGACCAATGTCTTATTATTGTATATAGTCTTCTAGTTTCATTAACCTCTTTTAGGCAATCGTTGTTAGTTATTCTGGCAACATTCGTCTCAAAAACTACATCTCTGTTGCTTCTAAGCTCTTCCTAATTTGTTCATTTACATTCCAAGATTGACTGCCATACAGCAAAACTGGTTCTATATAGCATTTCGGTGCTCTTTTTCTTTCATTCTTTGATAGTGACTTATTACATAAGATACTCTTCATTTTCTGAAACTTTGCCTGCCCTATTTTGCTCTTAATCTCTGTTGTACATCTTCCATCTGATGTTATAAGTGCCCCTAGTTATTTAACATTATCCGCTTGGTTAAGAATTTTCCCTTCTATTTCTACTCGTGTGTGACATTTTGGTGACATCATTTTCTTTGATGCCGTGTTCCGGGGTTTAGGTGTTACAGGACTTTCTCCGTAATCCCGTATACTCTCGTGAGTAACGTTACGTTTATTCTGTCCGCCCTGAGAGATCTGAAATACCGGTGAGGGAATATTCCCGTCTTTAGGCATTCCTCGAGACATCTCAATCGACACTCCGGTACCCATATTTTACACTTCAGCTTGAGTAATCCATCCAGTCGCTTCACTGTTGGTCGAGCGAACATTCTGTGCTGCAGCTCTAGTCATCAGGTACAGAAACACACCGATCCCAGTCCCAGCAGTAAAAGAACCTGTAGCTTTGTACGCCAAATCAAATTGTATTTACCACTTTACATGCAGATGCGAGGCCATCTACATAGGCAGAACTGAGCGACAGTTACATTGCAGGGTTTCGGAACATATTCTGAATTGGTTGGACAAGATACTACACACAGAAGATGGTAGCCTAGGCAAGCCAACACACCGGAAAAGTCTGACTTCATCGGTCGGGAGACATGTGCTCGAGAGTGGTCACGTGGTTGAAAGAGACAGTGCCTTCCGTGTGTTGTTAAACACACAAAGTAGTCGATTGTTAAAGTTTGCTGAAGCTATACTAATCAACCTTCGTAAGCCGTCCTTGTGTAAGCAGAAAGACATGTTAGTCAGTTTAAAATTACCGTGGTAGACAATCGACATTACTGTGCGAACATGTGTATATTTCAGTTTGAAGGATTTATCTAATTAATTCACGTAAGTTGTGTGATTTCTTCAGTATGTACCTGACGAGATGCAGCGAAATATGCCAGGCCATAAATCGTGCAATCTATTGTTTGTGTCTTCGTTATTCAAATTCATCACGGGAAAACATTGTTTTAAATTTCATCTCAATCGGATGGACCGTTTGCGAACGCATAAATAACATATGGACTCACAGACATTCTAATTTATAGATATAGATTGTAATACGCTTAGGCGGTCTTGGTTCGCCATCTCACACCGATGCCAGTCTGTGGTCGGGTCTTTGTTTTTGTCTGGATTATGTTAAGCCATGTTGGAATAAATCTCTTCGTTTCCACCTCCTCTTTTCCCGTTAAGTTTAATAGTAATCAGTAAGTTTTCAAGTTTATTTCTCATGGTACCATGATTTTTAATCAAAATTGACTGTTCGCGTGTAATTTTTATATTAATTTCAAGGTTTTTCATTTGTTTCTTGAAGGAACTTTTTAATTCGTTTTCTGTCCATCCACGGCATTCTTTGCATTCTCCTCAGACATCTCATTTCTACAGCCATTAGATTTTTCCTAGCTTGTCTGTCGTAAAACTGTAGAAATGTAAACAATATAACATAACACGAAGTAGTGCAGCTTAACAGAACGGAATGACAGAAAACAAAGGACGTTGCTACGACTGGCCTTCATCAGCCAGCGACGACCAGGGAGGCCAGATCCATTGTAAAATTCCTCCACGATGCAGATTCGAACTCATGATAACCGAGTTGACAGGCGAGCATATAGCCACCAGATAGTCTGGCTTCCGTGTTGAAAACGTACTTACAATTGAACATATACACTTTCCTTGCGTATAGGGGAACAGTCTAACGAAATATTTGTGTCCATAGATTTGAGAGGTCGAGAATGTTGTCAACCTTTGGGAACAATCTAATACAGATGAATGGTCCAATTGTTCCAAGAGAAATAACTCACATAATATTACTAGAAAGGTTTGTTTGTAGGTTCTGGCAATAGAAACTTAATACTTGAAAAGGATACCTACAATTCCTATTTATATGCAACGTTTTAATAAAATCAGCATTTAATGTCTGCGAGGAATTTATGTATGTAATGTAATAAATAGTAATGCAGTCATTGCACAAACAATTAGAGAATGTTGCTGCATTTGACGTCTGGGGGTCTTGTTATATTTTGTAAATGTAAAAGATAACACGGAACGCACCTTGTAACAACACAATTTTGTATGAAATACAACATTACAACCACATTAAAAATTAAGACATGTAATTAAAATATTGCTAAGGGACAGAACAACATAATTTATGTCAAGGGATAGTACTAACACTAGTATGACAATATTATGCACTTTAAATAATTGCAGGATTTATCTTGAAGTTCTATAATATGTTTAAATGTACTCGTTATAGTTATATGTCCTATGAAGCGGAGATAAAATGTTTAGAGATCTTAAAAGTTTGTGTAAAAGTAATGGATGTATTTTAAATGCCTCAAAATTTTCTATCCCATTTTCTTTGATATAACATGTAATGTTTCATCTTTATTTAGCGTATAAGTAATAGTAAATCAATTTACTTTTAAAATATTTTTCTGGCCTGTTTTACAGGCCAAATTTAAGAAACACATACGAAGAAGTGCGTGTATAAATGCACTATACATGGGAGGTACATTATCATAAGTATATATGTACGTATTAGTTGGACTCGCACATGCTGTCACATAACACTAACAAACGACAACGATCTGTGATATACACAAACAAAAGAAACACATATTACACCTTGTAAATACACACTTTGCTGTATGTAATTTTTTTTTTTTTTTAATGAGCTCGGCGAAGTCCGGGTTAACATTGTCAATGATCATGTTCTTCTTCTTTCTTTCATTAACAGACGGATGGACAGGTGTAACATGCATTTCGCTTGTGAAGGTGGAAATTAAGCATATACGAGGAATATGTGTTTACGTGCACTGTGCCATAAATGTCATATTATCATAAAATGTATATGTATGTATTTGTTTTATTCACACATGTGACTGTCAGGGAGCGGCTGGGGGTTCTCATTCAGCTCACTATGGCATTATTAACAGTGGTCAGTGGTGACATTTGAGAATGTTTCTTTTCTTGGTTTCTGTGCGATAGGATACCTTCACACGCCCTGGATGACAATATCATCTTGACGCGCCATCACTTAGCTATTTCATTGGCGCTTCGTTTATATCTCTAGAGATGCTTAATCTTGATCTTGATGTCATCTCTCCTTCTACTTCTGACGGCCGTTGAGCCTTTCCATCTTGTACAGTCTACAATCGTTAAATACTTAGACCAACTCCACGTAGCTTCCATAACACGACACTGGTATAGTTTTTTCACACTCTATTTTACTAATACTATACACCTGACACTGTCGATAGCACAATCATTTGTTCCACAAAAGATTCACAATATACACAACAGTGCCTACACATTAACTATTCTAAAATAGCGGCATTGTGTTAGCCATGCTCTATTACTCCGAACTAGGTCCGACACTGACCATAGCTCGAGTCCAACTGATCAAGATGACGTTTTGTCCTCGCACAAAACGTCCAGAATACTTTTTCACGCTTTTGTGACCAATGCCGTGGTAGATCACTTCGCACGGTCTCCTCATATAGACCGCACTTGTTACCAATTCATGCCATGATCCAGGCCTGTATAAACTGTGCCATGGCAGTGACACTTAATACTAACAAACGGCAACGCTCTGTGATATACACAAACAAAAGAAACACACATTACACCTTGCAAATACACATTGCATTGTATGGAATACATGTTTGGAAAAAAATCAATGATGAAAAATTAACTTTTTTTTTAATGGCCCATAAAATATAAAGGTCATATGTCAAACTCTCTCCCCCCCCCCCCCCTCCCTCCACACAAAAAAAAAAAACGTAAAAGGCCAAACATCCTTATAACTTTCAAAAATAAAAAATCGTAACAGAGCCAACCACACTTGTATCAAGCCAAGACTGGATATGCAGGTGTGAATGTAGACACCCTACATTCATGTGAGTGTAGACACTCACTAACAACCACTCTTCGTGTTTTATTTATTTGTGTGTTTTCCTGTCTGGTTCAAGAGGTCAGACTTAATGATATTACATCAGATATACAGTAGGCCTCACGTAACATGCTGTGCCATTTCGGTGAAATTCTCTTTCTACAGCCTCTTGTTGATTGTTACATCTGGAAAGGGTGACTCCTTGACAATGTTATTTTGTATATCCAGTCATTTATACATTGTGAGCAGCCCAGGTCGTTGATGGCAAGAACAAAGTTTGATGTGTTGTTAATTCTGTTGATCAGCAGAAAATAATTCTGATATTTGTCTTGTTGGAAGTATGTTACTGATATAAATATTGTTTTCATGTTGGTGTTAAAAAAATTTTCTTTTTTAAATTACTATCATTGACTGCCAATATAGTACCTTGCGGTGTATGAATGACTCACCAAAAAATAAACGAGAAGTAGATTGTGAGCTTTACTAGAAGACGATTACAAGAACCAAACTGACGTTGCTGCCAAAGCCTTCGTCAGCACAGAACAAACAAACACAGACACACCACTACACAAAAAGCTAGAATGTATATTCCACCTTGCCGGGCTCCCTGGCCGAGGGGTTAGCAGCTTTCTCCGTAACCCCAAATATTCTCGTGGTTGACGTTAGCGCAATAGAATTGGAAGCGGTTCGAGTCGCGCCAGTGACTTATGAGAGTATGGAACCAGTCGCTCAGAAAGTCATGGCGTGCTGATGAGCGTAATCTAGCCTAGGAATGAAAGATGCCTATGTTGCCGCAATATCCTGAAACAGGATGGAAACGCGGGAAAAACAAAAATTCCACCTTGCGGTGTATGGACGGGGTGGGGGGTGGGGTGGGGGTGGGGTGGGGGTGGGGGATTAAGGCCGCCTGGCTTATGCAGTGGCCACGAACTTTGCAGGCTAGAGTGTTCTTTATTATGACAATCTAATTTGTTAAATCAGGTCGGACTTCAGACGTTAACTACCCTTTCAGCTTGTTTTGGTTACCAACCTACTTTTTACTGAATTCTCTCCTACGTCAATTCCGTGCGATTTCGTGCGGTTTATTCTAATTCTTTTATTTTTAAAACCCAATTAAACTTTCTACAGTTGTCTTTCCTAATTTCCTAGCCGACCCTCGTCATGTCTGCATTATAACAGTGTTAATGTTACACACCATCTAAATACATACTGCTTTGTATGAAAGATAATGTTTGAAACCAAATTAAAGAAGTGAGTCCCCTACCCATATGGGGGAAGGGGGAATGGAATCACAATATTGGAGAATTGTGGGGGAAACAGAAAAAATATGATAGTGCTCACAGGTTGAGGCCCTTCCTTTGCGCTTTGGTTGCGATTGCCCTAAACTTGATGAGTGTCTCGAGTGCGTAATTTTCTAGTAAGGGGGAGGGCGTTCTCACAATCCCCTCCAAATAAATTGAGATCTCTGTGGAGATTTTCAGAACATTTACTACTTCTATATATGTTTAGGTTTAGCCAAGTGTGTGCTCGATAATCCATAAATCATGTGCCATGCCGATAAGCATGTTCTGCTATCTCACTAGATCACCAGAGTCGTGGATTAGCTCCGTGTTTCTGCCTCGACTATGCCACGTGGCCAAGCCATCCAGGTATTTACTTCTCGGTCTTCCCCTTGGTTTCTTCCCTTCGATTTTGCCAGCCGTAACCAAGTTCTCCAATTCAATTCTTCTCATAACATGCCCAAAAAATGTTGACATTCTACGTCTAATGACTCTAGTCAGTTTACGATCTTCATTTATTTCTTGAAGGACTTGTTCATTGGTCTTTCGGGCTGTCCATGGTATTCTTTGCATTTCCTCAGAAACCACATTTCCACAGCCATCAGATGTTTTTCAGCTTGACTGCTCATTGTCCACGCTTCACATCCATACAAAAGTGTAGGTTCTATGTAGCACTTCAACACTCTTTTGCTCGTTTCAATTGATATCATTTTATTGGTCAGTATGTTTTTCATCTTGCAAAAGGCTACCTTCGCAATGGCAATTCTTGTTCTAATCTCTTCAAGGCATCTCCCATCAGGTTTTATGACTGTTCCGAGATAACGGCTCGATAATATCGCACTATAATAATCGTTTTTATTCCGCTATTGGCAAATGTATCGCCTTCATGTGCAATGTGAATAATACACTTAGACTTTATTGTTTCGCCATCTCTCACCGTCGCCAGTCTATGCCGGGTCTTTGTTTTTGTCTGGATTATGCTAAGCCATCCTGGCATATATCTCTTTGTTTCCACATCCTCTTTTCTCGTCAAGTTTCCTGGTGGTCACTAAGTTTGCAAGTTTATTTCTCATCGTACCATGATTTTAAAACAAAACTGGACTGTTTGCCTTTAATGTTTCTATCCAGCTTACGTTTGTTTTTGGTTTTCATTTGTTCCTTGAAAGAACTTTCTCATTCGTTTTTCTGTCCATCCATGGCATTTTGTGCATTCTCCTCAGAAATCTCATCTCTACTGCCATTAGATGTTTCCTAGCTTGTCTGCGGTAAAGCTGTAGAAAAGTAAATAAAATACAGTAACACGACGTAGTGCAGTTTTAAAGAATATAATGCTGAAAACAAAGGACGTTGCGACGACTAGCCTTCATCAGCCAAGTACGACCATGGAGGCCAGGTCCATTGTGAAATTCCACCCCACTGCAGATTCGTACTCATGACCACCGAGCCGACAGGCGAGCATCTAGCCACTACACTAGCTCGGCTTCCGTGTTAAATGCTTACTTACAATTACAAATTATAAGATTTCTTGCGTACAGTGGAACATTCTAACGAAATATTTGTGTCCATGGATTGAGAGTACGAAAATGTCGATGAATGGTCTTATTGTTCCAAGAGACATAACTCAAACAATATGTCTAAAGCGTTTGTTTGTAGGTTCTAACAATAAAAACTTAATGTTTGAAAAGGGTACATACAATTCCTATTTATGCGCAACTTTTGAATGCAAACAGCATTTAATGTCTACGAAGGATAAACATGAATTAGGAACAGGATTTGTCATTAAAAAAAAGAGTTATGGGGGAACGTTCTAAACTTTAAAGCTGTTAATGATAGGATTAGTAAATTACGAATAAAAGGTAAATGGAAAAATATAACGATGATTAATGTACATGCACCTACGGAAGAGAAAGAAGATGATATTAAAGAAGACTTTTATAATGATCTGGAAGATTTCATAGAAGAAACCCCCAAACAGGACATCCTGATTGTGCTGGGAGACTTCAACGCAAAAATAGATAGAGAGCAAACTCATAAAAATGTTGCCGGTATGGAAAGCCTACATACAACTTCAAATGACAATGGATGGAGAGTCATCAAACTAGCAGAAGCCAAAGGACTGCAGATCAGCAGTACCAGACTACAAAGAAAGGATATACACAAACAAACTTGGAAATCATGTGACAAGAGAACCTATAATCAAATAGACCACATTTTAATTAACAACAGAAATGCATCAAACATACAGTAAGTTAGAAGTTATAGAGGAGCTGAGTGCCACAGTGACCACTTCCTCGTTGGGGCAAAATTTAAAATACAACTTAAGAGAGCTTTCTATGCTAAACTACAAACGTTACTCCCAACATATAACAGAGGAAAACTACAAGAAATTACAGTCAAAGAGAAATTTGCAGATGAAATCAAATGTAAACTTGAAATTCTACAAAACCAGTTGGAGGAAAGCGTTGACCAAACTTGGTTGAACATCAAGAATACAATTCAATCTACCGCATAAGAATTTCTCGGTGTGTTAACCACGCATAGAAAGAACAGATGGTTCAATCCAAAATGTGAAGAAGCAGTCATTAGGAAAAGGAATGCCAGACAGCTATGGCTAAATGACATCAACAACATCCAAAAGGAAGAGCAATATAGAAATGAATGTAAAGAGGCTACAAAAATAGTTCGACAGCAGAAGCGAGAATATATGAGTAATATAATCAAAGATATGGAAAGTAATCACCATTCATTCATTCATTCAGTAGCATGTCCTTTGCAGAACCTCGCTCCCATAACAACCTTCCGGAAAACTTCTCGATCACAAGCAAGATGTCCCTCGTCTGATACACCCATCTGGAGATCATCCGCCACATCCTGCACCCATCTTCTCTTTGGCCTTCCTCTTCCTCTCTTCCCAGGCATATACCCTTCCATTATTGTTCTCTCCAAACTGTCGTGACGTTTCAAGTGACCAAAATACTTCAATTTTCTTTGTTTTATCGTCTTTAATAGCCATCCCTCCTCAATATTCAACTCTTGAAGTATGGATGCATTTGTTCTTTTCTTTACCCAAGATATTCTTAGAACTCGTCTATAACATTTATATTCAAAGGCATGTATGCGCTGTTCAGCTTGTTTAGTAAGTGTCCATGTCTCAAAGGCGTATGTTGCAATGGGAAAGATGCATGCTCTTAAAAATCTAATTTTTGTAGTTCTGTCTGTCCCACACCATAATTTATTCATCTGTTTTAGTCTTTGAAGAGCAATGGATAGTCGCCGTTTAATTTCTTTCATTGTGTCACCATTATTCGTAATCAATGACCCAAGATATTCAAAATGTTCCACTACCTCCAATTTTCTCCCATTAATGTATTTTTCTTTCTCCATAGTAGTTTTATCTGTATGCATTATCTTAGTTTTTGCTATGTTAAGATATAAGTTGTGATTTTCACTATTCAATTGTGTTGAGGCTATTAGGTTTTCTATGCCATTCTGTGTTGTGGATAGTAATACTGTATCATCAGCATATCGAATCTCTGGTATGTCATGACCACCGATATTTAGGGCATCGTATGGCTTTCTTACATTTCTCATTATATTTTCGGCATACAGGTTAAACAAATAGGGTGACAGCACGCAGCCCTGACGGACTCCTTGCTTGATGTGCAAACCAATCTGATGTCTCGCCATCTATTCTAACTGCTGCTTGTTGGTCTAGATATAGCATTTTTATGAGATGTACTACATGTGAAGGAAAGCCCATATTCCTCATGATTTCCCAAAGTTTCTGATGCTGTACACAGTCAAATGCCTTTGAATAATCCACAAAACATGAGAATAGGTTTACACTTAAATTCTCTGCACTTCACTATTATTAAACGCATGTTGAATATGTGATCTCTTGTTCCTCTTCCTTGTCTAAATCCAGCTTGAACTACGTTAATCTCTTCTTCCATTTTCTTACTAAGTCTTCGCATTATGACTTTTAGTAGAATTTTACTTGCATGACTTATCAGGGCAACAGTTCTATAGTTGGTGCATAATATCAGGTTGCCCTTTTTTGGTATTGGAATGCAGATAGTTCTCTTCCAATCTTTTGGCCATATACCATATTTCCAAATCTTTGTACATAATGCATGATATATGTGTATGCTTTCTTCTCCTCCTGCTTTAATTAGTTCAGCTGGTATCTCATCACATCTAGGTGATTTACCATTCTTCAGGTTCCTTATAGCCCAAGCAATTTCATTTAATGAGGGTTCAGGTTCTGTCTCTGCTGTCATTGGCTCATGTATCTCATTCATATCCTCACTGTCACTCATATCATACATTCCACTGCAGTACTCCTGCCATCTATCTAGAATTTGTCTAGATTCTGTTAAGGTATTTCCCATCTTGTCACAGATAACATTCAATTGAGGTTGAACATTTCTTGTCAATAACTTCATTTCCTTGAACATTTCATAATCTCTTCCAGCCTTATGATATTGCTCTATTCTGGTACAGCAATCTTGTATATATTGATTTTTGTCCTTTCTTGTGTTCTTTCTTATTTCTCGAGTTAAAGATTTATAATTCATCCTGCTATCGGATTCATCTCCTTTCTGTTTCAGCTCCCTTCGTTGTTTTATTAATTCTAACGTGTCTAATGTAATCCATGGCTTAAGTTGCTTTTTCTTGGTCGGAATGAAATCTTTGGCTGCAGTTATCAAGATATCTCTAGCTTGTATTGCCAGTTCATCAGGTGTCATTTCTTCTTGTACAGACATCAAGACCCCAAAGCGATTCCTAACTTCTATGTTGTATGCGTCCGGTATTTGTGTGAGATCAAAACGAAGTGGCCTTGGTCCTCGGGTGAGCTTTGAGTTTTAATTTCAGATCTGCTTCTAATAACTGATGATCTGTATCACAGTCTGCACTTCGTAGGGTTTTTGCAGATGTTATGCTTGATCTCCATCTTCTTTGTATTAAAATATAATCTATCTGATTTTTGGTAAATAATGTCTGGAGACTTCCATGTGAAGATTCTTCTTGGATGTTGTTCAAAAAGTGTGTTGGCTATCGTTAACTCATTGTCTGTGCAAAATTCAATTAATTTGTCACCTGCATCATTTCTATTTCCGAATCCAAATTTTCCTAAAACGTGTCTCTCATTTTCAGCTCTTCCTGCACCTACTTTAGCATTAAAATCTCCCATTATTATTGCTATATCATTATGACCAATCTTATTTAATTTGTCTTGTAGTGTGTTGTAAAAATCTTCAATTTCGTCCTCCTCTGCTGTTGAAGTAGGTGCATATATCTGTATGAGAGTTGTGCTTTTTTTTGGACGGCCTTTAAGTCTAATAGTGAGGATTCTATCACTAACTGGATTATATCCCATTAAAGCTTTTGCAGTTGTCTTATCTAAACAAAATGCCACTCCACTCTGGCCTCCGACATCTCTACCAGAATAAATGAAAATACTTCCATTTTCAGTTGTAAAATGTCCCTTGCCGCACCAGCGATGTTCACTAATTCCTAAAATGTGAATGTTTAACCTCTCAATCTCATCACACACTACTTTAAGCTTTCCCTCATATAAACTTCTCACATTCCACGTTGCCATTCTCACTCTGTTTCTTAGTCTGACACAGGGGATTTCCTTGGTAACACAGTCAGGATTAACTCCGTCATCACGATTACTAGTACTGGTCCCTGCGTCACACTCTTCCCCAGTGTTATCTGATCTACCTGGCCTGGGGGTCTCACCACCAGATCTCTTTCTTATTATGTTTTCTTTCATGGTTGTTATGGTTTCTTGGCAAGTTTTGCAGAAGGTAGTTTGCCGTTGCTTTCCTTCTGGGCAGTGACTGTACTAGTCGGTGGCCATAGCCATTGTCTCTACTGATGAGATCATCTGCCTATCGCCGCAGAGTGCAAGACCATAACCAACAACAATCTGTCGGCTGCTCTCACACTCCATCCACCACCTGCTTCCATGGCTTCACGTAACCCTGATCGGGGGGCTAAACGGGTACTCCACCTTGCCCAAGGCTGTCCCATAGACTAACGGAGGAAAGGAGGCGTCTTACATCTCCTTTGATAGGGGATACCCCTACCCCGCTAACCGGAACTAATCACCAGAAAAACGAATCCAGGAAGTTTTTTAAAGAACTAAAGTCAATGATACGAGGGCACCAACACAACACATGTTTAAAAGACAAAAATGGGAATATGATAAATACCAATGAGGAAATGTGCAACACATGGAAATAATACTTTATTGAATTACTAAATTGTGAAGCTCCAAGTAACACTTTCCCACAGGAAGAGGTTCTAACGTGTGAACCACAAATTGAAGAACCTGCATTTGAAGAAATCCTATATGTAATCACACGACTTAAAAACAATAAGGCAGCTGGGGCTGATGGAATTGCTGCTGAATTTATAAAGGCGTGTGGCCATGCATTACATCTATACGAACTAATAATAAAAATCTGGAGGTCTGAAGAATTACCCCATGACTGGAAAGAGTCATTATTGATACCTATCTTTAAGAAAGGAGACAAGTTTCAGTGTGAAAATTATAGAGGAATATCACTACTGTCCATAAGCTATAAGATACTATCCGCAGTATTACTAAATAGACTAAAACCATATTCAGAATACATATTAGGTGACTACCAGGCGGGTTTTAGACAAAACAGATCAACAATAAATCAGATATTTATCATACGACAAATAGCCGAGAAAAATTGGGAATATAAAAGAGATCTCCATTACAGAGCCATATGTGGATTTTAAAAAGGCTTATGATAGTGTCCATAGGAATAGTCTATGGAATGCTATGCGGGAATGTGGAGTACCAAGGAAGTTAATCAACATGACCAGACTATGCATGGAAGATACTTATATTATAGTAACATATAAAGGCAGGAAATCAGACCCTTTCCAAATAACATCTGGCTTGAAACAGTGTGATGCACTATCGCCGCTACTCTTCAATCTGGCTCTAGAGAAAGTTGTAAGGAGGGTAAAGGAGGAATGTAATATTGGAGGAACATCCAAGCTGCTTGGTTATGCAGATGATATAGATATTATAGGGGAAATGAACAAAAGACATTGGAAATATTGACTCACTTAAAGGAAAAAGCCCAACAGATGGGGCTGGTTATCAACCAAGATAAGACAGAATATATGGTAATTTCAAGAGAAGGAATTGCTAAAACCTCTGGCCACATACAAATAGATAATATGACCATTAAAAGAACGGAAACATACAAATATCTGGGTACAATCTTCAACTGCTCCAACATTATAAGGGAAGAAATACAAACTAGAATCAATTTTGGAAATAAGATATACTATGCACTACAACATCTACTAAAATCAAAGGCGCTATCTCACACAGTATGTACCCCCTAGAAGGCACTCATATTATTTTTCAAAAAAAAAAAAAAAAAATCATAGGGTTCCCCCCCTTATATATTTTTTGACAAATAAATTTTGTGTATTTTAGATATTACATATTTGCGACTGTGGCGCGAGCCACCCATCTTTTTGAAATATAAAAATTCAGATATCTAACAAATCTTAAAATTACAACTTTTAAAAAGACAAAAAAAATAGTAAATTAGAAAGTACATATTTGTGGCACCAATTACCTTTTTAAAAAATAATGGCACTCTTCCGAATTCCGGTCCCAAATAGATCCGCAGTAAATGTCGTGATTTGGTATATCTTACAGAGCCTCAATGGGTCAAAGGTAATGGGTCAAAGGCAATGGGTCAAAGGCAAGTCTATGTGATGTCATCGGGACTAACTACATGACATATTTTTGTTAAATTTTCGTCGTGTTCTCAGTGGCCTAGCGGTAAGTATCTCCGCCTGTAACGCAGGAGACCGTGGTTCGATTCCCCACCGGCGAAATGTGGTAATTTTTTTTTTGTTCAATTTTCATACATTAATTAAGCGAAAGCGACAAGATAACTATGTACAAAGACAGTTATTCGGCATATTGACAAAATTAGCTCACTTTTGATTGCCTTTTTTGTAATCAATTTTATTTTGTATTGTTAGCAGATTTTACTCAATGAAGAGATCCTTTGTATCGTTGTGTTTACGTTACTTTATTTTTTTTTTTTGTCTCTGTGGGAGTCTCTGTGGCGAAGTAATCAAGCCGTTTGACTCGTGCTTCGAAGGTTGTGGGTTCGATTCCGGGCCGCGCCCTTCGGTTTACGAGTTAAATGATTCATATATTGTGATTGTAACTGACTCAGAAAGCATGCTGAGAAGGGTGAGAACAGGCAAGCTTCGTGCAGAGTGGCTTGCTTCGCTTCGGAGGTCACGGGTAGCAAGCATCACCTGGATCTTTTCTCCTGGGCATGCCGGTGTGCTGGGGAATGAACAGGCGGACAGATTGGCTGGCTCGGCAGAACTTGGTGGAGTATTGATGCATGACAAGGCAGATGTGGTTGCGGCCTTGTGGGAGCACGTGTACACCTCGGAGGAGCAAATGGATCACCATAGTCTGGTTAGAATGAGGCAGCGAGGAGTGACGAGGGGATCTGGCCGACGCTCGATGCTCAGAGGAAAGGCGAGACGGACATATAATCAGATTGCTACTGGAACTATTAGTGTTGGAACTCTTCGCTGGTTGCTGAGGATGGAGACGGAGCGCTTATGGGAATGTCCCGAATGCTGTGATGTCGGTTCCTAGATCAATCAATCAATCAATGATTCAGAGACTCCTGTGGGTCGTCACTAAAAAAAGCTACGGCGTTCGTGCTTTGTGCGACGCTTTCCGCGCTGCGGGAAGAGACCGAGCCATATGGGATAAACCCGGTGCAATGAAGTCGACCTTGTCGACTTTTAAGCGACATTTTTTTAAAGCCTTTTAAACGGTAATTTTGCTGATGATATTCGCTCGACACCACCGCACCAGTCCATCCAACATCATTTCTGTTAGCCTCGATCGTTGGGCGGCGCTTACCAAACCCGACACCCCACATTGTGCCAACGGCTTCGGGCGGAAGAGCGCAATTGGGAGGGTACAAGCCTTACCCTGGTGCGAGGAAATGCAAGCTAAAGACAAAATGTCATGGCAGGGCAGACCAGGCCCTAAGCCTTGGTTGGCAGCTGGTCTAGGATCGTAGCTCCGACAGGCGGACAGTTAGAGCATTGCTTTGCTGATCCGGCAGCTTCTGCAGCTTGTCTTGTTCCAGATGTAGGGGTGTTACCTTTCCTCTGGAGTGAACTAGGCAGGCCGAGAGATGGATCATGCTGCATGGGCAACACATGATCTCTATATTTTAGCCCAGGCGTTGTGCTATGGAACGTGTTCACATGCACCCACTGTGAACGGACATTTGCAGCGCAAATTGTCCTTATCAGTCACATGCGATACAGCCTTAGGTAAAAGTTATTATGCCTTTTTAAAGCACAAACTATCGTCTGTCAAGACGGAAAGGTGCCAATGATATATATATATATATCATATATACATGGAGTTCAACTATCAGAAATGAAATAAAGACAAAGGAGAAAATGATTGCAGATAAAGCACACACAGAGCGTGAGAGACGTAAGATGGTGCAAAATGGTGGAAATGACCATGTTTTCACATGCACCTACTGTGGGCAAACATTTGCAGCAAGAATTGGCCTTACCAGCCACACTCGCCACCTCCATGGATCGTAGTTATTGCCATATGACAGTTATTAAGCTTTTTTGAAGCATAATGTATATACATATATGGTACATTATGCTTCAAAAAGGCTTAATAACTGTCATATGGCAATAACTACGATCCATGGCTGTGTGTGCTTTATCTGCAATCATTTTCTCCTTTGTCTTTATTTCATTTCTGATAGTTGCACTCCATGCAACACGTTCAGCGGCGACGTGCTCCCATTGTGCATTATCAATGCCTGTATCAATCATGTCCCGCTTACACACATCTTTGTATCGTAGTAGAGGCCGACCCTGAGATCTCCTACCCGTCTGTAATTCACCAAAAAAGATGTCCTTTGGTATTCTACCATCATCCATCCTCCTAACGTGTCCTATCCATCTAAGTCTACGAAGACTGAGCATGGAATACACCATCACACAACCTGATCTTTCCAATACTTTAGTATTTGTGATTTTGTCTTGCCACTTAATACCAAGTATTCTTCGCAGACACCGCATATGAAAGCTGTTTAAACGTTTCTCTTGGCGTGAGTAAGTTGTCCAGGTTTCACTGCCATAAAGAAGAGTACTAAGGACACAGGCTTGGTAGACGAGGACTTTTGTTTTGGCAGTAAGCTTCCTGTTCTCCCAGACTCTTTTTGCTAACATGTTCATTGTTGTTGCTGCCTTGCCAATCCTGATGTTGATTTCCTGATCGAGGGATAATTTGCTATTTACCTCTGATCCAAGATATGTAAAATGGTCTACTATCTCCAGTTCGGCGTCGTCAATAAAGATTGATGGTACACCATGTGCACCTTGTGACATAATCTGTGTCTTCTTTTTGTTAATTGTTAAACCAAATTCAGAACAAGCATTGGAGAATGCAGATAGTAGATGTTGTAATTCTTCCTCAGAGTGGGTCGTAATCGCAGCATCATCCGCAAAAAGCAACTCTCTGATTAGTACCCTGCTAATTTTGGTCTTGGCCTTCAATCTCTGAGCATTATAGAGGCCACCATCTGAGCGTGAGTGAATGTATATACCGTCATCCTGATCACGAAAGGCATATTTCAGTAGAAGTGAAAAGTATATCCCAAAGAGGGTGGGGGATAGTACACAACCTTGCTTAACTCCACTCTTGATTTCAAACTCTTCTGAAGTTGAGCCATCAAACTTGATTATACCCTTCATGCCTGTGTGGAACGATTCCACAATGGACAGAAGAGTTGGTGGACAGCCAATCTTCTTTAGTGCTTTGAACAGACCCTCACGACTGACCAAATCGAATGCCTTTGTGAGGTCGATGAAGGCAATAAACAGTGGCTGATTTTGTTCCCGGAATTTTTCTTGCATCTGTCGCAATGAGAATATCATATCAATGGTAGACCGGTTCTGACGGAAGCCGCACTGTGATTCGGGGTAGACTTGATCTCCCAGGACTTGAAGTCTGCGCAGGACAATTCTGGCAAATACTTTCCCAACAATACACAGAAGTGAGATACCCCTATAGTTGTTGCAGTCGCTCCGATCTCCCTTGTTCTTGTACAGCGTTATGATGTTTGAATCTTTGAAATCCTGTGAGACTTGTCCTTCTCGCCAGCATAGCTCTATTAGCTGGTGGATCTGTAGAGCGAGGGTGTCTTGCCCACTCGTGATCACCTCTATTGGAATCCCATCCTTACCTGGAGCCTTGCCAGATGCAAGCTCATTTATAGCACACTTAACTTCTGTTATAGTGGGAAGTGTGTCCAGGTGGTCAAGAGTTGGCAGGGCCTCTATGGCGTTGAGGGCATCATCCGCTAGCTTGGTCTCACTTGAGTAAAGCTCTAAATAGTGCTCGACCCATCTATCCATCTGCTGTTTCTTATCAGTGATGATTTCTCCAGTCAAGGTTTTCAGCGGTGCACTTCTTTTGATCATTGGACCACAGGCTTTCTTTATCCCTTCATACATGCTTCTGATGTTTCCCTTATCACTTGCGATTTGAATGGACTCACATAACTTGATCCAATAGTCATTCGCACACTGCCTGGCAGCCTTTTGCACATCCTTCCTAGCTTGCTTCAGCTCACTGAGTGTGTTACGCGTTATTCTCTCCTTGTTTCTTAAGAGAGCTATCTCCTTTTTATCAATCAAGGGCTGAAGTGTCTGGCTGTTTGCCGCAAAGCAGTCCTGCCTCTTATGATCCACAGTGCCGTAAACCCCTACCGCTGTTTTATAAATAGTTTCCTTAAGTTTACTCCATTTATCATTTACTATACAATTTTCTGATGTATCATTGAAAGCGTCTTCAAGTTGCTGTTGAAATTCAAAGCACTTTCCAGGATCGTGAGTGTTAGTAATATTAATCCTGGGGCTAGACTTAGCTGTGTAGATTCTCTTTGGTCTCAGTCTAACCCTTGCAACAACCAAAGAATGATCTGTATCACAGTCAGCACTGTGGTAACTTCGAGTTAATGATGTATGGTTCAGATGTTGTCTCCGTGTGATAATGAAGTCCAGCTGATGCCAATGGCCGGATCTTCGATGTTTCCATGTGATCTTATGCATCTCTTTTGTTTTAAAAAAGGAGTTTGTAATACATAGGTCATTTCTAGTGCAATGTTCCAGCAGCCTTTGCCCATTATCATTCAGGCGACCGATGTTGTATTTTCCAAGGCACACTGGCCACGAACTCGAGTCCTTGCCCACAAGAGCATTGAAATCACTGAGCATATAAATGTAGTCGGATTTTGGAACTGCCTTGATCGCAGAGACTAGCTGCTCATAGAACATATCCTTCACATCATCAGAGGAAGCGAGTGTCGGTGCATATGCAGTGAGAATGGTGGCAAATCCACAGGAGGTTGCCAAGCGCAGTGATAATAATCTTTCATTACCTCCAGCTGGGATATCAATCATTCCCAGTAGCGAATTCTTCACTGCAAAGCCCACACCATGTTGCCTTTTTTCTGCCTGCCCTCTTCCCTTCCAAAAAAAGGTGTAAGACCAGGGATGGAGTTCTCTCCATAGCACAAAGCCTGGGCTAAAATAATGAAACCATGTGTTGCCCATGCAGCATGATCCCTCTCTCGGCCTGCCTAGTTCACTCCAGAGGAAAGTTAACACCTATACATCTGGAACAAGACAAGCTGCAGAAGCTGCCGGATCAGCAAAGCAATGCTCTAACTGTCCGCCTGTCGGAGCTTCGATCCTAGACCAGCTGCCAACCAAGGCTTAGGACCTGGTCTGCCCTGCCATGACTTATTTTGTCTTTGGGTTGCATTTCCTCGCACCAGGATAAGGCTAGTACTCTCCCAATTGCGCTCTTCCGCCCGAAGCCGTTGGCACAATGTGGGGTGTCGGGTTTGGTAAGCGCCGCCAAACATTCGGCGCTGACAGAAAGCAGGTAGTACCGTCTACTGTCATACGGTAGCTCAGTCATATCTGACTAAGACCTGACGCCTATATATATATATATATATATATATATATATATATATATATATATATATATATATATATATATATATATATATATATATACTAGCTGACCCGGCCCGGCTTCGCCCAGAACCTGGCGGAGATATGTCTGTCTGTCTGTCTGTCTGACCCGGCCCGGCTTCTCCCAGACCCTGGTGGGGAGCATCTCATTTAATTCATATAAGTAGTCATATAAGTTCCCGTTCCCGACTATCTATCTGTCTGTCTGTCTGTCTGTCTGTCTGACCCGGCCCAGCTTCGCCCAGCCCCTGATGGGGATCATCTCATTTAAGTCTTATAAGTAGTCATATAAGTTCCCGTTCCCGACTATCTATCTGTCTGTCTGTCTGTCTGTCTGTCTGTCTGTCTGTCTGTCTGTCTGTCTGTCTGTCTGTCTGCCGGTCTGTCGGTCTGCCTGTCTGTCTAATCATTTATTGGTTGCAGTTAGAACAACCTTAGGTAAACGAAGACCAACTTACAAAAAGTATTAGAAAGAGGACTTGAAAGATCTTTACATCTTCCCCCAACAATTAACTTGGGTAAATGGAGCGGCGGCAGCAGCAGCAGTAGAAGAAGAAAAAGGAGGAGTAGAGGAAGAGGGAGGAGGAGGAGGGAGGAGGAGGGAAGAAGAGGGAGGCGGAGGGAGGAGGAGGAGACAGGAGTAGGAGGGAGGAGGAGGGATTAGGAGGAGGAGGGAGGAGGGGGAGGGAGGAGGAGGGATTAGGAGGAGGAGGGAGAAGGGGGAGGGAGGACGATGAGGGAGGAGGAACGAACGAACGAACAAACAAACTTTATTTTAAAAGGGTAACAAATTGGGCACGCAGGCCCGTCTTACATTCGGCCCTTTCAATCACTCATCTTTCATTCATCAAATGTGCATGTTACATTAACATAGGGGAAAAAACATTGTCAAATGGAGTTTGTAAGCATAAACAATGCATATTACGCATGATACATTCACATGAGAAAAAAAAAACATTATCAAATGAAAGTTGTAACCATAAACAGTGCATATTGCCATGTTGTGAGACACATCCCCCATCCACCCTCATATCCCGCAGCCACCAACACATCCCCGACCCACAAAACCTCCCCCACCTACCCACACATACCTCCACACACTCACACAGAACCAGGCGAACATACATGCCGCCACACATCCACTGATAACCCACCCACACACATTTCCCCAAGAAGAAGAAGAAGAAGAAGAAGAAGAAGAAGAAGAAGAAGAAGAAGAAGAAGAAGAAGAAGAAGAAGAAGAAGAAGAAGAAGAAGAAGAAGAAGAAGAAGAAGAAGAAGAAGAAGAAGAAGAAGAGGAAGACGAAGAAGGAGGAGGATGAGAAGAAGAAAAGAAGAAGAAGAAGAAGAAGAAGAAGAAGAAGAAGAAGAAGAAGAAGAAGAAGAAGAAGAAGAAGAAGAAGAAGAAGAAGAAGAAGAAGAAGAAACCACACACACATACCCACACATCCTGCACCTATCCACACACATATCCCGCACTCTCACAATTTTCCCCACCCACCCACCCACACACACATCAGCCAACCTACACCCCACCCAATATTTGCCATCTCTCAACTACACATCCCCACCTATACACACATCCCAACCCATAAACACATCTCCCCACCTGCCCACACATATCCCCCACCCATAACCCAAAATCACACACCTCCCACCCACACACACCCCGCCACCCACATATACCCCACAAACACACATCCGCCGCTCACACACATCTTCTCACAATTACACACCTCCCCCACCCATACACTCATCTCTCACACACATCCACCCACTCACGTACACATCCATCAACCACTCACACACACACATCACCCACGTGCCCATCAACACATGCATCTCTCGTCTACCCTCCCACCCACAAAAACCCCAACAACCCAGCCAAACACACATCCCCCATCCTCGCATTCATCCTTCAATCACCTGCACATCCCACATATCCCCCACATCTCCCCTCCCACACAAAACTCCACCCATAAACACATTCCCCCCACACACCCATCCCCCACATACATTCCCCATACACATCTCCGCCCACACATCTCCCCAACCACTCACACATCCTCCACCTACAAACATCCTCACCACCCACACATACATCCTGCACCTACTCACACTTACCCCATCCACACTCACACACTCCCACCCACACAGACATATCCCATTCACAGACACCCCTCACACCGATTACACACCCATCCCTCAACCCACACAATCTCCTACACACCCATTCACCCACCCAAACACACACTCCCTACCCACACCCCTCCCAACCCACCAACACCCACATACTTCCAACTATCCTCTCAAATATCCCTCCCCCCCCCCCCACACACACACACATATATCCCTCACATACACATACATCCAACACCGACTACAAATCCCTTCACACATCCACACATCACCTATTAACCCATACACATCCCCCACATACAACCCCTCCACACATACATTCCCCACATCCCCACACACACCCATATCCCTCACATACACACTCATACACACATCCTCACATCTAGACACATACATGATGCCCCACATGATCACTGAAACTAATAAGAACAAACTCCCACACTTTACACACAATTGAGACAATGACGATTGTCGTGAGAATTCTCGCAATTGCAAGAAGTGGAGAAATAATGTTACATATACATTATGTAGCATAAACTTTAGTGATGCAATTGAACTCTCTCTCTCTCTCTCTCTCTCTCTCTCTCTCTCTCTTGCTCTCTCTCTCTCTTGCTCTCTCTCTCTCTTGCTCTCTCTCTCCCTCTCTCTCTCTCTCTCTCTCTCTCTCTCTCTCTCTCTCACTCTCTCACACATGTACATACACACATTCACATACAAAATACACACGCAAATACACGCAAATACACACATATACCCACGCACATACACACACCTACACACATCCATATACTTACGCACACGTACTCACATAACACCCGAAGATACACTTCCTCGCATACACTGCATGCATGCACACTTACACACACAATGTGGTGGATGGGTGGAGGCATGTATGTGTATCTGGGTTGTGTGTGTGGTTGGGTGGGGGAGTTGGGGTGAATGGGGGATGTGTGGGTGGGTGGTGGATGTGTCTCATAACATGGTAATATGTATCGTTTATGTTTACAAAATTCATTTGACAATGTTTTCTAGTTATATTTGGTCTCTGACTCAGATCCCTGGGTTCAACTCCATACTTGTAGGTCAGCATGGCCGAATGGATAAGAACACGTGTTCTTAAACATTCGGTGTGCTGATGCCGAGGTAAGGGGTTCAACCCCTACACCGGGCAGTTTGACCAAAATGCTGACCTATCGTCCTTGCTTGGAGATGTAAATTACAAGTACCTCTGAAGTCGAAGTGCATTCACTTGATGGCAAGGTACACTGTTAATAGGGGAAGCTAATCCACATGCAAAGTTCATTCTAGCATTACTTGAAATAGTGTGTATGGACTACACTTGAGTTCAAAGTTCAGTCCAATGCATGAATATGTATTGTGTATGGACTACACTTGAGTTCAAAGTTCAGTCCAATGCATGAATATGTATTGTGTATGGACTACACTTGAGTTCAAAGCAAGGGAGCGCAAATAAAAATCATGCTTCAGAGAATGTTCAATCAGACCCACAGCAGCCTGGTGACAATGATAATGATCAATCAGACCCACAGCAGCCAGGTGACAATGCTAATGATCAATCAAACCTACAGCAGCCTGCATCAATATATGAAATTATATCTCGAAATTGAGGCACAAAAGTTGTAAATATTGTCCGAAAACATGTACTTTGTGAATGTGGCGCCACTGAAATTCTGCTAAATAAGTGTTAAACACTGTACGACTAGTGCCACCTTGGTATCTTTGTTTCCTTTTTACTTGCATCCACAACCCTTCAATTGTTTGGGTGTGAATGTCACTGTGTACAGGGTCAACAACTGCATGATCGTAGATGCCATGGTTTAGTTGACCTACGTTGTTGTAGCCTCGCCAGGCATCGGTGACAATGGTCGTTCCTGGTAAGACGTGATCACTTATAATGCGTTCCAGTGTTGTCGCATCTCGCCTTTCCACAACTTCCAACCAGCAACGACCACTACCACGTTCAACCAGGCCAACTACCCATTGACCACGACGAAAGTGACCACGGTGGTACTTTCGGTGGAAAAAGTAGCTCTCGTCAGCTTCAACGACCACTGACTGTCCCTGAGCATCAAATCCTCCCAACAATGGATTGTTACGCAGCATCCAGTTGTAACACTCTACCCGAGCTGATGGTCTGCCTGGCATTATAATATTTCTTTACATCAAGTAGAAACAAGTGTATTGAAAACCTCTGTATCAGTATCGGTATCTCCGTATTTATTTATATGTAACTAAGGAAGTAGTCAAAACGGACGTAATCACACAATGAGGTCCTGTAAGGGATTCTTATTCACTACATTCACTGCGGAACTATTTGGGACCGGAATTCGGAACAGTGCCGAAATATGCATTAGGAAATTCTCACATATCTAATATATATCCAAAGCTTTTAGAAAATCTTTAAAAATGCCTTAACATTTTTATCATTTTCTTTATAAGGCATATAACTCTAAGTAATTTCTTTAAACATTTTATAAAGCATTAAGATAAATACCCAATTAAGTAAATTACAATACATACTCTTTCGCTACCGTGATCCCATCTGTGGGCACGTTGTATTTCCTGAGATGGCAGTCCGCCGTTTTAGTGCCACAAAATGATCAGTGGTTTATTTCACATATTTCTGCTCCGTTTCGGAATTTTAAGTTACAGTAAACTAAAAAGTAGTACAGCCGAAAGATCTCTACGCCATCTCGGAGCGGTCAATCGTTTTCTAATTTTGGATTCTTGTGAATTTTCAGTTTTAAGGTAGTGTTAATTTGTTTGTTTTGGTTTTTCACAATGGAAACGCCCACCAGTTTGCGTCCACGTAGTATGACTTGAGATCAAGCTAGATTATTGTTTATAATAATATGTGAATGTGAATATTTAGAAAGTAGTTTTAGTTGTGTCTAAAGTTTTAGCACGTGGTGATAAAGAAAAACCAGTGAATGTTCGTCAACAGCTGAGTGTTTGACAACGAAGCACGAATGGCTGAAGTTTACGTCTGTCATTATTGCTATGGGACTTGATCCAAGACCATGTATCAAAGACTACCGGTGTACAAGTGCACATTTATATACTCCTTGGTATGTGGCACTGCCACTACGTTTCCCAGTAATCAATTAGAAAATTATAATATATTTATCACACCATGTTTCATGTATGTCAACCTGAGGGTACCCAAAAAAAAAAAAAAAAATTATCCTCTTGTTGACTCTAAAGAATATCCAGGAAGCATTTTACCCATTTGAAAATGTGTCCATTGATGATATGATTATTTGGTGGAAGGGCTAAACAAAGCTAAAAAAAACCATGCATTGTTGTCTCTACCAAGTCTGTAGTTAGAATTGTTGAGAGCGGATTGCGAAAACCGCAAAGCAAGCTGAAGATGGTCTCCATGAAAATAAAACGGCGATGAATGGCTGCGACAGAATGGACCAAATGGTTGGATATTATAATATCCATGATAGGAAAACCATTACGTGGTGGAAGAATATCTACTACTAGATCTTTGAAATTGCACAGATCAATGCTCACATCCTACATTCCATATGGCAAACAGAGAAAGGAGGAAAAAAATTGTTACAGAAGGATTTCAAGTAAAGGAAAGTGCTCATCGCGAAGTAGCTCAGAGTATTCCTGAAAGTTTGACACTCTGCCTGCCGAAGAATTTCAGTCTGTTGCAGGAAATTATGCCGAAAGATTTACATGAGCCAAGCATTTAATAGAATTTGTCGGTGTCAATAGAGACTGTGTTTTTTGCAGCACTCGAACTAAACGACACATATCATCTTTTGTTTGCTCCGGCTGTACTAATAGACCAGACTTGTGCACCAAAGTTTGCGTTGCAGCCTATCACAAATAGACTGCCACATATAGTAAATAAAAACAAACAGACATGACATTTAAATGTAAATCTGCCAAGTGTTTTCCTAATTTTTGTCTGAAAAAAAAATACATGATTCAGAATCTGCGGCGAAACTTCTTTTCGGATGGTTGATTGGAAGCAATGGTGTTTATAGTTTAGAATAGTGTTGTTTGTTCAGTAAATTCAATTGGATTAGCAGTGATCAGGATATTGGATAACAACGCCCCCTAGGTAAGTACAATGTTTACATTATTTTTACCTCTTTTTAACAAATTATTTTAGAAGTTATATTATTATTTGTATTTTATTTACAACATACAGCAAAAATTCTCCTACCAACATATTCCTTGTGCTATCTCCTTTATTTTGATATATAATACAACATTTCTGCTACAATTTTAACCATTTTCATAACATTATTGCGACATACACCAATTTCCAGATTTCGGCCATTAGTTTTTTTCATTTGTGTGAAAAAGACATGGTTCAGAATATGCACCAAAACTTCCTTTTGGGTGATTTAAATGAGCAATACTGTTTATATTCTTGAAGACAAGTGGTGTTTGTTTGATTATTCAGTAAATTAAACATGATTAGCAGTATAGGAGTGTAGAAAACACATTCTAAGTGCAATGTTTACATTATTTTTACCTACTTTTGTCCAATTATTTTACAAATTATATTATTATTTTTATTTTATTTACAACCTAAAGCAAACATTCTCCTACCAACATATTCCTTGTGCTATCTCCTTTATTTTGATATATAATACAACATTTCTGCTACAATTTTAACCATTTTCATAACATTATTGCGACATACACCAATTTCCAGATTTCGGCCATTAGTTTTTTTCATTTGTGTGAAAAAGACATGGTTCAGAATATGCACCAAAACTTCTTTTTGGGTTACTTTAATGCGCAATACTGTTTATATTCTTGAAGACAAGTGGTGTTTGTTTGATTATTCAGTAAATTAAACATGATTAGCAGTATAGGAGTGTAGAAAACACCTTATATGTGCAGTTTTTTAAATAATTTTTACCTCTTTAATTTCATTTGTTATTATTAAACCTCTCATTATTGTCATAATATTTGTAACCTATCAATTAATTATTAACACTGTCATGTTCCTTGTGCAATCCTCTTTAATTTGATATGTAATACAATAGGTCTTCTACCACCTTAACCATTTTAAAAGCATTATTGTAACACACCCCTAGTTCCAATTTTCTGCCATAAATGTCTGTTTGGTCACAGCCCAGTTTTTGTTTGGTAGTGAAAGAGTTAATGAATATGTTTCAACTTATGGCCCTTTGTGTAATTAATAAATACAAGGGAAGTAATTTTGACATTCAAGAAATACAATAAATTACAATAATTATTTAATTTCTTAGTGTCATTGCTTGACGTTTCTTCATATTAACGAGAAAAAGTCGGTAATATGAATACATTAATCAAGTTATGATTCTAAGATTACACTAATCAAAATAAATAAGTACACACTTGGTGTATTCTATTTTATAGAATCACAAGGATTTTACAATCGTCACAAGTATTTAACTTTCTGTATATCGTCTGTTAATTTTGGTGTACTTTTTAAATTACACAGGAAGTACACACGAAACTCAAAATTTAGTTGCTGTTACACTGTCTGAACACAACTGTTCCGGTTTTATTTTGCAACGGATAGTAAAATGTTCTCACAGTTTGTGTCGGATGTTATAGTATCACAACTTTCGGATTATGATGGAATGTTCTTATTTCCGATGTGTTCACAACTTCTGGATAATGATCGACTGTTGTTATTTCTGATGTTCAAATGTCGTACATTTTGGATTAAGTTCGCTGCAGAGGTGGTATAGAAGTCATTGTTCAGTTTACACATTTGCACACGTCGTTAAAATATCACGGTGAAGAAATTCACACACAGATGTCACTGTTAACTGGTAAAGTTCGCTTCTGGTAAGTGGTTAAGCGTCTGTGACACTGTTCTTGTTGTATATTTACAGTTAATAATGTTCTCTTTCTAACACACACTACACAATTTTACTAAACACTCATTACATGGCTTAATTAAAATAAGTATATTATACATGTCGGGGTTAAACCCTATCACATTTATAATTATAGACCTTACACAGTAGGTGAATGGAAACAAAATTCACTCATTGGTGGCTGTGTTGGTCTGAGTGTATTGGTACACACTGCACTCAGACATTGCTTACTGGGTCGGTCGGACAACGGGACAAAAGATCGGCAATTGTATTGATTCTGCCTGGAATATGTCGAACCTCGAAACTGTAATTCTGAAGCTTCAAGGACCAGCGAGCAATCATGTTGTTGGATGGTACTCCGGCATTTATATACCGTAATGGACTGTTGTCAGTTTCGATGATAAAGTGACGTCCTAGAAGGTATTTGGATAGTTTCGTCACACTCTCTACTAAGGCAAGTGCCTCTAATTGTGGAATGGACATGCACGTTCTCTGGGCTTTAGTTTTCTCGATATAAAATAAACGGATGCAAGATGTTGTTGTATTCCTGCAACAGGACTGCCCCAATCGCCACAGAGCTAGCGTCTGTTCTCAATCTGAAAGGTAAACGAATGTTGGGCAATTTTAGGATGAGATTATTTGCACTCTTATCAGAAAAGTATGCCAAAACTTTATTAAATGCAATTCGTAGGCATTCATCGTGTACAATTTTCTCAGGCCTATCCTTAGTTAGTAAATTAGTAAATACCTCGGTCAGTTCTGAAAAATCAGGAATGAACTGCCGATAATAGTTGATCAGTCCCAACAAACTCCGGACTTGTTTCTTATTAGTCGGGAGTGACAGTTTTAGAATTTTGGAGACAATTTTGTTGTCTGTCATGACAAAGCCATTGGATATTCTGTAACCCAAAAATGACTATCTCTTGGTAAGCCATGCTCACCTTTGCAGGCTTCACTGTCAGTCCGTGCTGTCTGATACGTTCTAGTGTCTGTTCTAATGTCTTTATATGTTCCGTCATTGTCTCTGTATGGACACAGATGTCGTCGATATAGCAGATAACGTTAGGAATGTCAGCTAGGAGGAGTCGTGTCATGCGTATGAATGTGGCTGGGGCATTGACTAGCCCAAATGGAAGTTTGCACCATTCGTACAGTCCCCAAGGCATGGCGAATGCTGTTAGATGTCTGCTGTCTTCATGTACAGCTATCAGTCAGTAACCTTTAGACATGTCAAGCGTCGTAAAGAACTTAGCGTCAGTCAGTTCTGTCAGAAGATCGTCAGTGTTTGCCATTGGTTCAAGGTCTAAAACAGTTATTTTGTTTAGTTTTTGGTAGTCGATGCAAAGTCGTATTGTGTTGTCCTTTTTGCGTACAATGACCATGGGAGAAGAGAAGTCTGACTGGGATCGTCTGATGATGTTGTTTTTTTCTAAGTTGATGATTTCCTGATGTAGTTGTTCTTTGTAATGTAATGGTATGGTGTATGGTCTGCATCTTATGGGTGTGTTTGATGTGAGTGTGATGTGATGCTGTACTAATTCTGTTTGTCCTGGGTTGTCGGAAAAGATGGTGTTGTACTGTTGTATCAACTGTTTGCAACTGTTTGTCTATGCTTGACTTAAGTTTGGATTGATCTTGATCTCATTCAAGCAGTTGTCGTGACTAATGTAGGTGTTGGAATCTCGTCGCTAGAATCGTCATTCTTCGTGATCTATGATCACAGGTGCAAGCTGTCGTATCGTCTTGTTCGTTGTCTCTGTTGTGGTATGGTCTTAGCATATTTATGTGAAATATTTTGTGTTTGTCTTTTATTAGGATTTCGTAGTCTACAGGTGAGATCTGTCTTGTCACTTTAAAAGGTCCCTGCCAAGAATCAGTCAGTAGCTGTCTGTCACTAGGTAGTAGTAGTAGAACGTCCTGTCCAGGTGTCAATGTTATAGTTCTGTTACCTTTGTCTGCGTACTGTCTGTAAGTAGCACCAGATAGATTTAGTGCATTTTTAGCAATTTCACATGATTTAATAATCCTTTCACGCAATGATGTTACATACAAGAATGATGATATGGATTTAAGTACTGGAGTAGAGTCAGTTAACATTTGATGATAAATTGTTAATGGGCCTCGTGGTTTGGCACCATAGATTAGTTCAAAAGGAGAGAAACCGGTACTAGAATGTGGTACCTCGCGATAAGCAAAGAGAACAGCTGGTAGGTATACATCCCAATTGTTGGGGTGATCTTGAGTTACTTTTGCAAGCATAGTGCTTCAGATCTCCTGTTAAGCTTTTCTATAATCCCGCTCGAAGTGAGGATGATAGGGGCTATTGAAGACTTGCTTCACTCCTAACATTTTGGTGAAAGCTTGGGTCGATGCGGCAATAAACTGAGTGCCTCTATCAGACTGGATAGTATCTGGAAACCCGATTCGGGAGAAGATATGGAAGAACACTTCCATGATGTCGTTGGCAGTAATGTTCTTTAGAGGAATAGCTTCTGGCCAGCGGCTACATTGATCAATAACAGTTAGAATATATTTATTCCCTCTAGTTGTTGTATGACTAAGAGGGCCCACAATGTCAACTGATAATTTTTCAAAAGGTCGACTGGCTAAGTCAGTGACTTGTAACTTTGCCTGTGGGTGTTTACCTTTTTTTACCAGTTTCTGGCATGTATCACAACTTCTGCAATATGTTTTTATGTCATTGCAAAATTTTGGCCAATGAAACTGTGTCAATAACCTTGACCTGGTTTTAACATATGCCATATGACCTGCAAAAGGTATATCGTGAGCAAGATGTAAAGCTTGCTTGCGATAAGTAGTTGGCAAAACAGTTTGCTTCGTTGTAATGTCACCTCTGGTGTAATACCTGGTGAGTATATCATTGTGTAAAGCAAAATGCCATTTCGCATTCTTGGTTACTCTTGGCTTCTTTCCGATCAGGTCAAAGTACTTTGACAGTGAAGGATCAGCTTTTTGAGCTGTTATGAATGCTTCCTTCATAGAGTCACTAGGTGGTAATTCTGGGCTAAGCATTTGTATAGCCTCAGTTTGGTTACTTTCATCTTGCACTCTAGCAGTAGCTCTTGTTACTGCGTTCACACACTCAATGACATCAGATGATGATGGAATGATATCGTTAATGATGTGATGAGAACTTAGTGCTGCATTAGCTAACATACATTCAATAGGTGATATGACATTTTCAATGATGACATTTGGTGGTGATGTCGTGTTATCATCAATACATAGTGATGTTATGTCATGGTTATGAGGTTTGTCATTCACCTCAGGTAAGTTTCCTATGATTATATCACACACTGGGTTCGTAAGTGCGGCACACTTTACTTTCCCGGTGAGGAAAGGTGTTTCAATGTATGCCCATGCTAATGGATATTTCTCAATATTGCCTGAAAATGTTCTACATGTAATGTGCCTGCCTGTATAGTCTGTAGGCGTTATGAATGTTGTTTTCAGGCCAATAAGTGTACTGCTGGTGTCGCGAAGGACCGTAGCAAACTTGCCATTAACATACCCGTAATGGATGTCTAATCTGCCTTTTGAGTCTATTACCAAGTTAGCTTCCTCATTGGCAATAGGGATGGCGTGCCCGCATGTTAAGATACCATCCTCATAGAAGGTGTTACAGACAGAGCATTTGTTAGCACTAAATACATCACAAGCCTGTGCTGCATTCACAGGATGTTTCTCTGGATTTTCGTCTTCTGACGCTGAGCTATCGAATAAGGCGGCATTGGCTTTGTTGGTCATATGCCTGCCTCTACAATCCATGCGATGGTGCCCGTAAGCCTTGCAGAGAAAACATTTACGTAGACTTTTGAACGATTTACGTTCTTTGTCTTGTCTGTTTACCATATTTTGCAAGTATGTTTGGTACCCTGGGTTTTTATCGCACATCTCGTTCAAATGGTGAGAAAATTTGCAGTGAATGCAATGTCTAAATTTCTCAGAGGTAGGCCTGTTAGATTTTTGCCTACCATAGTTTTTCTCATAGTTGGCCGCTGCTACCAAGTTAATATCTGTAGCCTCAGTGGCAAAGCAATATTTGTTGGCCGTGTAATAGGCCGACCCACGTCTTTCAATTTCTTCCACACTTGTGCATTCATTCTCCTGTAAGAACTTAGAAAAAGATGATGGGATAGAAGAAATGATTTTTATCTCGAATGATGAGATCTTCTAATCTATCATAACTTTTGTTAATTTTGGCTGCTGAAGTCCATTTGCTGAAAACATCTCGGACTAAACAGAGGTAGTCAGAGAACGTCTGAGTTGGTTTTGGACTCAATTTACTAAATTGTTCTCTGTAACCTGCCTCGTCTAACATGAAATGTGCCATTATTTTAGATTTAATATAATGGTAATCTTTTCTGAGGTCTTTGGGGGATGGTTTCAATGACTTTAAGAGGTTCCCCAGATAGACTCCTCATATACACAATATTCCATTCAGACAGTGGAACTTGGTAATGTTCCATTAAAGTCTCAAAATTTTGGGTAAAGGCTGCAATGCAGTCACCCGAGGTATAATTACGTACAATACCTTGATATTTCTTATACTGGTTTTCTTTTTCCAGCCTTTCAGCCTTTTTTGACTCTTTATTCATTGCAGTCTCAGTGTCAAGTTGTTTTATTTTCAACTGTAACTCTAGTTCTTCTCTCTTACTCTGAGCTGCTATTTCTGCTTTCTTAAGCTCACTGTCTATCTCAGCTTGCTTTGTCTTTGCAGCCATTTCTACTTCGGCTTGCTTTAATGCTGTTTCAATCTCTGCTTGCTTGGCAGCCATTTCTGCTTGTTTTAGAGCTCTCTCCGCTGCTCTTTCTTCGCGTTCATTATTTTTCTCCTGTACCAGCAGGTATTCAGCGTATTTGTTCTCGCTCCATTTTGTTAATTCATCACCTGTCAGATGCAATTTAATACCCATATCGATGAAATCAAATAATGACGACATGATGGGGAAAATACGTCAATGAAAATCAGCCACACAAAATATGCTTATAAATGGTTAGTAGTAAACAATTTACAATTGATTTTACTATACGATGCGTGCCCACTATTGCATACGTAAAGTTAAAGTATAGAAAAATATACTCAAGTGCCCTGGATACGGTGAAGAATGGTTGGAAAATCGGGCTAGAAACTGTAGGGTCGTTACTTCGGAACTACTAATGACCTCTACCGCAAGGTTATGGATGGTACGGAAAAACCTGCTTTGTTTTTGGAAGAAAATAAGTTAGCGTCTATTTGTTGGTGTGTGCCTGCAAGTCACTAAGTATTGATTAGGTTTGGATGGCGTCGAGTATAATTGTATGTCGTAAGCTTGTCCGTCAACAGTGTTTCTTTCAACAGAAGTTCCACTCTTTCCAAAACTTTTTTGCGTTCCACAAACTCAATTCACAAAGACAATTTACATATATCTGAACACTCAACAACATTGATGACACATCACTTACATCAAGATGACATTCAGTAAGGACATAGACATCAAGTTACAAGATGGCGACAAGGTCAAAATGGCGACAAGCTCACGATGTCGACAAGGTCAAACGGTGACAAGTTTCACAAATCACAAATGTTTTACACGCTTACAGGATCAAACAATATGTATGCACTGTACACTTACAAATGTTGTTACACATGTTTGAACAATGTAGTAATCAATCACAATTAGCTTTCGACGATCACATTTACAAGTACTATAACTTTGACAACAATTACAAGTTGACAAATTATAGTTTTAGATCGTTACTTACATAAGGTTTAAACAAACATGTTAGGTTCTTACACAAGGACGAGCAACCCACGTCCACACATGTCAGGATCTTAGAATTGGCTCGTTTAGCTAACACGTGTGAGACAGTACAAGTATAACGTGATTCGACGTAAGACTCAACGACACAACGTTCTATGGATTTATTGCCATATTAAATACAGAACGATGATTACAACAATATACAATATATAACTCACGACGCTCACAACCACAATACAGCTCACAAGTCTGACGCTCAAGATGACAGTCGTTCGGCTTTCAACCACAGAGATCCACACAAACGCCTTGCTTTCCCCGCACACGTCCGTCCAGTCTCAGGTCCCAGCTCGGTCTGAGGCTAGCACGCAAACTGCCCACCGCCTCTAGTGGCGTCACGTGGCATGCGTGCGTCTGGTATCGTCGGCCTGACCGCTGGTCGCGTGTCAGGTAACAATCTTGTCAGCCGACAACTCTTGTCCGCCGGGTGGCGTAACGATGTTCCGGCATAGCTATCCCATGTTAGGCTCTGACAATGCCAGTCCTTGATGCTCGCTACTGGAGGGAAAGACTGACCACTATTCCCTCATGCACGCCAGCCAACAAAATGTGATGGTCCCAGCACTTCCCATACCTACAGTTAGTCCCTGCTAGAAAACTGGTTTTAAAATGTCATATGGTGTATGCTACATAATCTTGTTATTTTATACATGCAGATTTTCAATAAATATGCTGAAAACCTCCTTAAAAAAAAAAAAAAAACAGCAAAGAACTTGCATCTCCCATAGCATGCCTTCTATTAGACTCTGACCATGTGACTGACACATAAAAGGCTTTCAGTGTTTTGTTTGCCATGCCTACCCAGCGGTTGATGAAATGTGCAGAAGTGACTGAAATATATACGTATAAACTGATGTTATGTAAATAAATAGATATGATAATCTCTTAAAACTCTTTAATACCACCAGTGAAACATATTACAGTGTGTTGTGTGTATCAGCTATAAAAATTCATTATATTGCTTTGATATATATTAACTCATTTTCTATAGTGTGCACCTGATCAAATACAGCAAAATATGCCAGGCAATAAAATGTGCAACAATGGTGATGATGTAAGAGCTCCATCATTCAAGTTGTCCACTCTTATGTGGCAATGTGTCCGCTTTATGTGACAAGATGAAGAATGACTTGCGCGATGACTTGGATTAAAGTGAGGAAGAGTTGCGCAATTCGTAGACTACACTCTCTCGCCTGAGTCCACCTGAGTCCAGTGGCAAGACAAGTCAAGACGACTGGAGACGAATACAGGTGCAGTGGATGACCAGGGAGCTCTACTTGCCTTGCCGTGCTCATTACGTTCCACAACGCTTTGCAGGTAAACGCCGTCTTGCCCGTTGAATCAGGAATGATTTCTTCCGCGCAGTCTACCGAATCCTGTCTTCACATGCTGGTTAGGCATACCCTAGTTCACTGCTTGGTTTGACACCAAATCAGCTACCCACGCTTATAACTCACGGCTCCATACTTTCAACCCACTGGATGAAATGAATGGTCATCATCATTCTTGATGGACAAACAACATGTGACAAGATGTTCACTCTTATGTGACAAGTTGTCCACTTTAATATGACAAGGTGTCCACTCTTATATGACAAGTTGTCCACTTTAATATGACAAGGTGTCCACTCTTATATGACAAGTTGTCCATTTTAATATGACAAGGTGTCCACTCTTATATGACAAGTTGTCCACTTTAATATGACAAGGTGTCCACTCTTATATGACAAGTTGTCCACTTTAATATGACAAGGTGTCCACTCTTATATGACAAGTTGTCCACTTTAATATGACAAGGTGTCCACTCTTATATGACAAGTTGTCCACTTTAATATGACAAGGTGTCCACTCTTATATGACAAGTTGTCCACTTTAATATGACAAGGTGTCCACTCTTATATGACAAGTTGTCCACTTTAATATGACAAGTTGTCCACTCTTATGTGACAAATTGTCCACTTTAATATGACAAGGTGTCCACTCTTATATGACAAGTTGTCCACTTTAATATGACAAGTTGTCCACTCTTATATGACAAGTTGTCCACTTTAATATGACAAGGTGTCCACTCTTATATGACAAGTTTGTTTATTCTAGCCACACTGAAGCCTTACCTGATCCACCAGGAGGTCTCCGACTTCATCCACCGACCTGTCCTCATTTCTGGTTTGTCTGGTGAGTAGCTGCCGCAGGAAGTTGGCATGTAGCTCCACCAACTCGTCCAGCCTAGGGAACAGTCTGTCCACTTGGTCTGCTGTGAAGTTCATGTCACGCAGCATGGACACAGAAAATATCTGTGGCACACAGATACCGTATCAGATAAAGTGTGGTAGGTAAGAGACACAGATCACACAGCACAGAATATGAAATACAAATAACAAAACACAGAATATAATATGAGATACTGATAAGAAAACACAAGAGATAATACAACTAATATAGATAAAAAAAATTGGAAATAATATGAGATATAGATAAGAAAACACAAAAGATAATATGAGATATAAATAAGAAAACACCGGAGATAATAAATATGATATATAGTTAAGCAAATACAGTAGATAATATGAGATATAGATAACAAAACATAGGACATAATATGAGATATAGATAACAAAACACAGGAGATATGAGTTATAGATTTAAAAAAAAAAGAAGATAATGAGATATAAATAAGAAAATACAGGAGATAACATGAGATATAGATAACAAAACATGAGATAATGAGTTAGATTTGAGTTAGATTAAAAAAACAAAATGCAAGATACAATATGATATATATAACAAACAAACACGATAGAACATGAAACATAGATAATAAAACACAGGTGGCATTATGAAATATAGATAACAAAACACAGGAAATTATATGAGATATAGATAACAAAACACGGGAAATTATATGAGATATAGATAACAAAACACAGTAAATTATATGAGATATAGATAACAAAACACGGGCAATTATATGAGATATAGATAACAAAACACGGGAAATTATATGAGATATAGATAACAAAACACGGGAAATTATATGAGATATAGATAACAAAACACAGTAAATTATATGAGATATAGATAGACACAGGAGGCAACACGAGATACAGATAAAACATAAAGAGGCAATATGAGATACAGATAACAAAACACAGTATATATTCTGCCCTTCTTATCTCTCTGCTCTCGGAGAAGGGGGGGATAAAGAGAAGCAGAACAATATGAAAATATCAGAACCTGCATCTACCTGAACTTCCTGGGAAAGCTAACTCAGTCAACAAGTGTCCAAAGATGTCGGATGTGTCAGCCGAATGGTGCAAATATTGCAGCTATGGTGTAAACTGACAACACAATTACATCAAAAACACTAAATATTGGACGAGGAAAGAAGAAGAAGAGCTGAACTTACCTTTTGCATAATCTTCAACCTCTTCACATACTGTTTCTCTGTGTTAATGAGTTCTGTGAAGGTAAACAGGTATAACTGCAGTCAGAAAGTCTCATATAGCTATCACAACACAGGAAATTATCAAACAATGAACACCAGATGATCATATCAAACAGATATATACTGCAGTTAGAAAGACACATATAGCTATCACAACACATTAGGAACTTATCAAACAATGAATGAAGTTATAACAGAGTTGTTATGAGAAGTTATGTCTGAGCGTTATTACATGAAGTTATGTCTGAGAGTCGTTACATGAAGTTATGTCTGAGAGTTTTTACATGAAGTTATGTGTGAGAGTCGTTACATGAAGTTATGTGTGAGAGTTGTTACATGAAGTTATGTCTGAGAGTTGTTACATGAATTATGACAGGGTTTTTACATAAAGCTATTTCTGATAGTTGTTACGTGAAGTTATGTTTGAAAGTCGTTACATGAAGTTATGACTGGGTTGTTACATTAAGTTATGACAGAGTTTTTACATGAAATTATGTCTGACAGTTACATTAAGTTATAACTGAGTAGCTACATTAAGTTATTTCTGAGAGTTGTTACAGTCAGAGGTGTTAGACTCAGTTATGACTGAAAGTTGTTACATTAAGTTATGAGCATTAAGTTATGACAGAGTTGTTACATGAAGTTATTTATGACTGAGAGTTGTTACATAAGTTTATGACAGAGAGTTGTTACACTAAGTTATGACAGTTGTTCATTAAGTTATGACTGAGTTGCTACATTAACTTATTTCTGAGAGTTTTTACACTGAGCTGTTACACTAAGTTTTGTGCTATTACTTCTTGTTAACCAGACACTTGTTACCTTAAAGTAGTAATGTTCTGGTACAAATAGAATGTCTCTCTCCCCCCTTTCTCTCTCACAGAGTAACATAAAACAGTTGACAACTTACCCCAAATAGTATCCTGTCGTTTAATATCCTTTGTGCTGAGTTTCTTCAGGGTCTGCAAATTAACAAAACATACTCATAAATGTCTACTTGAAGCTTATCAATAAATACATACATATGTGTCTACTTTCAGCTTATTAATAAATACATACATATGTGTCTACTTTTAGATTTTATACACATACATCCAAACATAAGTGCCTACTTTTAGCTTATAAATACATAAATATTAAGCTACTACAATTAGCTTATAAATACACAAATACATATAGAATACATACATAAGTGTCTGCTTATTAGCTTATCAAAAAATATATTGTTATCCCCTCAATTTAACATATACACGTCCATTGTAGATGATCAATCCATACATAGAAAGGTGCCACTCACTGTTAGCTTATCAATACTAAGATTATAATGACGACGATGAAGAAAGACAAATAAGACAAGCAAATGGGTTGACATAGAGATGGACTAAGACCAGGTTAGACACTGACCTTCCTATCAACTGTAATGCTCCACGCCTCAGGTTCATCAATTGCCAGCTGTAAATCTGGTTCATCATCCAGCCAGGATATTTCTGACGGCACCACTGACAACAAGGAACAGTACAATTTTATAATAACAAATAGCAACTGCAAAAATTACAACTTAAAAACAACAACTAGCCACACAGACAAGTGAAATTAACAACTAGAAACAGAAAACAGTGCAACTTTATAACAACTGACAACAGAAACCAGCACAACTTAAAAATTACAACTAGCACTAACAAATAACTTATAAATAATTACCAACAGAAGACAGTACAACTTAACAACTGGCAGAACAGAGGAACCCCATGCTAAAACAACATTCGGCAGATGAAAAAAAGTACAATTTTAAATTAACTGGCAAAAGAAAACAGCCCGACTGTAAAATAACTTACAACATAAAACACTACATTTTGTAAATAATTTAGAATAGAGAACAGTACATCCTCAAAATAACAAACAAAAGACAACTCCTGAGATATAACATCTAAGATACTGCAGACAATAAAACAGCCTTCAAGTAATGATCTGCAACATACAAGTTTGAAGGGAAAGAGATTGGGTGTGTTTACAAGTGAGAGGACTGACTTCATTGCACAGGGTTTAATCTCATACGGTTAAGTATCTTTTTTGCAGAACGGCCTGCTGAAAGCATGACCCTCCCTCTCATCTCAGAGAAAACTGCACTCCTGAACCCGAATAGCCAAGCCTGGAATCAAACCCACCGCCTCGGGAGCATGAGGCAGGCAGCTAAACCATGGAGATCTAAACACGGAGACCGCCAAGCCAACAGCCAATTATTGCGTTAAAACCTTCTATTACCCACACTGAAGCATACCTCTACCACCCCAGGCCAGGTCCTTTTAGCCTGTGCTTGTTCCCTCCATGAACTGCCTATACTCTTGATCTGTCTCCAGCTCTCCTCTCCATCTGTTATAGATCCTCTGTCTTGGGAGTGCAGTGGCTGCCTGCCAGCCTGAAGGTCCTGTGATCAAATCCCCATCATGGCGGGATTTAAAGAAAAACTGACCTGGACACTCAGATTGACCCAGCCAAAAAATAGACCCCAGGAAATGTTCTGAGAAATAAGGTCCAGAGTTATAATCTCCCACTGAGTGTGATTGGTCTATACAAGAGTTGGCACCAGCACCATGTACCCAAGACACCTCATGGTGTGGAAAAGAGCCCTTTACTTTGACTATATTTCTTTCACCCTGTGGATTCCAGAGGAAAGACTCTCTTGCAGGCCCCCAAAAGATCCTGTGAATATTATATTCAAATAACTGCACACACTTAACTGCCCAGGATAAAAATAACAGAAACAATTAAATTTACTTTGGGTAATACAGTAGAGTAAAACAACCCACTGGCATCATAAAACACAAGTAACAATCAGATACAAGAACCACTGACAGTTTCTAAAAAAAAACAATTAACCACCAACGATATTAAAAACTAAAAACAAGAACATTACAATAATCAACAAATATTGCAAAAGGGATTAAAATACCTAATAGAAACATCATTTAAAAGCAATAATTCATTCTGACTGAATGACTCTCTCTCTGTGTGTGTGTGTTTGTGTATGTGTGTGTGTGTGTGTGTGAGAGAGAGAGAGAGAGAGAGAGAGAGAGAGAGAGAGAGAGAGAGAGAGAGAGAGAGAGAGAGAGAGAGAGAGAGAGAGAGAGAGAGAGAGAGAGAGAGAGAAGTAGGTTAAAGTCATATAACACACACAGAAGGCAGATTCATGAAACTACCAACAATTAACCCACACAGCCCATTCCAAGTTATGCATTGTAGATGCAAAAACCTAACTATTCATTCACCCCTCTCCCACTCCAAACCCATTCTTTGACCTTCTTTCTTATACTCATACATTGCCACCGCACAGGACAGGGTCATCATTATTGAAGAGCATCATTACTGCATTCCTGGACAGGTCAATAGCTGCTCCAGTCTCCTTCTAAACATGTCCACATATAGACTTGTGCACCAGTTCCTGTTCATTAATCAAAGGGTCTTGTGTCCTTGAGAACATGTTCATGTCTGGTGGCTCCCCTCCCCTTGGACAAGGAAGCAGATTTGAAGCCTCCTGAAAGTCACCTGGTTGTCCAGCATCTCTTATGGCACTGATATCAGGCCCATGCATTGCCCTTCCCTCCTCGATCACCACCATGTCCGAATCAGCTCACTCCCTGTAGTTCACTCTTAAATGCCCAGTACATAGATGGACTAATTGTGATGTGCTAATTTTGTAGAGCCATTTCCTGTCTTATGATGATAGTCTGGACCTTCCTGAGCATGTTCTCTGAGTGACTCAGTATGAGCTTAAACTGACCGCAAGATTCTGGATCTATACCCTTCAATGAACCAGCATCAACCTTCTGCATATCCAGTCCAACTCACTGAATAATTCAACCCAGTATCTTACCCCCATTGGCCAGCAATGAAATGTCAATAATTACAGAGACAGGGTGGGTGGGACAACACTGTACACTCAAATCCTACCTGCATCCAAGGATTCCAAGGACTCCGAGATGGTGTCTGTCATGCTGGAAGGCACAAACAAACAACACCATCAGTCACAATATTATGAGAACTGGTTACCATTATACAATGTCTAACATTTCATACTTCTACAACAGTGTCTCCTTGGCTACTGACATTTATAATAATAATGATTGTAATAATAATACCAGCAATCAAGCGTCCCAGAGGCATGAAATGGAATATTGCTTGGATAGCAAGTCCATTACATGGAAAGTCCGAATCAAAAGCTCACTGTGTGGATGTCATCTGCAGACCGCATTCTTCCGGTTTCCGGAAGAACAGCCCAAAATACGGAAGTGAGGCTAAGCAGCCATGTGCAGGATATGACGATTCCTTGGGTGATCCCAGTACCAGAGCGCTGTGTGTCGGCTCTGCAAGTATGGAAGCCTCCTTGGATGGCGGGGAATGCCCATGGTCTGCCCCTGCCTTCCCTTGAGGGCTGACCAGGATGTCTTTGGCTGTTCTATATGGGCCAACTGGTATGGGGGATAACACCACAACAGTGAGAGTCAAACGTCCTAAGAAACCCCCGGGAAGGTTAACCCAGTCAACAAATGCCCGCAGAAGTCAGACGTGTCGACCTAACGGCGCAAGAACGCAGTTCTGCTGTAAACAGGCACAACGCAATCACGTTCGGAAAAAATAAACTCTGAATGAACGCAACAGAAGAAGAAGATACCAACAATCATCATCAGCATAACCAAAGTAGCAGCTATGGTGGTAACAGTAGTAGTAGTAGATGTAGTAGTAGCAGAGGCAGCAGTAGTAGTAGCAGCAGCACTAGTAGTAGAGGTAGAAGCAGAGGCAGCAGTTGTATGAGGGTAAGTTAATAAGTAAGCCACAAATGGCTGTAGAAAAATAACCACACGTGATAACAACTTGAAACAGTTTATTTTTATACATACATTGTCCTTTTATTTCTCAACATAATTTCCACCAGCATTGATACACTTATCCCATCGTTTTATCAGTCCTCCCAAACCGGCTGCATGCTTTGTTTTCATTTACCGGCCATCCCACAGAACTGTGTGACTTACCCTCCTAACGTTTTCTACCCAGCTGCACCGCTTTACGGGACAAACATTTGTCAGCATAAACACCGACAACCCACCTTGACGGGAGACATTCCGCAAATGACGAAGTTTAATATGAAGTGAAAACGTGGTTTAGAAAACAGAGCACGCAGTTCTATGCAGCCGGTTTGGGAGGACTGCTAAAACGATGGGATAAGTGTATCAATGCTGGTGAAAATTATGTTGAGAAATAAAGGGACAATGTATGTATAAAATTAACCTGGTTTCAAGTTCTTATCAATTTACTTATTTTTCTACAGCCATTTGTGACTTACTTATTAACTTACCCTCGTAGTAGTATTAGTAGTTGCAGTAGATAATAGTGGTAATGGTGTTATAAGTAGTAGAGGTAATTGTGGTAGTGATAGCAGACGTAGTAGTAGTAATAGTATTAATAGAGTTAATAGAAGAGACGGCAGCAGCAGTAGAGATAATAGCAGAAGAAGCAGTTGTAGTAGTAATAGCAGCAGAGATGGTGGTGGTGGTGGTGGTGGTGGTAGTAGTAGTAGTAGTAGTAGTAGTAGTAGTAGTAGTAGTAGTAGTAGTAGTAGTAGTAGTAGTAGTAGTAGTAGTAGTAGTAATAATAGTAGCGGCAGCAGCAGCAATAATAGCAGCACAAACAAATATGCATGGACCGTTAATGATGGTACGGCCTGCAGTCATGTGCCTTGGTGTCTGCCCAGAGAACTCGCGGCAAGATGTATCTCACACGTCAACTGCTTCTGCTGGAATCACATCACATTTCCCGCCCATCATGCCAACATTGTGGGAGCTAGCGGCGCTGTCCTATCATTTCTCTCGCTCTAATACAGGCGCCAGTGAACGAAAGAACATACAAGGCAAGCGGTCAGCTTGACCGAATGGGTAAGAGCGCTCGCCCTTAAACTTCCGGTGTGCTGATGCAGAGGTAGCGGGTTGAACCCCTGCACTGGTCAGTTGGATTAAAATGTTGACTTCTCGTCCTTGATTTAGGGGCGTAAATTACAATTACCTCAGAAGTCGGAGTGGGTTAGCCTGATGACGAAGGACATTAGTAACAGGGAAAGCTAATCCACACGCAAAATAACACTAGGAAAAGTTAATCCACCCGCACAAACCAGTCAAGTGCTACTGGAAGTAATAGCACCTAAATGGACAACGCTTGTGCTCTAAGCCAGCGAACGCAAAAGAGACACACTGTTCCCGGAGATCCATTTTAAATACAGAGAAATGAAATAAGAAAACCTTGCTACCTGCCCCAAACAGGCTTGAATAAATAAAACCACAAGTAAACAATGTTCCAGATATGTACCCGACTTCCGAACTAGTATCACTATCCATGGTTTCAACGTCCCGGGCGGAGCGAATCTGTGACTCCAGGAGGGAGTTTCTCAAATTGTAGGAGCGACGTTTCCGAAAGCTGAGTCGTGCCATTCTGTCAAAACTCATTGTGACATCCGCTTATGTACCGCTTTGTGGATATGCTCACGCCGGGAAAACCAGGTCACGTGTTTCAATGTACATAAAACACTCAATGTGGATTGTGTATCTAACCCAGTCAGGGTTTAAAACAAACAAAACAAATATCCGTTTTCGTAAATACAAGCACTTGAGTGTTGCTGCGTATGGGCATACCGGAAAGAGAAAGAGAGAGAGAGAGAGCGAGAGAGAGAGAGAGAGAGAGAGAGAGAGAGAGAGAGAGAGAGAGAGGGGGGGGGAAGAGAGACGGGGGCGGGGGGTGTAGCATGCAGACAGACTTTAGTAAGAAGACAGCTATCGTGTTCACATGACCGGCTGAAGTGCTGAGTGCTTTACACTTGTACATTCGTCACGTTTTGTGGTGTGAACTCCACACACCACGTGTTGTGCTTCAAAAGAATGCGCGCACACTAGAAGGATGTAATAAACGAGCACAGAGATTATTGGGGAAACCACACCCAACCTCCCCTGATGTTTGTGAGATAATGCATATAATTATTAACAAATTGGTATATGGTATATGGTTTGATTAGCACCCGCACACTCATAACTTGAGTCCGTACTACTAACTAATGTCCGTGCCCTCATAACTAGTGCCCATACACTCGTAACCAGCATCCATACACTCGTAAAAGCACCATTACACCCGTAACAGCACCATTACACTCGTAACCAGCATCATTACACACGTAACAACACCATTACACTCGTAACCAACACCCATACACGTGTAACCAGCACCCGTACACTTGTGACCAGCACCTTTACACACAAAACCAGCACATGTACACTCGTAACTATCACCCGTACACTCGTAACTAGTACCTTTACACACATAACCAACACCTGTACACATATAACCAGCACCTATACACACATAACCAGCACCTATACACACATAACCAGCACCTATACATACATAACCAGCACCTATACACACATAACCAGCACCTGTACATACATAACAAGCACCTTCACACTCATAACCAAGACACAAACAATTACAGGCGAACGTCCGGACAGTTCATCATCGAACACAAAGACATGATAGTCAGTTTAACATTTCCGTGGTAGACAAGAAAATTACTGTGTGAATATGTGTGTTGAACATTTTAGCTCTCACAGCTTTAGTTTTTGTTGTGATTTCTGCAGTATGTACCTGACGAGATGCACTGAAATATGCCAGAGAATAAATTGCGCAATTTATTGTTTATGTCTTCGTTATTCGAACAAAGAACTGATAAAATAAAAGAACGTTTATTTTGGCATCCGAAATGTAGTCTGATCTACACAGAAACTAGAAACGGAACACACAGAGAGAAACGGAACACACACAGAGATATGGAACGAGATAGGTATCTGTGAATCGAAACGGAAAAGAAAACAAGGAAAAATAGATGCACGCGTGTCGATATACAAACACATACAATATAACGAACAAGATGTTTAAGATTTACAATCAATCAATCAGGTGCCGTCATGCCGTCGCGACAATGAAGGTCGGCTGCATCCCCAAGATTGCCTTGACTGTATATTCTGTCAGACCGCTGTTCGTCCATCTCTTGATGTTATCTTTCCACTTGTATCGTTGTCTACCTCTTGCTCGCAGGCCGTCAACCTTACCCTCCAGCACGGTTTTTATAAGATAGTTATTATATCTTTAAACAGGCCGAAATGTTTCACTTGCCTCTTGTTTATTTCTTGTATCAATTGTCTATTAATTCCCAGTTTTTCTAGAACTTCTGTATTAGATTGCTTGTGTTTCCATGAAAAACGACATATTCTTCTGTATATCCACATCTCCAGTGCCTCTATTCGACTTTCTAATTGCTTGTTCATTGTCCAGGCTTCAGTGCCATATACGAGTAGTAATGTTCAATATACACATTTGTCAATTAGAATTTTCAATGAGTTGTTAATCTCTCTAGATGTTAATACTGATTGCATGACGTTAAAAACATGTTTGGCCATTTCTATAGCCTATACCATCTGTTATGACAAGAGTTATAGCCTATACCATCTGTTATGACAAGAGTTAATGTGGCAGCCAAAGAACGCTGGATTCTATGCCATCATTCATTGCAAAGAAGCCCGACCGAGTGCTACATACACCGCGAGACAACATACACCGCGAGACAAGGTAGTCAAAACAAGGTAGTCATAACAAGCTAGTTGACCGTGGGCTCCAAACACTTGTTCCTGCTGCCTGGAGACGGCTCATAAACAAATACACATGTACTCCATAGAAGGAGGAGGAGGAAGTAGAGACAAGAGGACACACTAAACACGACAATCGAAAGCTAGAGCTCCACACTGTGATTCCAACCTGGTCAACATGACAGCGCCTCGCTTCAGCAACAAGCGTACATCCACGCATGATCAACTAGAGCAGTGGTTCTCAACCTTTTTTGCCCCATGCACTCCTTCACCATATGTTCAGAATTCCCCCCCCCCCCTTTTCGTATTTCCTCCCTATAAATCCCCCGCCCGCCCCTACACAGTATACGTAAAAATGTAAGCTAAATTTAATAACACGTACATGAACAAGTCTAGAAGTCTACATAAAACGTGATTTGCGGGTCTAATTGCGTCATAAAATGAATTTAAGAAAGGCGAGAAGTACATAACCGTAAAGTATGGAGGGAAAAACAATATCAAGTAATCGGTTCTTCTATTAACGCGATCTTGAAATAATCTTAAATTCTCTCCCCCCCCCCCCCCACCACCCGGAAACCATAAAATTCCCCCGGGGGGGGGGGGGGTGAATTCCCCATCGGTTGAGAGCCAGTGAGCTATAGAGTGGCAAGTGTGCTGAATGCTGGAACATGAGACACCGGACATCATGTAGCAGGAGCAAGTGGACAATGGCGGACTGGCCAGGGCCTCAGTTTGCACGATAGCAAGAAGGCCCTAATAAAATCATGCCCCTTAAACATTAGACAACTGTTGTTTTCTTTATTGCGCCCGCTCCCTATGAACTCAGTCGTAGTGCATATATGTGCTACTACTTCCAGTGCAATGGACTGATTTCTATCGGGTGGATTAGCTTTCCCTATTATCAGAGTCCCTCGCCATCAGGCGAACCCACACTTGTAAGGTACTTGTAATTTACGTTCCCAAATAAATGACAAAAAGTCCATTTTAGTCCCACTGTGCGGTGTATAAATGACCTAGTCCTGGCCACCAACACATATAGATCCAGTCGGCTACTGGTTGTGGGTATATGCCGTGTTGGGACTCACATTTCTGAAGGCCTGAGTGCACAAGGAATAGATGGCCGGCCATATCTTTCAGTAGCCAACGACTATAGCTGACATCGAACCTTTCCTTGTCCGACCTCGTTCATGCCACTGTTAGCGTAATATCCCAACCGGTACACTCAACGCGTCTTTCGAGATTTCTATCATAAACCAGATGTCCGGCTTCTGTCGCTGTCACGTATAAATGATGTCCACATATTACACTCCGAACCATCCATCTACTTATTGGCCACCATCTTCTCTGCTTACCCGACTCATCTCCCTCCATAATTAGCTTTGTTCGGACAGTCACGTCTCGTACATGCCTAAAATAGTCCTTTTTCGTGAACTGTATTTGTCTTAATAATCGATCTCCTACAATACTAAGTTCTTGTCCGACAAATCTTTTTGCTCTCTTTCCCGCATAACGCACGTTTAGTACTCATCTGTCACACATATTCAAAGTGCTTTAAAAACTGCCTTTCGGCAGATTTGTTTCCGCACGTTGGCACACAGAATAGGCGTGCGCGATGTAACGGGACTTCTGTTATTATAATATTTAATTGCATATCTCTTACAGGACGTTGCAGTCAACGGTATCATTTTTCAGCTGCTGTTGATGTACTAGGCAAAATTACGCTTAGTAGTTTGTCACTGATTTCTGAGCGATCGGCTCACATACCCCGTAAGTTACCAACGCGGTGAGAACAGCTACCGATTCTCGCGCAGGTTACGTTACTCACGAGACTATACGGGATTACGGAGAATGACGTTAATCCCTAGGCCTATCATAATTATTAACCCACAAAGCTTAACTGTCGTACCCGAGGGTTATGTCAAAGTGTTGAAATCACTTCAGCAACTCCGTGTTTAGTTTCGTGTTTTTCTCAAGAATATCTTCTCAAGGATATCTTCTCAAGGAGTACGGTCATGTGGCACAGATAAATCCATAAGTGGACTTCTCCTGACTCATTCCCACACACAAGGCGGATATCCCTCCTTAGATCAAACCCGAGGCGGATCTAGCCAGGTTCTGTCAAATATTACTTGCCTCTCTGTCTGTCTTGTTATGTTAAATTACCTAGGTCTCTACACGAAGAATATGGAAACGATGCTGCGTGCCCAGTTTATTGATTTACATTTAGAGTGCCGTGTGCTGTTAGGTACACCAAGTACAAGTTTAGTGTAACCATCTGTCATTTACACTCAAGTACAACCACAGTGTGACCAGCTGTCATGTACACCACATTAAGACCACAGCTTCTTTCAAAACCATTTTAATTTTGCCGAGTAACAGGTGGCAAAGCAATCCGTCCAAACCATCCACTTAGAGACGCGGGTTAAATCCAATCATCGAACAGATTAAACATATATCGTAAAATACAGGATTCACCCCACCCACTCCCCCATGAGCACTGTGTATATGGTGTTTTTATACCAATGGCATTGGATGGGCCAATATCGACCGCCAGTACCTCACAGATCTTCCGGTACCTGTGTGAGTTTGAGTCTATCTGGTCTTTGTTGCCAAGGGATTCCAACATGACCGCCTGGCCGACAGGCAGGCATACTAATCATTGCGCTTTCGCGGCTGCCTCTGTCTATCGTAGACAAGACACCCTAACCTACACACTCTGTGACCAGTCTACACCCCACTCCCATGCCAATGATCCCGGCAGACAGCAACAATTCACCATTTGCGGGGGCGACCTCTGGCTCGGCGTCCGTGGTGTCTAAGTGCTAGAGCTCTCTGTGGGCCATTGTTTTACTGTAATCTTGTTGCATGGCCGAACCAACCCTTGCCTGTGCACTAGTGACCACCTTATTCCCAACTTTCAACAAATGACAGACACCAGCAATCGTAAACACATATCGTGATAATGGTCTTTAACCTTCACCAAAATCCCCCCCCCCCTCCCAATGTAAAGTCTATAAACGTTTTTGCTCACATCAAATAACCAAAAACAGTGAGTCAAGATAATGGGAAAAGAGCTGTAGAGGTTAGGTTCACAGATTTACACACCAAGACAGCCTAAACACACGGCCAGGCGGGCCGTGCGGTAGATTTTCTCAGTGTGATGCAAGTCTTCAAAATGCCGCCCCTTAATGATGCATTAAATTACGCCCCTCCTTCGCTGCTTATGCCGCCCCCTTACGGTGCCGTCTTATACGGCCGCCTCTCTATATCATAAACAATATAAAATGACACAAAGTAGTGCAGCTTTACATAACAGAGTTAAGACACATACAGAACGTTGCGGCGATTAGCCTTCATCAGCAAACAAACACATTCACAAACACAACATACAGTCAAGGAGAACTCCTGTGACTACATCAGAGGGTGGCGACAGGACGAGCAGAATAAAAGCATTGAATAATGGAAGCAATGAAGAGAAAATTAGAATTGAAAAAAATGTTAATTGAAAAGAATGTTAGTTGAAGAAAATGTTTAATTGAAAAAATGTTAATAGAGAAAAAGCACAGATCCGAACGGTGAGGTGAGTATGAAGATTTTTCTCTATTAACATTTTTTCAATTAAACATTTTCTTCAACTAACATTCTTTTCAATTAACATTTTTTTCAATTCTCATTTTCTCTTCATTGCTTCCATTTTCCCATGCTTTTATTCTTCTCGTCCTGTCGCCACCCTCTGATGTAGTCACAGGAGTTCTCCTTGACTGTATGTTGTGTTTGTGAATGTGTTTGTTTGCTGATGAAGGCTAATCGCCGCAACGTTCTGTATGTGTCTTAACTCTGTTATGTAAAGCTGCACTACTTTGTGTCATTTGATATTGTTTACACTTTCACAGCTTTACCGCAGTTCCACCAAATGTTATTGATATTTCTCTATATCATAGCACGGCATGGCCCTGTGGCCAGGTCACAGTCTAGTAGAAAGTACATCGAAGGCCTGGGACAAACTTCTGGAGACTCTTTAATTCCAACCACAATTGCAGAGATGACACTGACTGATCGAAAACAACCAGCTATATTTATCCTCGGTAAAACTATAAAAGCTCGAAAATGGTCTGTTGTTTACTGGAAGGCGCGGAATGCAGCTCTGTCGGAAATGTGGACCAAGCGTCTAATTGTACAAACAGCGCGGCATTACAACTTGTCTATCTAGGCGCGTCCGCACCAAATCCCCAAGCTCTGGAAACCCAAACAAGGCGGGAGGCAACAGTGGGAGTGTTGAGCGCTACAGTAACACACATACATTTGTGTGGCTCGGTCGGGTAAGTCTACATAAATCCATCGTTGTTCTACAACCCTAACTTTATCTGTTACCGTTACAGAATCGTTTCGGAGCGCGAGTGGGGAGGGGAAGATGGGGAAAATGAGGAAACAAACAAGTAGAAAGTGAATGGCCTCTATTTCGCCTAGGAAGTGCCGGGTCGCCTGGGAGATATTTATTTCCTTCTCAAAATGGAAAGTTACCAGGCGGATTACATGTAATACTACTGTAGACACGGCGCCAGAAGCAAATACGACCAGATATAAATTCATTCTACGCCTGACGACCTTTCACCCGGTGACTAGCCAGGGTGGGAAGAGAGTTCAGGAAGCCAGTTTCAGATAAACTCACGCCAGCGTACATTTATCATCAATATGTGTTTTGCCGGCTGACGTGGGCGATCATGCTTCTCCACATTTTGCCATCTCCAAGGGCAGTTATCAATTGATGTACCGACACCCTCCGGTTCCTGAACACAAGACCTGCCAGTAATGTTCTCTCGTTATCTTCCAGCTAACATTAAGGTTGTTGTAAAGTATCTGTGTGTCCTTGGTGGGGCTGGTCTGGTTCGCTAGATCAGTTCCGCGTCTAGCGTTCCTTGTCTCGGATGGCTGTGTGAAGTGCACCAAAATGGGATCTTCCCAGCCAACGTGAGTTAGCGAGGCAGGCGTTTTCAAGAATGTAACCGCATCGTGCAGCCAGGGTCGTGGTTTGAGCGGGCAAAAGAGCAAAATTTGTACGACCGTTCGACAAAGTCTCGATAAGCGCCCACTCTCTCTCTCGATGAGTAGTGGGCCTGCAGTCAGTAAGCTGGTATAGCTTTTTTTTTCCGGTTAGTCCTGCCGGCGTAGCTTGTAAGCTCGTCGGTAGGCGTCCAGTGGTTTTGCATGTATCACCTTGTACCGGGAGGGCGCGCTTTAGCGATGCTACTCTTGGCTTGCGTGTGCGTGAATAGTCCGTCTGTCCGATAGATATCTGGTTGATCCTGCCAGTAGTCATATGCTTGTCTCAAATGGGATCTTCCCAGCCAACGTGAGTTAGCGAGGCAGGCGTTTCAAGAATGTAACCGCATCGTGCAGCCAGGGTCGTGGTTTGAGCGGGCAAAAGAGCAAAATTTGTGCGACCGTTCGACAAAGTCTCGATAAGCGCCCACTCTCTCTCTCGATGAGTAGTGGGCCTGCAGTCAGTAAGCTGGTATAGCTTTTTTTTTCCGGTTAGTCCTGCCGGCGTAGCTTGTAAGCTCGTCGGTAGGCGTCCAGTGGTTTTGCATGTATCACCTTGTACCGGGAGGGCGCGCTTTAGCGATGCTACTCTTGGCTTGCGTGTGCGTGAATAGTCCGTCTGTCCGATAGATATCTGGTTGATCCTGCCAGTAGTCATATGCTTGTCTCAGCTTTAGCGATGCTACTCTCGGCTTGCGTGTGCATGAACGTCTGTCCGGTCAGTCGCCATGTGCACATTTGCGCTGGAGAGGCTCAACCGTAAATCGGGAGATCTGCTCGCAACTTAGACGAGCAGCATCTTCTGTGGGCAGTTTCTCGCCTCATGTTTGTGTGTGGTCTGCTCTGGCGGTCAGTCCGTCTTCGGTGAAGGAAATCGTGTTGATCCTAAAAGTAATCATACGCTCATTGCTTGTCGCTACGCCTGTCTTAAAACTGAAAATTAAAGGAATTGACGGAAGGGCCGATATAAACAGGGATAACTGGCCGTGGCAGCCTAACGTCCACTGCATCTGTGTCCGTCTTCCAGTCGTCTTGCCATGCTCGCCACTGGAGCCAGACGGACACAGACGAGGGAGCGGAGACGAGGGTGTTGCGCGACCACCTCCTCGCTATACAAAACCAAAGCGCAAGTCATTCGTTCCTCATCAAATCAAAGATGTAGTGTAATGAATGGTCATCGTCAATGAATGGTCAACGTCATTCATGATGGACGAACATCGTGTGTCCTTGGCATTGCAATGAACCTCGTAATGTATTGGATGTTTTCGATTTTCTATGCAAATTTTACGTTCAGTAAGTTTGCCACTGCTTTCTGTATGGCCGACGCTGATACCATTGTGAACATCAATACCAAGCGTTCTGCTCCCACATCGCTTGCGGCGATTAACCAAAGCTTGTGCTCATACAAGTTCATGCTGTTATGTCAGTGTTCCCTGACAAGTTCCTGCTGTTATGTCAGTGTTCCCTGACTGACTACTACACGCCTGTTGTACTCAGACGGTTGTCTGCTGCCTCATTACACACTGGTGGTCATGCTCTACACAAACACTTATGGGGATTAAATGAGTTCAAGATTAGTCCTTGGATGACTATATCAGTCCTTATGAGGATTAAATGAGTTCAAGATTAGTCCTTGTGAGGACTAAATGAGTTCATGATTAGTCCTTGTGATGACTATATCAGTCCTTATGAGGACTAAATGAGTTCATGATTAGTCCTTGTGATGACTATATCAGTCCTTATGAGGACTAAATGAGTTCAAGATCAGTCCTTGTGATGACTATATCAGTCCTTGTGATGACTATATCAGTCCTTATGAGGACTAAATGAGTTCAAGATTAGTCCTTGTGATGACTATATCAGTCCTTATGAGGACTAAATGAGTTCAAGATCAGTCCTTGTGATGACTATACCAGTTCTTGTGATGACTATACCAGTCCTTGTGATGACTATATCAGTCCTTGTGATGACTATATCAGTCCTTATGAGGACTAAATGAGTTCAAGATTAGTCCTTGTGATGACTATATCAGTCCTTGTGATGACTATATCAGTCCTTATGAGGACTAAATGAGTTCAGGATTAGTCCTTGTGATGACTATATCAGTCCTTATGATGACTATATCAGTCCTTATGAGGACTAAACGAGTTTTAGATCAGTCCTTATGAGGCCTTGAGAGTAAGTAACGAAAATCTGGAAGGCTAATGTAATCTGACAGGTCCTCCTAAGACCGTTCCTCATCAGGACCAATTCAACGCAATAATAAAAATGCCAGCAGCGTGAGCCCATGAGACCCAAAGGCACCCGAAGAACAGAGTGGAGAAAACATAACCAGTTCTGTTTAGGGCTAACTGGAAAGAGAAAGTGAGTTGAACTGAACTGAGTTTCCACATAATTTCTGACTAATCTGACGATTGCCCGTGAATTACTTCCGTGTTCAGGACTGACTCGATACTGATCATAAGAATGGCTGAATCCTATTCAGGGTAACAGTCTCCTCTACAACTTGGGGTTCATGCTCCAGTGGAAACATACACCAAACATGACATCAGACGAGAGTCTATTGTTTAGCCAGCCAACCCTGGGTGAATGAGGTCTTTTCTTAACACACACTCGCCATTTAACCTAAGCTTGCGTCCAAAGACCAGATTTGTCGCCTTGTCTGCATAGTTCTTCCACAACAAGGAAACAGATTTGTAACTTTATATACATGACAAGGCAGACGTGGTTGCGGCCTTGTGGGAGCACGTGTACACCTCAGAGGAGCAAATGGATCACCATAGTCTGGCAAGAATTAGGCAGCGAGGAATGACGAGGGGATTTGGCCGACGCTCGACGAAAGGCGAGACGGACATATAATCAGATTGCTACTGGTACTATTGGTGTTGAAACTCTTCGCTGGCTAATGAGGATGGGGATGGAGCACCTATGGGAATGCCCCGAATGCTGTGATGTCGGTTCCTAGATCAATCAATCAATCATTGTATCCCAGTGGTTGTCCTAGTTTAGCCTGCCCTTGGTGTTGTCTGTCTACAGTTTTCTAGGTATTCCCATGATTCTTTATCCATATCTTTTGTTGATGTTGTTGTTGTATGCTCTTATTAGCGGGTTAATTTTCATGAGATGACCAAACTAAACTAATTGCTGCCTCTTGAAGAATTCAATATAACGCGTTATATCTATTCTATGTCAGATGTCATCGTTTGGCATTCTGCTTCTTATGGAAACAATCAGCTGTCCTCAAACATGTCATCTGCAGGTCAGCGTGGCCGAATGGTTAAAAGGACTTGTTCTTAAATATCCGGTGTGCTGATGTCAAGGTAGCGGGTTCAACCCCTACACCGATCAGATGGACTAAAATGTTGTCTTCTCGTCCTTGACTGATGGACGTAAATTAAAAGTATCTCTGAAATCGGAGTGGATTCGTCTGTTGGCGAGAGACACTGGTAATAGGAAAAGATAATCCACATGCAAAAATCAGTCCAGTGCACTAGAAGTGGATTTGTATGGACCACACCGGAGGAGGAAGGGGGGGGGGGAGGGGCACACACACACACAAAACATATTTCACATGTGGCGAGTTTTCTCTGGTGGGATGTTGAAAGGAGCCACGATTGGCACTGATAGCAAAGTGCTGGAAGAAGAAACAACAACAAGGGCACTATAAGTCAACCCCAGGCAGCTGGGTTAAACAAGAGACATTGGCAGTGGAGGTGAAGACCATTACTGCTGTCAGCGGTCCAGTTGGATCACAGAAACCGACACTCCTAACTGATCATGTCTAGAAGGATGAGGAGGATGCAAGAACTGAAAACCATGTGGCTCTGCTGAAATACACAGCACACGAACTACAGTTTACACGCGTTTATAATATAAAGCCATAACACGTGTGCGATGTTTATTACTGCTGGCGTACCCTACAACCATGATAGAAATGTTAACACATTGGTATGTATCTAGATTTTGTTGTATTACAGGGGCTAGAATTCCTGCATATGTACAAATGAACAGTCGGGAAGTTTCGTAATCAAAGACAATGGAGAAATTATAGCGCGATATTTCACACGTCGTGTGAGCACCAAACGTTTCTATTAACATCTTGGCAGCAACAAGAGCCAACTATATAGCTATTCCGAAATTAATCAACACTGGCTTCTCTCTCCTCCAATTAGGCATACAACCAGGCCACTTGCCATCTGGCAGCAAATGTGAGAAAAGCAACTTTTTGTCAGACGTATAACTGACAGTGATTCGGGAAAACAGAATCGCTAGCACTTCTGACACACAACTGCACCAGAATGTTGAACACACGTACAACTTCCTGCACCAGTGTGTTGAACATACGTACAACTTCCTGCTGAATACAGCATAATCAAGGAAGGACTCGGCAGACTGAACGATGTGTCTGCCGCCACACATCAACAACACGTTTGTATCTGGCTAGCACAAACACACCTGAAGCAGGTTAGGAAACAAGCATCCCTCTCCTCATGGCTACAGTTACAGGTAATTAGAGACAGACTACACTAAACGCACAAGACAAGTTCCTAAACGAAGAAATTCAAGGCCGTTGCTAAACAACAACAAGATACCTTCCAAATCCACACAAACTAGATGAAACAGATCGGCCAGCCAGAAGCTGCCAGGAAAAATGAAGAGATTGTGATTAGGAAAACATGACTGTAAAAACAAACAAACAACAACAACACCCGTACAATAAAGTGCAAATGCCAAAAATAATGAAAGTTAATGTAAACACGGTAAAAATAAACAAAGAATCTATAAATATGAAAGGATGCATGAGCTAGCGGATGTTGCTTTCCGTGTAGACAGAGATTCGGTGAAACTTGCCCGCAGGTGTAGATCTGCTGCGAGATAAAAACGCCAGTTTATTCTGCCAAATATTCAAACCCAATATGAACGGGTAGAGTGGTCGCGCGGGTAGGATTCCGATGGTCTCAGAACTTGTGGCATGTCCGAATAGCAGCGTGTTTTTGTGTAGACTGGGGGAAGAGCTTGTGGCATGTCCGAATAGCAGCGTGTTTTTGTGTAGACTGGGGGATGAAACAGGAAATGGCACGGCAAGTTTCTAGTGTACCTGTGTTTGTATTATTGCCAGGCAGAAAAAAACAACTTCAAAGTCTGCGGTATGCTGACCATCCAATTGTATTGGACACTTTATAAGAAGAAATAAGCTAGAGAACTCGGTGACAACTGGCAAGATTGAGAAGAAAAGAACAAGGGGGAGGCAGAGAGGTAAATACTTGGATGGCTTGGTCGCGTGGCATTGTCGAGATAAGATCACGAAGCTGATCCACGACTCTGGTGATCGTGTAAAATGGCGAAACATGACCGCTCACTCTTATGGGCATGGTACACGACGATGATGATGATGACAATCTCGAGTTAACACACATATACTTGTGACCAACCGCGACTACCCAGGAAATTTGCTGGTACTTATTTTATTTATTTTTGTTTTTTCAGACAAGGTGAACACCCAAGGGAGGTACCCAGGGTCACTTAATAGCTTCGCCCGCCCGCCCACCAACCAACTCCCCGGCTAACGCGGCTCAGTACCGAAGTAGTAGTAAGAGCTTAATTATCTCTCCACTACGCGCAGTGTCTGGGTGGCGCCAAAACACGGCTATTTAACTCCGGTCACAAGTTTAAAACCGGACAGCGGCATTCCCCTGAAGCACCAAATTAGTGCCTATTGTTAGGCAAGGCATGGAGAGGAAGGGAACTGACCACCCACTTACATACAACAGTTTTATATTAAGAGATGTGCAATCCTGATTATTTCACACATTTACAACATATTTCGAGTGGCTGCCTCTGTCTGAGCTTCCACCAGGACAATCATGATTATTTCACACATCTACAACATGTTTCGAACGGCTACCTGTGTCTGAACTTCCACCAGGACAACCCGACTGCACACCAAACAACACACAATCGTTCCTTATCAACCACAGCACACCTGGGTACTGTTGTTGATGCTTTCCTAATAGCAGGGAGCCGCCAGTCGCCATCTGAGCAGTGCTGGGATAGCAACGACAACAAGGTCGCAAACACAACATTCTCTTGCGATGTTTCCACCCCAGCGTCAGGTTGTCGACATGGGCAACTTTCAGGATATGAAGGGGAGACATTGTAGACATACAAATTACGTCTTTTTCATCTGTGAAATAAAAGTCATCCTGGGCACCGCTTTATTCGGTCACCCAGCTGGTTTTCATGTGGTTTAAACCTGGTTATACCGCCGTAGAGAGACGGCACTTCTGTCATGAACACATCAATAACTTCCCATAAACCTGGCTATACCGCCGTAGAGAGACGTCACTTCTGTCATGAACACATCAATAACTTCCCATAAACCTGGTTATACCGCCGTAGAGAGACGGCACTTCTGTCATGAATACTGCCAGTACCTTCCCATAAACCTGGTTATACCGCCCGTAGAGAGACGGCACTTCTGTCATGAACACATCAATAACTTCCCATAAACCTGGCTATACCGCCGTAGAGAGACGGCACTTCTGTCAAGAACATTATCAGTAACTTCCCATAAACCGACAAGTGCAAGTATACACGGGTGCAGACACTCGGGTGGAGGAGGCTGATAAATACAGGAGTGAACATTCTCTACCCAAAGCTAAATGTCTAACAACCACGTCGTCTATGACAATACTCAGTGCAAAGTCTACACATTAACTAAATACAACATAGTGTTGCCATGACTTGACATGGGAGTCACAAGCTGGTACCCATTCCACTGACAGACAACATCTGACCATTCAATGTGGCCCGGTAATTCACTTTCGTGGGAAGGTAAATAACCGTGGCGACCATCTTCTAGGATGGTGACCCGGGGAATGGAAAGACTTGATAGTTAGGTAAATATGTGTTTTCTCAACGACAACAGACACGAGTTGAGTAATAATAAATTGATCTTAGTTTTATTTTAAACCAGTGTTTCCTTAGCTATACAAGTGCCATTGTTGGCTCTGTTTAAAGTATGTGTGGATGTTTTTGTGACATATTTTGATTTCCGAGTTTTTACACATCTCCAAGTTACCATACTGTGGGTTAGTGTGTGGAGATGTCTCCAAGAGATTTACACAGTGGGTCAGTATGTGGAGCTAGTTATCATAAGTCTACACAGTGGGGCAGTATATGAGGCTATCTCCCAACTACCCAAACAGGGTGCCAATATGTGTCTTATCTCCCAGCGATCTACCCAGAAGGCTTGCATTTGGCGCTGATAACTTTTTGTTTCACGTCATTCTGGTCACGAATTTTAATTATAGCCATTATAACATCAATATAGTTGTACTGAATATATTGGAAAAAAAGAGCCCATTAAATATACGTGAAATAGCTATGACTTTCTTTAAGAGTTAAACATGTACAAATACTGAGACTAAGTTTACTTCAGAAAATATTAAAAGTCCTCATTTAACTCCTTAGGGTTAAAAATGGGACATCTGTCTTTTATTTTATTTGGCGAAATGTGTTTCGTACACATCATTATTCTAATTAGGCGACTGATACCAAGCTTTCCACCCCCTACATTGAATTTAAGGTGTAGGGGAAACAGCTGAATAATCCAGCTGTGGTTACCGAGGAGTGGGTGCCAGCTTGCATGAGAAATAAAAACACTCACTTGCTCTGTCCAACAGTCTCCGCTGTGGTCACAGACATGGTGTCCGCCTCTGACTCTTCACTGATTGCCTTGCTGTAGAAGGGTGATGGTAGGAAGTATATATAAGACATGGCTAGCACAGGGGGGAAGACACTGCTACAGACTGAATCTATACTCGTGTGTGTATAACATTAATTATACATACATACATACATACATACACACATACATATAGAGGTGACATAGAAGGGTGATGGTAGGAAGTATATATAAGACATGGCTAACACAGGGGGGGGGGGGAGAGACACTGCTACAGACTGAATCTATACTCCTGTGTGTATAACATTAATTATACATACACATACACACACATACATATAGAGGTGACATAGGTGCTGTCATTGTGCTACATGTGCCAGATCTAACAGCGATCGTGTAGGGGAGATAATACACAGCTATACATGAACAAGTATGCCACTATGAAATAATATGATTTCCAGCTACATTCTCAAGCAAGCAAGCGAGGCAGGCAGCGAGCATCGGCCAAGATGATTAATCATGCCTAATATGTGCTGAAACATGTATGTTTTGAAAAAATATGCAACTAAAACGAGTATATGATAATAATCTATAATAAACAGACACAGATCAAGCCTCGCTTCAAATGTTACATTTTTATTTTTAAAAGTGGGTACACATTTAAAGCCACACTTTTCTGAACTAATTAGAAAACTGTCACTGCTTAAATTGTGCGTTTGTATGCAGTTATTTATTTACAAATATATAATTTGCCAAAAGTGAAACTTCACATTGTAGACGTAACAGGTAAAAACAGAAGAGACAACGGAAAGAACAATACAGAGAGCGTTAATGAAAAGAGTTGGGCCGACGGGGAACACCAGTTGCAATGTCATTTTATTGTATGCAAGAAATGTGCAAAACATCTTCACCAAAGCCACTGTCCTGACTGGCAAATAGAATGGCAGAACAGCGGTTTTCTTCACAAAGGCGAGGCGTACTTTGGAAAAACAGTTTAGAATCTCCAGGCTACCGAGTTAGTTCGTTCTTTCTGCAGTCTACTGCGTTCTCCAACACCTATTTCCTTTTAGTCAAGCGCTGTTTTTGCTCAGTACTTGCTATCACTGAAGTCAATCAGTAGCCACCCAGGGCATAGCCAGGAATAGCGATAGCCCCTCAGAGGCAGCTATAAAAGTAGTTACCCGTGCCATGACCCAATACAGCAAACACTAGAACATGGCGAATAACATATCCTTTCAACATGTCCGAGGAGTGACAGTACCTCGCCCAGAAGCCTGGGTGAAACAGTGTACTCAGCAGACAAGACCTCGCCAAGAAGCGTGGGTTAGACAGTGTACTCAGCAGACAAGACCGCACCCAGGAACGTGGGTGAGACTGTGTACCCAGCAGACCTCGCCCAGAAGCGTGGGTTAGACAGTGCACCAAGCAGACAAGACCTCGCCCAGGATCGTGGGTGAGACAGTGTACCCAGCAGACAAGACCTCGCTCAGAAGGTTGGGTGAGTGAGTGCACTCAGCAGACAAGACCTTACCCAGGAGCGTGAGTGAGTGAGTGCACTCAGCAGACAAGACCTCTCCCAGGAGCATCTCACATTGCATTCACCTGCTGATGGCAGCACGGACAAACTGACAGCGCTGATGGCATCATCAAATATGCGACGTGCTCAGGTTCCTCCCAAACCTGGCGAACACGACATGCTAGCTAATCCAGCTCTGGTGAGATAAGCAGCCTAACGTTTCATGACCACATCAACTCTGAAGGCACCCCGAGGCTGCCTTTGACAGAACCCCCATCAAGGCGTACCCCCTAGAGTGAAGCAAACAAGTCTCCACATCCAGTGCTGGAGGGAGAATGAAAGATTATATTAAAACAGCCGACAGTGCTGTTATTGTAGAAGTTTTACACAGATACCACATCAAATACGTGTAGCCGCCTGTCTGATAACTCCACCATTGGAGGCAAGTGAGATATGTCCCAGCAGCATCCACTGACACCACCTGCAGTTTGTTGTGTAAGAAACGTTGCTCGTCAGCTCAAAGGGGGGTCTGCACGAATGGCATAGGTGTCTGGTGATTGTCAATAAATCTGAAGGTGAATGCTGGCATGTCAAGTGGCTATCTGAGACTGGCTCTGAATAAGACATCGAGCACAGAACGGTTACAGAGAAACACTGATCATTGATAAGCATGGCAGCAAACAGATCCCAGAGAACAGGTGTAGACAAATGTATATTTCGTGGGGGGGGGGGGGGGGGGAATGCTCACCCCAACCTCATACGTTTTGACCAAGAAAATTTGATATTTATATAGAGAGAGCACGCACGAGAGAGAGAGAGAGAGAGAGAGAGAGAGAGAGAGAGAGAGAGAGAGAGAGAGAGAGAGAGAGAGAGAGAGAGAGAGAGAGAGAGAGAGAGAGAGAGAACGATTGAACGGACTTTATTTTTAAAGGATTAAGAATTGAGCACGCAGGCTCGTCTCTCATTTTGCTCTTCTTATCTCTCTGCTCTCATACACTTATTTAATTCATACATTACTTATAAATCTAATCTTAGACAACAGAAACGATGTGCATTAAACGCATGGGAAATGTGCAATAATTAATAATACACGACTCACTAACACTAATATTTTGACATGGTAATTATAAGCCACTGTTATGTACCACAGTTAGGAGAATGTTTATTACAATAGTTGTCTGTTGATAAAGTCGCTTAAAAGTCGACAGGGTCGACTTCATTGCACCGGGTTTTATCCCATATGGCTCGGTCTCTTTCTGCAGCACGGAAAGCGTCGCACAAAGCACGAACTCCGTAGCTTTTAGCGACGACCCACAGGAGTCTCCGAAACATTTAACTCGTAAACCGAAGGACGCGGCCCGGAATCGAACCCACAACCTTCGGAGCACGAGCCAAACGGCTTGACCACTTCGCCACAGAGACTCCAAAAAAAAGTAGCTTAAAAGTCGACATGGTCGACTTCATTGCACCGGGTTTTATCCCATATGGCTCGGTCTCTTTCCGCAGCGCGGAAAGCGTCGCACAAAGCACGAACTCCGTAGCTTTTAGCGACAATCCACAGGAGTCTCCGAAACATTTAACTCGTAAACCGAAGGGTGCGGCCCGGAATCGAACCCACAACCTTCGGAGCACGAGTCAAACGGCTTGACCACTTCGCCACAGAGACTCCCTCATATAATGTCTGTTGATGTTATTATTATTTGAGACTATTATTTGAGATGTTTCTTTTTATTATTATTGTTATTGAGAGAGAGAGAGAGAGAGAGAGAGAGAGAGAGAGAGAGAGAGAGAGAGAGAGAGAGAGAGAGAGAGAGAGAGAGAGAGAGAGAGAGAGAGAGAGAGAGAGAGAGAGACACCGTGACATCTGTTCCTACCCTATAACCTTATATGAGGGTGCAATATCCTTGAGGTAAATGTTCAGACCAGCAGGTCATTAAATGTGTTCAGATAAGCACAGGGCAGTAGTCTCCACCTGGTCCGGAGATAGTGGATCGGATCCGGAGTTAGTTGATCGGGCGCCTGGACTACTCCGGACAAGGGCGACAAACCCGGAGTTAGTGGAACGGACGCCTAGCCTACTCCGGACAGGGGCGACAAACCCGGAGTTAGTGGATCGGGCACCTGGCCTACTCCGGACAAGGGCGACAAACCCGGAGTTAGTGGATCGGGCACCTGGCCTACTCCGGACAAGGGCGACAAACCCGGAGTTAGTGGATCGGGCACCTGGCCTACTCCGGACAAGGGCGACAAACCCGGAGGACCAATATGCGCGCTGCTCATGTGAACAACCCCACAGAAGATGGACACGGACAGGGGCTGGTCGAAAGAGCCACTACCCGGGTGACATTTCCAAATGAGATAATTTACACACGAATGAACATTTCTAGCATTTATTTGTAATTCTGGTTTACGTACAACTGGATAATCGCAGGGGCTACGGCGCCCGTGCACTTTTGCTGAAATTCTCCTGGGGTGATTATTAAGGAGCTGAATAACTTTAGGGAAATATCAGTGTTCAGTGAAAGTGATTCATGATTTTTTTAAAAAAAAAACCCCGTCTAACAGACCCCCCCCCCCCCCCCAAAAAAAAATGGGAAAGAGGGGGTGGGGGGAAGAGTATAACTTACAGTAACCATACAGTTATTTCTAGCTAAGAAACAGCCAGCGGGAATCTCCCAGGTTTTCGCGAAATCTTCGGGAACCACGTTCCCTAAAGTGCCACTTGTCACATGACCCAGGACAACACCAAACAATGGCTCAGCAGGAAGATGATTGGTTATTTGCTGGCCAGTGACAGCGGAGGACCAGACATGACGCACACTTGTCATTGACACAGCAACTTCTCACTGACACAGCAGTAACTGGAGAAAAGCGAAATCTCCGAACGAACACACACACACACACACACACACTATATATATATATATATATATATATATATATATATATATATATATATATATATATATATATATATATATATAAAGTTGCATATCCTTTACATGACGTTGCAGTCGACATCATGATTTTACTGCCGTTGTTGTTGTCTTGGCAAGTTTTACGTTCAGTAGCTTGCCATTACTTTCATTATATATATATATATATATATATATATATATATATATATATATATATATACATACACGTGTGTGTGTGTGAGTGAGAGAGAGAGAGAGAGAGAGAGAGAGAGAGAGAGAGAGAGAGAGAGAGAGAGAGAGAGAGAGAGAGAGAGAGAGAGAGAGAGAGAGAGAGAGAGAGAGAGAGGAAGCGTGGGAAAATAAGACAATTTGCATATCTATGTTAGGCGTCATTTACTATTTAGGAAACTTCCATTTTGCTGAGGACAAGTACGTCTTGCATGATCACCAACCTTGACATACACTTAACAACAGCAGAATTATTTATAACCCTGCGGGAGAATCCCCGCGTGACAACCTCGCGCTAACGGGAAAACCCGGTGATGACTACTAGCCAATGTGTGACACTTACTCCACAACGCTGAACCGTCCCATGATGGCGGCTTGCCACTGGAAGGCGGCAACGGTATTGTTGGGCGGGCTGCCGAAGAGGCTGCAATCCACACACATCAACAACAGCATGGTACGGCAGGTAGTTGAGCATCATGCAGGAGTAGTGGTGGAGGCCGCGGTCGGTGGAATGGTCAGTCGTGGGTGATTTTGTTAGGGCGACGGCACATGGTGCGGGGGAGGAGGGTAGTGGTTGTTATAAACAACAATGAAAGATACAACAAATAAGCAGAGTTAATAATGGAAAAACATACAAATGCAATATTAGAAAAGTCGAAGTAAGTTTGCAATTGAGAAAGCTACGCATAAATCATGGTGCACAGCCAGGCATAGCACATTAACACCGAGAATTATACCGGGTGTTTGTAAAGTCTCACTACACTTTGTATGTAGAAAACCATTAAAAAATGAAGTACATTACGTCATCAAATATTGTGCTCCACTCTCTACCGTGAAGTAATATGCAGCAAATGGTTGTCGTCTGCTGGAATAATTCTTTGCACTCCAAACAGAATAGTGTTATCAACGGAAGAAAGCATTTTTCAAATGTGTTCTACATACAAAGTGTAGTGAGACTTTACAAACACCCGGTATATAGTAAACAACAACACAGATAACATATAACACATGAAATCATAAACATGAACATATTGCTGGAAAATCATGATTGTACATGCAGCATTTTAGCAGTTGTTGGTAACTAAACAATATTGATTTAAATTATAAATTGTCCATATGTGGGCGGTATTAGTGGAAATTAACATTAATTACATTTATGCACATTATGGAAACTTAAACACAGAGGTAGAAAAAAAAAGGTTGCACAATTTATTGCCTGGCGAGTTATATAACATAAGAAGTGAAGATATGAATGATACTTTGGCTGAAATATTTAACACAGACCCACTGATATTTTGTGTGTTTCAGAGGAATTATGACTCGTCTATTCCCTTCCTATGATATACAACTGTGCAATAGCACATTCAAGGTGCAGTGAAATGTGTCAGGCAATAAATTGTGCAACCTATGTTGTATGGTTTCTGTTGTTCCTGTTCACTAAGGGTATGCACTGTGTTGAATTACGTCAACCTTTAAAACTGCACAAACAATTCACGTCCCCTTAAATTGCTTCCTGTACATAAAACAGTATCACAGATACAAGATGACAGTGGTATTACTTCATATCAATATTAAATAGTGCTGCCTAGAAAGCTAATAAATCCAGCCAAATGTGTGCAAAGCCAAGGTTACAAGTGCACAAAAGCTATTAGTCACGCCACCAGATGGCAGTGCTGCTTAGCAGAAATCTGATTTAAAGGTGTACATACATAGTTGTGGTTGATAGAAGCCAATAAAGCTATTCAGTTAGAATAAAGCTATACAGTCAAAATAGAGCTATAAAGTCGAATAAAGCTATCAAGTCATATCAACAGAGGGTACTGTCGCCAAGAAAGGACCACAAATTATCATTTCTAAAAGTACTAAATAAAGTACTCAAGTCGAGAGGGCCGACTTCACGGCACCGAATTTTGCTCCACTTGGCTCGGTCACTCGCGACAAGCCGCTCGCCGATAGCATTGGGACAAATTGCTCTCGTGGTCTGGATAACAACGTCCGGGGAACGAACCTACGACATGCAGAGCATGAGGCTAAACTACTTGGCCGCGGAGACCTAGAATTGCACACAATTATAGCCAGAAGTGAGTAAAGAGAATGACCTCGGACATCCTGACGCCTACACATCACTTCTGATGATCGTGGCTAACTGATGTCAAACAATAAAACTTCTGAACAAAACAAAACGACCGTTTCAGCTTACTGGATAACGTCAGTGTAGTATACACAACAACACACGTATTGTTCTATTAACAGACAATTCAAGAATTATAGTTTCAGGGAGTGCTCTTTTTTCACTGGGGAGAACCCGCTGAGAGGTTAATGCCATGACTCATTTTTTACAACGCCCAGCCTGGGTGTTGGTAGACAAGTCCATGAGAACTAATCAACTCAGTGTTGTAATAGAACTGTTAGTCCGGCTTCCTAATTACTACGAGTGGTAGATTACAAGACCAGTACCACATGCACAATCTCTCTGTTCCATCACTTTTTATTATGTGGACAAAAGCGAATACAATGCTGAAACTAAGAGGCACTATAAACAAACGCCGGTGTTCATGGCGAAAACTCCAGCGATCGCAAAAAGCAGCCAGACTGGCCACTAACTAGGGGCACCTCTTTATGATGCGGTATATATATATATATATATATATAATATATATATATATATATATATATATATATATATATATATATATATATATATATATAACTTGGTGCCCAACTTTCAATGGACTGCCATGGATCTCCGCATATGCGCAGTTCCTGCACTAAACATGGAAAATCACAAGTTTCTGAGCTTGCAAATGAAATGTAGAGCTCTGTAACACAGCCAGCACGGAGATGTAACTCGGTACCGTTCTCTACACTAACATCATCCTGACAGACACAAGCCCTGTTCGTAGTTGATATGACTTGAACGTCAATTCACAGGACTGACAAGAGTTACAACTCATGGCCGTCCTGGGTCTTCTCAACCAAACAACAACATCAAAAATGTGTGCTAGATCTGTTACTGCTACAGACATGTGAAATGTTACGCATTAAATGCCGTTTGGCCAGGAAAATATAGGAACCAACACTAAGTCTTCAATATTCCACATCATGCTCGCTGGTGGAATCTCGAGGTTACTGACCTAAGATGAGACATTTATTCACATGTACTAGTTACAGAAGAGGAGGTAGAGACATGAGGACAAATTAGACAACTAAAAGCTATATGCATTCAAACAGGCCTCTTCCAACAAACAGGGTCACATTGTCAGACCATCTAAGGGTATGTATCTTCTGATCAATGCTTGTGAATTCATTTCTTATCTGCTGTATACTAGCTAATGAAACTGTCAGGCGACTGGTTATACCAGCGTCTATTTATACATTGTTGCATACCAGCGTCTATTTATACATTGTTGCAATAAACTGTTGGGGTTTTCCCATTTACACCAGCGAATTTCCTTACCCATCTCAAACGTTACAGGATGCAAACAGATCACCAATCATTTCATTTCCTCAAACAGTTACAGGATGCAAATATATCACCAATCACTTAATTTGCTATATCCTAAGTAGTATATATGAGGATCCCCCCCCCCCCCCCCCCCCCCCTCCCACGGGCCGGAGAAGCTGTCTGATGATGATTTAGCAAACACTGCTTGGTTAAAATAAAATTAATATTTCTGTTATTATGCAAACAATTGGACAAAAACAAGTTTTCTTCATCAGAGTACATGCCAACTTGCATTGTCATTTCAAAACAGAAAGGTCATTCCCGGGCAATGGCTCTTTCTCTTGCGTGCATTGGCGGACTGGTCTTAAAATATAGGTTGCCAGGATTCAAAGCTCATTAACATTTGAAACTTATTGTCTAATTTTTAAGAGGGTCCACTTCCCATGGGGCCAGCTGAAGGCCAGTCCGCCAATGTTTGCGTGAGAGACATGCAATGAAGATGTATACACAGACTAAAACAGCGTCTAGCTGAGAGAGTCATACAATGAGCGAGATACGTAAGCTGTTATGAAAAGTACAGGAATATAATAAAGATGACGAGGTTACGTCAAACAAGTATAATCATTCTACACATAATAAGCAAATAGAAAGTGTGGAAATATAACTACCTGGTTTGTAACGATGTCAATAAATAAACTAGCTACACATAAGGAACAACATAGACATGTATCTGACAGCACTGGAAGCAGCCGGTCGATGTTGCTGGCGGCAAATATGCCTAGTAAGGGCTTAATGAAGTAAACTGAAAACAGTACTTCTCTAGTAGAATTACCTGATTTCTATGTGTCTGTTTATCAAAGAAATAATTTCTTACATGTCTACTTATGGCGAATCTACATTATAACACTAAGGGCAAACTCGCGGATGCCCAACCTCCCTCACGGTGTATACATCATACAGTGTAGATGCTGATTGTTTTAGTAACACAAGGTTGTAAACAATCCAGTTTCATTCCCTCATGTTGGACATGCCAACACAGATTAGGCCTTCACCCCAGACTAGCAGACAGATGCTCTAAACACTGGCTGGGACCACAGTGACCACCACCAATTATAGTAAAATAAAATACCATCTGACAAACCATAAAGTCACACAGAATACAATCAGTAGTATGTTCACCATCAGTTGCAGAATAGCCAGCATGTCCGATGGCTTGTGGGTCCTGTAAAAGTGTCCCCCATCCCCCTTAAACACGATCTAATGTGTTTCAAATGTTAATGTCCTGTTAGTAGCTTTGTCTCCCCACAACCAATACTTTGAGACCCAGCCTACCGTTGTCCACCACCCTTACTTTCCAATGCCCATTGCTCAATACAAAAACGGGACTGGAGCTACATATCTACAATAAGCTGTATGGCAGGGGAAAAAGGCCCTTTACGTTTTTAACTTTTACTTATTTTACTATTAAAATAGCTTTAGGTATCAATTTAATGAAGCTACGTCATCGCGTGTTCATCCAGAAGTCTGGCAAGAGTACTTCTGCTGCTAGGAACCAAGGATCATTGATGTGACAGGCTGGTGCCCTAGTCAACGTTCTATAAGTAACTCCTCTTTCTGTGACAGCAGTGGCAGAAATACAACATACGTAACCATGTTATTACTGATGTTATTTCGCGTAATTTCTGAATGTTTGGGACATGGATGTGTCAAAGCTAGAGACAACCTGCTGCTTCCAGGCAGTAGATTTACTTAAGAGCACATGGCTTAACGTGGCAACAGAAAGACACCAGATGCTGCAGTGCGTGTTAAGTGAGACCTGAACTGTGTGGGACTCACCTGGATGTTGGTAGACTGTGCCTGTGTGATAACTGCGCGGGCGTGGATAGTTGGTTCGGCTGGAAGGATGAAACAATCCAACATGGATACACAACCAGGAATACACCATTCAAATACAGATACACAATTAAATCTCAATCAAGGATACACAATTCAATCAGATACACCTCTCAAACATAAATACACCACAACATTCAATAATGTATATACAACATTCAACCATAGATACATAATTAAACCACAGATATACCACTCAACCATGGATACAGCTCTTAACAATGGATATAGCACTCAACCACCCATTTAACTGTGGATACACCACTTAACAATGGATATACCATTCAACAACGCCACTCAATTGTGGATACACAAGTTAACAATGGATATACCACTCAATTGTGGATACATCAATCAACCACGATCAAACACTACATGGAGGTCAAGGTAATCAAATAGTAAAAACTGCCCAATATAGTGTCAGTGCTAGGCAAACCATTAGGAGAAGGAGTGACCAATTTCTTCATTCTCCATGGGAAGGGCCGAATGTAAGACAGGTGTGTGATCAATTTAGGAATCTGATGAAAAAAAAAGTTCCTTCGTTGGTTACTCATTTGTTTAGTCCCATCTGGCAATGCTCGGTCGACCCGAGTCAATGACCACAGAAAAGACAACGCCCCTTTTCAACTGCGAATTGAATCCATGCAGCAATGCCGGCGGGCCACTGCCCTTTCAGAGAATATGTTACACTAGAAACCACCAGAAAGTTGGTGAAATCCACACTGCAGAAGCACGATTGACCGATATACGACAAGACTGATGTCTGTAAGCAAGAACTGCTCGGGGCAAACATATTACCACGGGAACAACAACAGCAGCCAGCACACACAGCAACATGCGTTCTCCGGTGTTCCCGTACTGGCGGTGATGTGTGCGCGCGTGGTGCCATAGAGGTCAATGCCCCCCAGGAGAGGGAGAAAACTGTGTTCTCCATTATTGTTTACAAACAGAAAATACTTTGGCCCACAAAGACGCTACCTGCAGGTAGAGACATTATACGGGGGAGTGGGGAACGCGAGGAAAACTCCAAGACCAATTATTACAGTAATAAAAGAAATACATGAGAAATACATGTATGAGTGTTGGCTGTCTCTCAAGAAACACGTTTCTCATACTCTGGGATAGAAAATGATGGCAACAGTGTGAACTAAATATCAGACAAAGAACTAGATAAGCTAAAAATACATTCTGCAAAATGAACGAAATATTAGCATCTAAAAATAGCACCTTTACAAATGAAAGTTGACAAGTATTATGTAAGCAAAACTAATGGCGCAGAAGCTTGGACAAAGAGACAGAGAGAAAAAAAAATAAACATGAAATAAAAGCATTAGAAACAAACAACTAGAGGTATTTAATGGAAACTAAATAAAACAAATGCAGCCGTCAGATGAAAATAAGAGAGCTTTGAAGGAAGGGAAAAAGGAGCTAAATCATATAATTCGGCCACATTAAAAGATATGATCTTCTTATACTGGAGGAATAGGTCGAAGGCTACAGACGTGAGATAGGAAACAGAAGTTGGCAATGAGGTGCATGAGACAGTAGCATGGGGAAACAGATGATTCACAACAACCAATGCGTCTGCGTCTGTGGGTCGTCCAGGCAGTTCCCTAATTCCCATATACCGGGTTCCAAGTCAGAGTAGGCCATTTGGGATTAGACCGCTTTGTGTTGTTTCTCAAAATGGTACGAGCGTCTGCGTTCAGGCGGCAATGGTAAACTACTGAACATAAATTTTCCTGGAAAATAACAGCCTACAAAATAACAAGTCAATAAATGCTGGAGCTGAAAGCGACGTCCTGTAAAGGATATGCAACCAACTTGAGTAGTAACATGCAACTAACTTGAGCAGTCAATGTGTACTACCAGAACCAGAAAGGGTTAAAGATTGTTCAAATTTATGGAAGTTCAGGACTGACCTCTATGCCAGGTACACAGGAAGTCGACATTCTAAAATCACGACATCAAAAAGCCCAAGATGGCCGTAAAACCGCCAGGCTGAACTAGGAATCGATCAAATGATGGGCTCTTAATATAATGGGGAATGCTGGTCATAACGGACAATATACCAGCCTGCCATTACAGTGAATTCGGCAAGGGCCGAATGTAAGACGGGCCTGCGTGTCCAATTTGTTACCCTTTGAAAATAAAGTCTGTTCGTTCGTTTGTTCGTTCGTGATGCGTCTCTAACGGACACTGCCAGGCGCTCTGAAGTGGATCTCGTCACGTTAACTGGCGACAAGACACTTCTCTAGGGAGATACTACGTATGACACTCTACTTAAGCTGTACTTAGTAATTAACCTAATGTCACACTCAGCATCTGTCACAACAGTCATCATTCAAGTCTAGTCTGTAACATGCTCAGGACTGACAACACGTGGTCCTCCTACCTGCGTCTTCACCGGAGCCGACACGGAACGTTTGTCTTTGAATGACTGAGAAGGCCGTAGAGAAGTTCCTGTGGGAGAAATACAGATAGACTGAGGCCACGCGGAGGTTGATAATGTACTAAGTGGCTGAGTCACATGTTCTGGTTAGCTGGGTGAATGGTGTAGGCGTTCGTATCTGGAATAGTAAGTGTCTGTTCATCTGGTATTCTGTGTGGGTGTGTGTGTGTGTGTGTGTGTGTGGGTAGAGTGAGGGTGGGGAATGGCCTTCATTTCACAGCTTCAGCTTTTGGAATGCATACAATGTGTAAGTGTGTACCGCATGCATGTAGACAGACAGAAGGACTGACGGACAGACAACCAGAGAAAATGTATGTATATATTTGTATGAAGTGCTAGACAGACGAACAGACAGTCAGAAAGAATTACAGAGAGACAGACAGACAGACAGATGCTAGAGAGAGAGACAGACAGACAGATGCTAGAGAGACAGACAGACAGGCTACATGGCAATAGTCAGAAATAGATACACCAAAAACATCTCACATAAACAGCATACATCCACTGCAACATAAACATCTCACTCTGATTACAACACAAACATCTCACATCAGTAACAACACAAACATCTCACATCAGTTACAACATAAACATCTCACATCAGTTACAACACAAACATCTCACATCAGCTACAACACAAACATCTCACATCAATTACAACACAAACATCTCACATCAGTTACAACACAAACTTCTCACATCAGTTACAACACAAACATCTCACATCAGTTACAACACAAACATCTCACACTGATTACAACACAAACATCTCACATCAGTTACAACACAAACATCTCACATCAGTTACAACACAAACATCTCACATCAGTTACAACACAAACATCTCACATCAGTTACAACACAAACATCTCACATCAGTTACAACACAAACAACTCACATCAGTTACAACATAAACATCTCACATCAGTTACAACACAAACATCTCACACTGAGTACAACACAAACATCTCACACTGAGTACAACATAAACATCTCACACTGATTACAACACAAACATCTCACATCAGTTACAACACAAACATCTCACATCAGTTACAACACAAACAACTCACATCAGTTACAACACAAACATCTCACATCAGTTACAACACAAACAACTCACATCAATTACAACACAAACATCTCACATCAGTTACAACACAAACATCTCACACTGAGTACAACACAAACATCTCACACTGAGTACAACATAAACATCTCACACTGATTACAACACAAACATCTCACATCAGTTACAACACAAACATCTCACATCAGTTACAACACAAACAACTCACATCAGTTACAACACAAACATCTCACATAAGTTACAACACAAACATCTCACACTGAGTACAATACAAACATCTCACATCAGTTACAATACAAACATCTCACATCAGTTACAACACAAACATCTCACATCAGTTACAACACAAACATCTCACATCAGTTACAACACAAACATCTCACATCAGTTACAACACAAACATCTCACATCAGTTACAACACAAACATCTCACATCAGTTACAACATAAACATCTCACACTGATTACAACATAAACATCTCACATCAGTTACAACACAAACATCTCACATCAGTTACAACACAAACATCTCACATCAGTTACAACACAAACATCTCACATCAGTTACAACATAAACATCTCACACTGATTACAACATAAACATCTCACATCAGTTACAACACAAACAACTCACATCAGTTACAACACAAACATCTCACATCAGTTACAACACAAACATCTCACATCAGTTACAACACAAACATCTCACATCAGTTACAACACAAACATCTCACACTGATTACAACATAAACATCTCACATCAGTTACAACACAAACATCTCACACTGATTACAACATAAACATCTCACATCAATTACAACACAAACATCTCACATCAGTTACAACACAAACATCTCACACTGATTACAACATAAACATCTCACATCAGTTACAACACAAACATCTCACACTGATTACAACATAAACATCTCACATCAGTTACAACACAAACATCTCACATCAGTTACAACACAAACATCTCACATCAGTTACAACACAAACATCTCACACTGATTACAACATAAACATCTCACATCAGTTACAACACAAACAACTCACATCAGTTACAACACAAACATCTCACATCAGTTACAACACAAAGATCTCACATCAGTTACAACACAAACATCTCACATCAGTTACAACACAAACATCTCACATCAGTTACAACACAAACATCTCACATCAGTTGCAACACAAACATCTCACATCAGTTACAACACAAACATCTCACATCAGTTACAACACAAACATCTCACATCAGTTACAACACAAACATCTCACATCAGTTACAACACAAACATCTCACATCAGTTACACCACAAACAAATCGCATTGATTATAACATAAACATCTCACACTGATTACAATACAAACATCTCACATCAGTTACAACATAAACATCTCACATCAGTTACAACACTAACATCTCACATCAGTTACAACAGAAAGACTCACCAGTTACGGAAGCGGGCTGCCGTTCCAACAAAGCTCCTGGTATGGTTTGTTGGGGTCCATGGGATCCATGTGTGGGACCCCCCTCTCTGTGAAGCGCCTGTAACAAACAAGACACGCACGATGAGATCAACATATCCAACGTTAAACAGCCAGTAGAAATATCCCCCTCTCAGGTACATCAATCCCATGCCAGAATCCTGCCCCTGGGGTGTCCATATTCTATAGGCCAAGGTATGGGGTGGATTGACCAGTTCCCTATCTCGCTACCTTTATTTAACAGAAAATTCTAATAAGTATTTGTTACTATTGAATAAGATATTGCACAATTTCTTGCCTGGCATATTTCGCTGCATCTCGTAAAGTGCATACAGCAGAGATATATGGTGTATTTTTAATGACTGTGGGGTGTTTGAAAATATTGCCGTTACAAGTTTTGTATTCACCCTCTGTGAACTCACGCAACATAAAAGGTAAATAGAAAACTTGTAACGGCAATGTTTTAAAAATCCCCACAGTCATTAAAAATATACCCTGTACATACCATTTCATGTGGGACAATGAATGCTACTTTGGCTAAAATATGATGTACGTCGTCGCTGAGCATGCGCGTTATATCCACGGAAGTCTTTACACTAAGTAGGAAGTCCTTCTGTTTACATAGTAATGGCTGAATGGATTAATATATAGTGCTTCAATATATTTAAGAATTCGATTATTATTCGTTGAATACACTATACAAGATGCAGCAAAATATACCAGGCAAGACATATCTGCGAGTTATATGGGCCTGAGAAAGAGAGGTGGGGGAGATGAGAAGGAGGAGGAAAAGAGAAAGAGAGAAAAAACAATGAACAAACTTTATTTTCAAAGGGTTAAGAATTGGGCACGCAGGCCCATCTATCATTCTGCCCTTCTATCACTCTCTTTCATACATTATTTAATCCACACAGCATTCGAGGCTAACTAAGAACAGCAATATAAAAGATATGCATTATAAAGGCATGAGAAAAATGCAAAAATCACTACTACATGATTCACTAAAATTAATGGATGATGTGGCAATTGTTATTAGCTATGGGAACATACTGACCTACCAAAACGGGACTGGATGTTATACTAGGTTGTTATTATTATTATTATTATTATTATTATTATTATTATTATTAAGGGGAAAGGTAATCTGTACTTAGATGGTGTTCGATTAATTTGCGATTATATGTATAGGGATTGGTGATGTCTTTGATTTTTTGTGGAAGATTGTTCCACAGCTGAGCTGCAGAGTATGCTAAACTTGTTTTGTATAAGTCTAACATAGACTTCGGGATGTGTAATTTAGTCGTAATTGATGTAAGTATGTATGCAGTTATGTACGTATGTATTTATGCATGTCTTGTGTATATATGTCTCGCTGCCTGTCTGTCTCATAACATGGTAATATGCATTGGTTATGTTCATAAATTTCATTTGACAATGTTTTTTCGCCTATGTGAATGTAACATGCAAAATAATTAGTTGATGTACAAAATATGAGTGGTTGGAAGGGCCAAATGTAAGACGGGCCTGTGAGCCCAATTTGTGACCCTTTGAAAATAAAGCTCGTTCACTCGTTCATTAAACCAACTTTTAAGTATATTTCGGTTGCCAGGTATATTGTCTCTGTGGCGATTTACCTTTTATCCATACATCTAACAAGTTGTCAAAGTATATTTTGATTGTCTAAAGACTTTCCTCTGCTGTCAACTCACTGTCCCATCGGTCTTACCAGTTGCTACAGAATATTACTATCTTTCATCCCCCCTCCCCACCCCTCTCTCTCGTGGCATGGCCAATTATTGCTGTTTCCTTCATAAACAGCATTACTTAGTGTGGTCAGCCATGTCATTTCTCAGCATCTGATGTAAACCTGCTATGTGCCCTTGAAGAAATTATCAATAGTATAGATATAACTGTCGGTCTCTCTGGCTGTGGGGTTACAACACTTTCTCTCTGTAATCCCGTTTATCACGCAGAGTCTCGTAGCGGAGCGAGAGCTGAGGCGGTTCGACCCCCGCTCGTGACTTGCGGGATACTGAGCCGGCCGCTCAGAAAGCAATGGCAAACTACTGAGCGCAATCTTGCCAAGAGATCAACATACAGCTGAAAGATGCTGGTGTTGATGGCCAAGTCCTGTAAAGGATATGCTAAAAAAAAAAAAAAATTGATATAACTAGTTTACTGTACCACTAAGACTTCCCCCCCCCCCCCCCCCTGGACCGATCTCTTACACACGATATTATCCAGCGATTCCTTCTGTCATACAGAACACACATCGAGGTTAGCGGCGACAGAGAGTATCTTTGTGCCGCTTGCCTCACTGTCCCCACGCAGAAGCGGTGAAAGCTGCTAGCTGTCATCCAGAAAGAATTCAATATTTCTCCTTCAGATGTCCGACCCCCACCATCTCCCATTCAGATGTCCGACCCCCACCATCTACCCATTCAGATGTCCGACTCCCACCATCTCCCATTCAGATGTCCGACTCCCACCATCTCCCATTAAAATGCCCGACCGTCCACCATCTCTCATTCAGATGTCCGACTCCCACCATCTCCATTAAAATGCCCGACCTCCACCATCTCCCATTCAGATGTCCGACCCCCACCATCTCCCATTCAGATGTCCGACTCCCACCATCTCCCATTCAGATGTCCGACTCCCACCATCTCCCATTCAAATGCCCGACCTCCACCATCTCCCATTAAAATGCCCGACCCCCACCATCTCTCATTCAAATGTCCGACCCCCACTATCTCTCCTTTTGATGAACGACCACCACTATCTCTCCTTTAGATGAACGACCACCACTATCTCTCCTTCAGATGTCCTACTCCCACCATCTCCCATCCATATGTCCGACCCCCCACTATCTCTCCTTTAGATGAACGACCACCACCATCTCTCCTTCAGATGTCCGACCCCCATCATCTCTATCCCCCCACCCCCCCCCCCCTCCCCCCAGACCCACACCATCTAGCTTCAGATGTCCGACCCCACCACCTCTCCTTTAGATCTCCGATCCCCATCATCTCCCCTTCAGATGTCCCACCCCCACCACCTCTCCTTCAGATGTCCGACCCTCACCATCTCTCCTTCAGATGTCCGGTACCCCCCCCCCCCCCCCTTCAGATATCCGACTCCCACCATCTACAGGCTGCCATCATTAACTCTGCTGGAGAAGAATAAACACCAGCATTAACCGGCTACTCCCAGCAGTCTCTGCGCGTGTCGAGCTGTCTGGGCGTGCGCGGACAATCATTGAAGCTGTCAGTGCGAGGCCATCGATTATCGATGTTTGAGGGCATAGATTATCACTGATTGAAGGCACAGATTACCACAGTCTGAACGTTTGACAGCGTTCGCAGATAACAGATAATCCATGCCAATCACAATGGCACCTTGCCGTCTTGATAGACGATAGTCTGTTACATTGTGCTTCCAAAAAGGCATAATAACTAGAACTCGTGGTGGTGGCCATTGTGACTGATCAGACAAATTCGGGCGGTAAATGTTCGTCCATAATGGATGTATGCGAACATATGGTTATTTCCACCATCACGCACTACCTGACATGCTCAGTGTCTGCCCTATCTGCGATCATTTTCTCTTTTGTCTTTATTCCATTCCTGATCTTTTCCCCCATGCAACACTATTAGTAGCGATTTGTTCCCAAAGTGCAATATCAATTCCTGTATAATTTATGTCCGGCGTACACACACCTGTGTACCGTAGTAGAAATCGACCCCGAGATAATTTACATATCTGTAATTCACCAAAACGGATGTCCTTTGATATTCTACCACCGTCCATCCTCCTCATGTGCCTTATTCAAATCAATACCACGTGAAAATAGTGTGGGAAACAAGTGCAGTGTTGTCCGTCCTTCCTCTAACCATTCATTCATTCAGTAACATGTCCTTTGCAGAACCTCGCTCCCATAACAACCTTCCGGAAAACTTCTCGATCATAAGCAAGATGTCCCGCTTCCGATACACCCATCTGGGGTTCATCCGCCACCCATCTTCTCTTTAGCCTTCCTCTCTTCCCGGTCACATACCCCTCCATTATTGTTCTCTCCAAACTTTCGTGACGTTTCAAGTGACCCAAATATTCCAATTTTCTTTGTTTTATCGTCTTTAAAAGCCAACCTTCTTTAATATTCAGCTCTTGAAGTATGGATGCATTTGTTCATTTCTATATCCAAGATATTCTTAGAACTCGTCTATGACATTTATATTCGAAGGCATTTATGCGCTGTTCAGCTTTCAGATATTCGACACCCCCCCCCCCCCCCCCCCCCCCCTCTAACCACCATGTGAAAAACGTTAGGCAGACCAGATACAAGTGAGTTGAACACACGGATGACATAAGGAAAAAAAAAAACAACAGACAAAAGAAATACGGGAATACGTACATAATGGTATACAAATAGACAGCCAGACACGGATATACACTACACGCATAGAAAAATCTCTCTCGCTCCCCCTCTCTCTCTCTCACACACACACACAACACAACACCCCCCCCCCCCCCCCCCCGGAGAGAAAATGGACAGACAGCTAGACAGACAGACAGTCATAGGCAGAGATAAGTTTAAATGTTTAAAAATAAAAGACAGATACATCCGTTTTAAAAAAAAAAAAACACACACACACACACACACACCCACCCACACACACACCATAGTGCAGGCAATGACAAGTAACCCAAAAAAGAATCCAGTGGGGCTGACACGGGTCGGCAGGCGGGACAGAGAGAGAAAGCAGAGAGGCACGAGTCAAGTACAGTAAGCAGCTAGCTAAATGTCAGAAGGCCGAGATACAGAGCGAGTGTTGCAGTCGTCTGAACAAGTTGCTTGTGTACACGTCATCCACCCGAGTGACTCATGGTGATCTGGTCGGTTGTGTAACAAGTGGCTAGCCTATATACGGCACTGTGCCGCACGGGTGCTAGGTTCTGCCCAAGGTGGTCCTCCAGTGGCTGAGTCAGACTGAATGTCAACATACATACTTTTTATTTAAACCAGCAATTCTGGGTTGTAATCGGGAATACTAGATTATGTCTTTATAAAAAAAAAATTACGATATTAATATCGTGCTCCGCTCTTTCATCGTGGAGATGTGTAGTGTTATACTTGTCTTCCCACTTCACTGGGATGTGTAGGCTTATATATGTTTTCCCCACATTCTTAATGTGGATGTGTGGTGTTATACTTTTGCTCCAGTTGTTCTTGATAGGGTAGCGTAATGTGTAAATGAGAGGAGAGAGACGTCCAACTAAACTATTTCTACACCTGAGGTCGGAATAAACACAGAAAATATGACTAGGAAGTTGGATCAACTAACACACACACCAAATGTAGGTGAACGTTTCGAGCGACGTCTTCATCGACGAACAACAATAACAAAAACAGACAACAAAAAAACAGAGTATGTGACTCGGTATCTGAAAGGTAATCTGATCAACACATAACTAGGGACATAACAAGAGAAAGAAGTAGAGTCAGGGAGGGCGGGGGGGGGGGGAGAGGGGGGAGAGAGAGGAGAGAGAGAGAGAGAGATAGAGAGAGAGAAGAAATAAAGAAAGAAGATGAAAACGCAAAAACAATGAGAATTTAAATGAAAAGAGAAAAGGAAAGAAACGAAGGAAACGAAGTTAGAGCACGCAACTTTACTTTCTGTAGAAGATACCAACTTGATTGTCGTAACAAATATCCCTGGTGGGGGACCATACTTACGAGCGATATTACAAGACATCCCAGGAATTAACAAAGACACCACACAACATAAACATCCCAAGGATACAAACAGCTACTAACACTGCGAACGCTCCTCATGACAGCGTGCCGGTCCAGCACCATTGACACGTTCAAACTCCCTAGCTACTGACGAGTGGGTCGCTGGCTGACGAGTGGGTCACTGGTTGACGAGTGGGTCGCTGGCAGACAAGCGACAGTTATCCTCAGGGTCAAGCGCTGATCCACTTAGTTGAAACAATCAATAAACAGTTCAGAAGATATCCAACAGTCCGTATGTCATAAAATACACGTAAATCGTGTCCCCGCGAAGAACAAACATGGCGGACAAGCGACAGTTACTCTATTCAAATCACGTGTTTAAACTGTCAGCTTCTCAAAGCCATGTAATCTAGTTTTCAATCAGGCCGGCATTAAGTTGGGCGTAACCGTTTGGTTCTCGTTCAGAAAGCGATAACAAACTACCAAACGTACAACTGTCTAAAAATCAACCCGGAGTTTGATCCAACGTCTCCAAAGGGCATGTGCCATCAAATAGGTGCTTAAAAAACTGTCCGATCAGGAGCCAACAGAAGTTGGGGTGTAGATCCACGTCCTACGGGACAGAACACAACCTGTATACATCCAAGTCAATACACAGCAAGTACAGTCACACTACTCAAAGCAAAAACTCCGGATCAGTCCCAAGTCAGCAGAGTGAATAAACAACCACAGAGTAAAACATAAACAAGAACTTGTAGAAACTGTTCACACCGCCTTAGGTAACCCGTAAAAATAAACCCGCATTAATCACCAGCCAACTCCGATAAGGTCAGGGTTTTTCCTACCTAACAGTTCCAGGCTTTAAATCTTCCACTTAGAAAACTAGGCCAGGAATCACAAGTCCAAATGAAATGTTTTAAATAATCGAGGTCTTTCTATAGCTTCTCGGCTCGCTGAAGTGAAATGTTCAACCCAGTCCTGTATTTATACAGAGCTAATCGCAGAGGTTTGCCTGCCGACTGGCAGGATGTTTATGTGGCACCGAAGCTGCAACCCACTTTCACGTACAGCGTTTTACCTGCCTCACCCTTCGTTTACATGCACGTTTCCCCCTCTGCAGGCTTTCTGTCTCCTTTAATTGAATCTCTTTTACGCCTGATGAAGACATGGTCTCGAGCCCGTGTTCTCCAACGCAACTTTAGTTCATGCTGGCTAATAATATACGCACTGTCCTCTCACCCACTTTCACTGGGCAGGATATTATTTCATATGTCTACTGACATACGCACTGTCCTGTCACCCACTTTCATTGAGCACATTATCTAATGTGGCTACTGAACATACGCACTGTCCTCTCACCCACTTTCACTGGGCATTATCTCATGTTGGCTACTGACATACGCACTGTCCTCTCACCCACTTTCAATGGGCATATTATTTCATATTGGCTACTGACAAACGCACTGTCCTCTCACCCACTTTCACTGGGCAGGCATATTATTTCATATTGTCTACTGACATACGCACTGTCCTGTCACCCACTTTCATTGAGCACATTATCTAATGTTGGCTACTGACATACGCACTGTCCTCTCACCCACTTTCACTGGGCATTATCTCATGTTGGCTACTGACATACGCACTGTCCTCTCACCCACTTTCACTGGGCATATTATTTCATATTGGCTACTGACAAACGCACTGTCCTCTCACCCACTTTCACTGGGCATATTATATCATATTGGCTACTGACATATGCACTGTCCTCTCACCCACTTTCACTGGGCATATTATCTCATATTGGCTACTGACATATGCACTGTCCTCTCACCCACTTTCACTGGGCATATTATCTCATATTGGCTACTGACATACGCGCTGTCCTCTCACCCACTTTCACTGGGCACATTATCGGCAAATTGTGCAACACGGTAACTCTTCATTAGCCGTAAGCTACGCGTATTCAAAACAATGAAAACCACAAAATATGACTAAGAACACCAACGAATGGGGGAACACATATATACATACATATATACACACACACACGCAGAGAGAGAGAGAGAGAGAGAGAGAGAGAGAGAGAGAGAGAGAGAGAGAGAGAGAGAGAGAGAGAGAGAGAGAGAGAGAGAGAGAGAGAGAGAGAGATATGCAGATTTTCATATATGAGGAAGTTAGAATCGCGTTAACTAAGATGCTAACACAGAAAGAACTATCTACAACTATAATTACAACACATTATGCTATCGCACTGCTGGTGTTAGCGGAGAGACAATTTGACGGGCTTGGGTATAACGGTCACTTGTCCTAACGCACGCAACTAACTGTAAAACATGTACGTATACATCACTAATACCCCGTTTGCAGCTGCTACATACTCCCACACGAGCTGGTACTGTTACCATTCTCTGCCTCTATTTACTTCCAGATTTAATCGAGATGGACGCACTTACCCACCCCACCTGCGTGCGGACTGCTTCTGTTTACAAGGCACGAAGAGATCAAATCAGCACAGACAGGTGCCGCGCACTTTCCAACCACTAAACTTCCCTTGAGAGGGCGGTAGCAGCCTGTATCAGCTGTGGAAACACCCTGCCTGTCGACACTGGGCCGCCAGGTCACTTATTAAACCATACGGCAAAAAACTTTACTGCATTCGGGTTAATAAACATGCAATCAACTGAAACCATGAATAGGTGATTTCAAAGCGGCAGTTGTTTCTCTTCGAAATCCAATCTGTGTTAAGAAAAAAAAAACAACAACCACACACACCGAAAGAACTTTTGTTGCTGCTTGTTGATACAGTGCTTCCCCTAAAATAAGACCGGGTATTATATTAATTTTAGCTTAAAAATGCAGTAGGGCTTATTTTGGTACTTCTGCCTTAATTCACCCCAAACAAACGGAATCCCGGGGTATGACGTCACACCCAGGGGTTCCCTGTGTTGCACCGTAGCTCGGTGCGCAATTTTATCGGTGTGCAACAGTTGCTCTCGGCGACATCCCCCCAACTGTAACTGGCAAAATGAAATGCTTGTCAACTCTTGAGACCAGCAGTATATGAAAAGAATGATGATGATCTGTCTGTACGGGAGACGCGAGGCCTTGCAGCCATGTGCGCCTTGTCTCAGCGGGAGGATGTCCTGCCGACATACATGGTGAATGTCGTCGTCGGCATCTCCCATCTGTCCTGACGCTCAGACAGCGATAGCACCATGATGACATGATTATGAGAACAGTGTCTAGCAGAATGTCAGATGCCATGATGATGCTGCAGAAAAGCAACGCTACTCTACTTGTGGACAGCTGCTGCTGCTGCCAGTTCCAGAAAACTCATATGATGACACAGAGAGAGAGAGAGAGAGAGAGAGAGAGAGAGAGAGAGAGAGAGAGAGAGAGAGAGAGAGAGAGAGAGAGAGAGAGAGAGAGAGAGAGAGAGAGAGAGAGAGACGGCTGCCAAAGCCAAAGAAAAACTGTGGGGCAATTGAAACGCACTGTATCCGAACATAGAGGAGATCACCGTCAGTGCTAAATACAGCTGGTGACGTTTGTTTGAGGTGAATTAAGGCAAAAGTACCCTTATTTTCGGGGGATGTCTTATATTTGTTTGCTCAGATACAAACATTTACATTTATTCAAATACAGTAATGTCATCTTTTTTCTGGAACATTGTCATAACTCTGAATTCCGGCCTGAATTTCTTGCGACTTCATTTCCAGTAGAACCATTGGCCCCAGTCCCTCATGTCCAGCAATAAAGCTTTCCTTAAATGGGAATTTCTTGTCCACGTAGCCTGCTTGTAGTGCATATTAACTTTATTTCACATGAGTGACGAGAGTTATGCACCACATCCGTTCACTATCAAGTGCGCACCAGTGGCGTCTGTACTCCGACTGGCCATTAGGCAACAAGTCTCTCATTCTAGCTGACGATCTAACTAGAGCTTATTTTAGGGGTATGTCTTATATCAATAACATGATGACAAATCGTGCTACGGCTTATTATAGGGGTAGGTGTTATTTTCGGGGAAACACGGTACCTAAGGAAGGAGCAACAGAAGAACCTGATATACCAGTCACATACCACCAAATAAAAGAATCATCAAATCAATCAGAAAGCCCGAGGCACCAGCACAACATGATTACCATTTTATGGGCACACAGAACAAATCATTATTCTGCACCTCAGAACAATACACGATCTATTCCGCAACCACAAGTATACACAATTTAAGATTTGACAAATCAGCCATGTGCATATTGGACTGGTACCACAGACAGCAAATCACATACCCCAAAACTATCCCGAATACGACATATCTAGGCAATCCGGGTAGCGGGGTAGGGGTATACCCTATCAAAGGAGAAGTAAGGTGCCTCCTTCCCTCCGCTAGCCTACGGGACACCCTTGGGCAAGGTGGAGTACCCGTTTAGCCCCCCCAACAGGGTAACGTGAAGCCATGGGAGCAGGTGGTGGATTGGACTTGGGAGCAGCCGACAGATAGTTGTTGGTTATGGTTTCAAGTCAGTGACGGTGGGCAGAGGATCTCTCAGTAGAGACAATGGCTACGGTCATCCGATCAGTATGGTCACTGCCAGGAAGGAAGAATGGTAGACTTCCCTCCTTATTGATTCCCGGGCAGAGGAGGCTCGTCAGCCTTGGTTGGTATCTCTTCTAAGAGAGGGAACTCTAAATCTCAAACCTCCGCTGCCTTGCGGGTATACCCATATGGGAAAGGCTTCGGGAGTAAACCCTGAGGACAAATCCGGAGATGGAGTCCCTAAGGCAGTTCCATGTTGTAAACAACATAGTTCTGGCAACTCCTGCGACGGCACCGATGCCAAGTTGCATTGGCTACTGCCTTTCCCTTGGTCAACATCGGCGACGTGGAGAGGGGGAACCTGCTACTGGGCAACAGCTGGTTCTCCGATTTCCATTGCCCAGGCTTGTGCCCTGAAGAGGTCACTTCAGCACCGCGTAAAGCGGTGACACAACACGGGAAGTAGCATTTGCCGGTTATAAGTCTTAATGCTCGATTGGCGTAGAGCAAGGCGCCAGGGGCTACTTCCGACGGTGGGAGAGATCATCGTATCTCACTAGACAGCTACCGCCCGCCTAAGCTGGGCAGCCCCCAGTCAATAAGGTGTTGTCTCGCCACGGTTCATCTGCTCCTGAGGGTGTGTGGAGCTTAGGGGGAAATCCTGACACATGGACCGCAATCTATACACCTAACAGCAAGAAAAAAACAAAACAACCGGCCCTAAGGCTGGGAACATGGAACGTAAGAACCATGACCCCTGGCATCTCAGACGATCTAAATGAGATTGTGGATGCCCGCAAAACTGCAGTGATAAACAACGAACTGCTAAGACTGGGGATAGACATTGTCGCCCTGCAAGAGACCAGACTCCAAGAATCTGGAAGCATCAAGGAGAGGGACTTCACTTTCTACTGGCATGGCAAGCCGTGCGGAGAGACCAGGGAGCATGGAGTTGGCTTCGCTATCAGAAACAAGCTGCTCAATTCCATCATACCACCAAGTGATGGCACTGAAAGAATATTGAAGCTCCAACTCCAGACAGAGGCAGGCCCAGTTAGTATTATAAGCGTTTACGCCCCAACACTAACTGCAGCATCAGAATCTAAAGACAAGTTCTATGACGACCTTAGCAAAGAAGTCAGTGAAACACCAGAGAAACAACATCTTTTTATCCTGGGGGATTTCAATGCCAGGGTTGGCTCCGACCACGAATCTTGGCCTTCATGTCTAGGACAGTTTGGCGTTGGGAAGATCAATGACAATGGACAACGTCTCTTGGAATTCTGCAGCCACCATAATCTGTGCGTGACCAACACCTTCTTTGACACGAAACCTCAACACAAGGTGTCATGGAGGCACCCCAGATCAAAGAACTGGCACCAACTCGACCTGGTGCTCACTAAACGCAGCAACCTCCGCAATGTACGGATGACTCGCAGCTATCATGGTGCTGACTGCGACACCGACCATTCACTCGTCTCCAGCAAGGTGAAGATAAAGCCCAAGAGAATCTACAGAAGCCGAACAGAAGGAAGACCACGCATTGACACCAGTGGCACCCAAAATAAAGAGAAGGTCAACAAATTCATGCAGGCTCTAGCGGATACTCTGCCCGGCCCCACAGACGGAGATTCCACCGAGAGATGGAGTCATTTTCGCGACACCATCTACAATACAGCACTATCAACATTTGGCAAGAAGCAAACTAAGTCAACCGACTGGTTTGAAGCACACTCTGAAGAGATGCTCCCAGTCCTGGAGATAAAGAGACATGCATTCTCGATGTATAAAACATCACCTTCAGAGAAAACACTGCAGGCATTGCGAACGGCCAGAAATAGAGTACAACAGATGGCAAGAAGATGTGCGAACAGGTACTGGCTACAGCTCTCTGCTCAAATTCAAACTTGTGCAGACACTGGAAATATAAGAGGAATGTATGAGGGCATCAAGCAAGCTGTCGGTCCATCAAAAAATAAGATGGCCCCTTTACGATCAACTGAGGGGGTAATCATAAAAGATCGAGCGAAACAAATGGATCGCTGGGTAGAACACTACTCAGAGCTATACTCAGTGGATAACACTGTCAGCGAAGAAGCTCTGGAAGCCATCGATCAACAGTCCGCCATGCATGCCTTGGATAACGAACCTTGCCTCACAGAAATCAGCGAAGCACTAGACTCTCTCAAATCCGGCAAGGCACCTGGAAAAGATAGTATTCCACCTGAAATTTTAAAATGTAGCAAAGAAACAATCATCCCAGAACTGTATGCAATATTACAGCTCTGCTGGAGAGAAAAATCAATACCACAAGATATGAAAGACGCAAACATCGTTACCCTTTATAAAAACAAAGGCGACAGAAGCGACTGCAACAACTATCGCGGCATTTCCCTTCTCAGCATTACAGGCAAGATTTTTGCCAGAGTAATCCTTAAAAGATTACACATTCTTGCTGAAAGAATCTACCCCGAATCGCAGTGCGGATTTAGACCCAACAGGTCCACCATCGATATGATTTTCTCACTCCGGCAGCTCCAAGAGAAGTGCAGAGAACAGAGGAAGCCATTATATATAGCCTTCATCGACCTCACAAAGGCATTTGACCTCGTGAGCAGAAGCGGCCTTTTTAAGGTCCTTGAAAAGGTTGGATGTCCACCCACCCTTCTTAGTCTCGTGAAATCATTCCACGAAAACATGCAGGGGACCATTTTATTTGACGGCTCAACATCCCAGTCATTCAGCATCAGCAGCGGAGTAAAGCAGGGATGCGTGCTTGCTCCTACACTCTTTGGTATCTTCTTTGCTGTTCTCTTAAGGCAAGCATTTGGGACTGCCACTGAAGGCATATACCTCCACACAAGATCTGATGGCAAACTTTTTAACCCATCAAGACTCAAGGCAAAGACCAAAATAAGACCAAGATGCGTAAGAGAACTACTTTTTGCAGATGATGCAGCACTGACTACTCATACAGCAGAAGATCTCCAAAGGCTCATAGATCGTTTTGCAGCTGCCTGCAAAGACTTTGGGCTCACCATTAGCCTAAATAAAACACAGGTCCGTCAATCAAAATCTCTAATTATGAATTGAAAGTCGTCCACGATTTTGTGTATCTGGGATCGACAATATCAGATAATCTTTCATTAGAGACAGAAATCGACAGACGCATTGGAAAGGCAGCCACAACATTTTCCAGGCTAGCTAAAAGAGTTTGGGAGAATAATAGACTAACAGAGCGTACAAAAGCTCAAGTATATAAAGCTTGTGTTGTTAGCACACTACTCTACGGGTCTGAATCCTGGACCCTGTACTCAAGACAGGAAAGGAAGTTGAATTCCTTCCACATAAGATGTCTGAGACGTATCCTGGGCATAACATGGAAAGACCACATAACAAACAAACAGGTGCTTGAAAGAGCAGATATTACCACAGTGCACACCCTCCTCAAGCAGAGACGCCTCCGGTGGTTGGGCCACGTATCTCGAATGGAGGACGAACGTATTCCCAAAGATCTCCTTTACGGAGAACTAGCCACAGGAAAGAGGCCAACCGGAAGACCCCAAATGCGATATAGGGATGTGTGTAAACAAGATATGAAAACCATTGGAATAGATCCAGACACGTGGGAGAGAGTTGCAACAGACAGATGCTCCTGGAGAAGAGATGTACGAAACGGACTGGTGCTCTTTGAGCGCAATCAGATCCAAAAAACTGAGGAGAGACGGCACAGGCTCAAAGAGCAGTCACTTACTGCGGGACTTGCCTCGTCTCACAGATGCGGAAACTGTGACAGAGATTGTCATTCTCGAATTGGACTATACAGTCACCAGCGGTGCTGCCAGGCACCTCCCAAGCGGCACAACTCTATAGTCCTTCAGGACTGAAAGAGGCCTACTACTAGGCAATCCTTATGGCCTAAAGAAACAACAGGGGAATAGAAACTATGAGCCACTGAGTGAACTATAAAAATACAGTGAAGTTTATACAAGAGAGAACATTGCAGTTATAGACAATACATTTCAAGCGGGAAGAAGAAGAAGAAGAAGAAGAAGAAGAAGAAGAAGAAGAAGAAGAAGAAGAAGAAGAAGAAGAAGAAGAAGAAACCTTGGGTATAAGGCAGGAGAACTGACAAAGGATGGCGAATCTCGGCGGGCAGTGATGAGAGCGACGTTCTGAAAATGATGTGCCAATCGTTGATTTAGAAGAAAGTTGTCCTCAACACGCATGACGTAACGACAACCCAACAAGAGGCTTTTGAGCCGGACAGTGCCGCACTACGTAGCTATGGTAACGGTAGGGCCTTGCTGACATCGTTCTTGGATTCGCCGACTTTGGAGAGGACTGTAGGTGAATACCGTGGACATGTGAAGTCCTGTCGCTTGGTGGTCCTGAAGCGCAGGAATTACTGTTACATGCTTGTTAAGTGATTCATTGCCGAAGGATAATTGGGGCTGACAGGATATGGGGCTGAGTGGTCTCGAAGTATGGTGTCCGCCTCGAGTGCTGGAGGTCCCGGGTTCAAGCCCCGGTGAAGGCCAAGATTTTTTCACGTGGACTTATAGTAACAATATTTCCCCTGGTCTCTGGGTAGTGAGATCGAACGCCCGTGTGTATTGTTGCGCACGTAAAAAAAAATAACGCCCCTGGCATTTGGAAATCGAAAAGAGAAGCCTAAAGGCGCTGCCAGGCAAAATGTCGATTTAAATATACCCAAAGTATTTCAGGATCCTCACCGGTGCTACGGAGTTCGTGCACTGAGCTGAGATTCTCCGGACTCAGGTTTGAGTTAAGTGTAGAACGGAGTACTTATGGATTTCACCCGTGTGCCGTGATGTTGATCCGTCGACTAAACTAAAGTATGGCAACGTTTCGACAGGTTCCCACCTTTCATCTTCAGGCCCTGGGTAACCATGACACAGTAGCATACAATCGAGTACATATCACATAAATCTTGGACATCTCTCCACACACAGCTAGCTTCAATTACTGGTTTCGTCATTACTGCATAGGCCAGGAACGGCCTGGCATGGAGTACAGCCATAGAACTACTGGCACATTCCACGGGACCTGCCTTTTCCCTTTGTTTCTTTAACGCATTTCCTTTGACACCCTTACTCCGCTCTCGTTTCGAGAGCTCGTTGTTCAGCCGCGAGAATGTCTTTGTACCTACACGTGAAAAAAGATTTTGGAGCATAATTTGAAAGTCCTTAACTCTTCGAGTCGCAGACAGTTTTGTAGCAGACATCCAAGAAAGGAAATCATCATTTGGGAGAGGGAGGATGAGATATCATGAATATATGACTTTCAAAGAGACCGAATTGCATTTGGCCACCGGGGAGTGCCTAATTTCATTTCCTCTGGCCAAATGTGAAAAAAAGTAAGAGAACAAGCACATTACATGATGGTTAGGATTGCAGCGGATAATTCATTCAAAATGAATGCTTTGTTTAATTCTACCACACCTGTTAATGTTTCTTTAATGCTTTTGTAATACAGCCATTGGAATTGGTTTCAAATGAACACCCCTAATAATTGTCTTTGTAACACAATTGAGTTGGTAAACATGTCATAATATAACTGACACGCGAAAACAATCAACACAGATGCTCCTTGGTAACAAAGTTGACGACGCGGTAACAAAGTTGACGAAGCGGTAACAAAGTTGACGAAGCGGCGACAAAGTTGACGAAGCGGCGACAGAGCCTTCAACAGAAACACATCAAGTCACACAGATATAAAAGTACATTAAGATGTAATGTGTAAAAACACACTGAGTTTGTTTAGTTTAGTCCACGGATCAACATCACGCACACGGGTGTAACCCATTAGTGCTCCGTTCTCCTCCTAACTCAAGCCTTAGTCAGGAGCATCTCAGCTCAGTGCACGAACTCCGTAGCACCGGAGAGGGTCCTGAAATACTTGGGTAGATTTTTAACTCGAAATTTTGCCCGGGCAGCGCCGTTAGGCTATTCTTTTTCGACTTCCAACTGCCAAGGGATTTTTTTACGAGCGCAACAACACACAAGGGCGTCCGATCTTACTACCCAGACACCAGGGGAAATTTTGTTACTAGAAGAAGTCTACGTGAAAAAATCCCGGCCCTCACCGGAGCTTGAGACCGGGACCTGCAGCACTCGAGGCGGACACCATACCTCGAGACCCTCCCCTCAGGGGCGGGGGGCGCATACTATGAAAAGTCTATGAATAAAAACAGTAGGTACCCATCGGATGACAACGCGATAAAGGAAACATCCCCCGTCTCTCCCTCCCACCCCCTCTCTCAATCCCACACAAGGGATCTTATTATGTTAAGCCAGCAACGCTGGCGTGAGATTATGCAAATATATGCAATAAGGCATCGGTGGTTGGCACTTCACTTTAGCACAGTTCAATAAGTTCCATGCAATAAGGGTAATCATTTTTATATCTGTGGAAACGGTCCTGGCCCATTTCTGCAAAATGGGCCTGTGAAAAGTCTTAATGGATGCCCAGATTTTTATCCCAGGGTCAATGGCTGAAATAGTTCACCTGACATGTCCCACAATTGGTCAGATGTACTAGGCCAGTGGTTCTCAACCTTTTTTTGGCCCACCCCACTTTACCATATGTTCAGAACGTCATCCCCACCCCCCCCCTTCTAATTTCCGCCCTATAAATTCCCCCCCCCCTCCCCACCCTTACACGGTATACATAAAAATGGAACCTAAATTTAATAACACGTACAGTACTAGAACAGGGATGGCCAACACAAGGCCTGCGGGCCACATGCGGCCCGCCGGATGTCGTGTTGCGGCTCGCGGAGTGGGAAGAGACGATTTGGTCGAAGCTGTAGCACGCTTACTTGTTTACTTAAATTTGAAGAAAAAAAAATTAGGTGCGTGGCCCGGCAGGAAATAATTCTGAAATTTGGCTCGCCTGCTGAAAAGTTTGGCCACCCCTATACTAGAACAAGTCTAGACATCTACATACAACGTGATTGCGGGTCTACTTACGTTATAAAGCAAACTTCATTAGGGCGAGAAGTACAGAACTTGAAACATTTAGAGGGAAAAACAATATCAAGTAACTAGTTCTTGTATTAATTCGATCTTGAAATAATCTTAATTCCCCCCCCCCCCCCCCCCCCCCACCACCTGGAAATCCTAAAGTTCCGCCGGTTGAGAACCACTGTACTAGGCGAAAGGGTTACAAATAAATTCCTATTCCCGCATACCGCATTCGAAACACAGCTGCGGACGATTTGGCAGCAGACCACCTTGCGTTGGTTTCCATGCAAAGGTATGAGTACTGGTCGTTCAGAAAGCACTAGCAAACTACTGAACGTAAACTTGCCAAGAAATCATAAACATCCCAAAAATTCTGGGGTTGACTGCTACGTCATGTAAAGGATATGCAACAAGCTCTACTTTACTCCTGAACTAGGTCGGCGCCGGGGCAGTGAGAGTGTTTCACCATTCCCAACCATACCGAGTCCAAGGTTCGAAATCTGCTGCCGGCGGCTGAAAGGAGTCGCCTTGCGTTGATTTCGATGGTATGGGGCATCAGTAAGGACTCTCCTTGAATATCAAGAAAACAGTAACAATGGTGATATCAAAGAAAATGGTGACACCAAAATGTGACATAGAAATAGAAGGGAAAATTCCTAACCAAGTGGATAATTTTAAATACCTAGGGGCATTTATAACATCAGATGGAAGATGTACAACAGAGATTAAGAGCAGAATGGGGCAGGGAAAAGCCGCATTTCAGAAAATGAAGAGTACCTTATGCAATAAGTCACTATCAATGAATGTAAGAGAGTGCTAAAATGCTATATAGAACCAGTTTTGCTGTATGGCAGCGAATCGTGGAATGTAAATGAACAAATTAGGAAGAACTTAGAAGCAACAGAAATGTGATTTTTGAGACAATGTTGCGAATTCCTTGGACTGCCACAGTAATTAACAACGATTGCACGAAAGAGACTAAAGAAATTAGAACATTATATTCAACAATAAGAAAGAGACAAACAGCTTTCTTAGGTCATGTAATGAGAAGAGAGGCATAGGAGAACATCATGACAACTGGAAAGATCGAGAGAAAGAGAGGCAGGGGCAGACCAAGAGAAATGATGCTGGATGGATTGAGACGGTGGCATGGAGGAATATCATAGGAAAAGCAGATCTGATCCAGAACACCAAAGACCGAGATCTGTGGAGAGCCATGAACGCCTACGCCAGCTGGCAGGGCATTTGATGATGATGAGGCATCGGTCATTCAGAAATCAATGGCAAACTACTGAACATAAATCACCTATGCAGTAACTATATGGTGAGTCGGTTACTGTGACAACTATCTGGGACAGAAGCAACCAAGAAACATATCACCCATGCAGTAATTATGCTTGCTACAGAAAGTGTTGATAGCTGGACGAATGAAGTTTCCCCAGTAGCAGGACTCGGACCATCTCATGTCTGTTGAAGCTCTAGTAGGCAGGCAGGCAGGCAGGCAGGCACGAGCGCACGCACGCACACGCACACACACAAAACAAGGTCCGCCAGCCGTCTAGAAACTTGGGCTTAAAGTTGCCGTTGAGAGGAAATCGTGCCGGAAACGTGAGCCACGGGTAACATACTTCATCTTCATCCATCAACGTAACCTTGGGGAGTCTGATGTGAGCCGGCAGGGGCATAATTGACTTCAGATAATTGCCAGTTTTTATGTGGCTTGGAACACCGCAAAACAAGAGACGAGGTAGACTAATAAAACACCACCGAACAGAGACGAGGCAGACCAATAAAACCCTGCCAAACAGAGACGAGGCAGACTAATGGAACACCACCAAACAAAGACGAGGCAGGCCAATGAAACACCACCAAACATAGACGAGGCAGACCAATGGAACCCTGCCAAACAGAGACGAGGCAGACCAATGGAACCCTGCCAAACAGAGACGAGGCAGACAGACTAATGAAACACCACCGAACAGAGACGAGGCAGACCAATGGAACCCTGCCAAACAGAGACGAGGCAGACCAATGGAACCCTGCCAAACAGAGACGAGGCAGACTAATGGAACACCACCAAACAAAGACGAGGCAGACCAATGGAACACCACCAAAAAGAGACGAGGCAGACCAATGGAACACCACCAAACAGAGACGAGGCAGACCAATGAAACACCACCAAACAAAGACGAGGCAGACCAATGGAACACCACCAAACAAAGACAAGGCAGACCAATGGAACACCACCAAACAAAGACGAGGCAGACCAATGGAACACCACCAAACAAAGTCGAGGCAGACCAATGGAACACCACCGAACAGAGACGAGGCAGACCAATGGAACCCTGCCAAACAAAGACGAGGCAGACCAATGGAACGCTGCCAAACAGAGACGAGGCAGACCAATGGAACCCTGTCAAACAGAGACGAGGCAGACCAATGGAACCCTGCCAAACAGAGACGAGGCAGACTAATGGAACACCACCAAACAGAGACGAGGCAGACTAATGGAACACCACCAAACAGAGATGAGGCAGACTAATGGAACACCACCGAACAGAGATGAGGCAGACCAATGGAACACCACCGAACAGAGACGAGGCAGACCAATGGGACCCTGCCCAACAGAGACGAGGCAGACCAATGAAACACCACAAAACATAGACGAGGCAGGCCAATGGAACACCACCAAATAAAGACGAGGCAGGCCAATGGAACACCACCAAACCGAGACGAGGCAGACCAATGGAACCCTGTCCAACAGAGACGAGGCAGACCAATGAAACACCACAAAACATAGACGAGGCAGGCCAATGGAACACCACCAAATAAAGACGAGGCAGGCCAATGGAACACCACCAAACCGAGACGAGGCAGGCCAATGAAACACCACCAAACAAAGACGAGGCAGGCCAATGAAACACCACCAAACAAAGACGAGGCACACCAATGAAACACCACCGAACAGAGACGAGGCAGACCAATGGAACCCTGCCCAACAGAGACGAGGCAGACTAATGGAACACCACCAAACAGAGACGAGGCAGGCCAATGAAACACCACCAAACAAAGACGAGGCAGACCAATGGAACACCACAAAACATAGACGAGGCAGGCCAATGGAACACCACCAAATAAAGACGAGGCAGGCCAATGGAACACCACCGAACAGAGACGAGGCAGACCAATGGAACCCTGTCCAACAGAGACGAGGCAGACCAATGAAACACCACAAAACATAGACGAGGCAGGCCAATGGAACACCACCAAATAAAGACGAGGCAGGCCAATGGAACACCACCAAACCGAGACGAGGCAGGCCAATGAAACACCACCAAACAAAGACGAGGCAGGCCAATGAAACACCACCAAACAAAGACGAGGCACACCAATGAAACACCACCGAACAGAGACGAGGCAGACCAATGGAACCCTGCCCAACAGAGACGAGGCAGACTAATGGAACACCACCAAACAGAGACGAGGCAGGCCAATGAAACACCACCAAACAAAGACGAGGCAGACCAATGGAACACCACCAAACAAAGACGAGGCAGGCCAATGAAACACCACCAAACAAAGACGAGGCAGGCCAATGAAACACCACCAAACCGAGACGAGGCAGGCCAATGAAACACCACCAAACAAAGACGAGGCAGGCCAATGAAACACCACCAAACAAAGACGAGGCAGACCAATGAAACACCACCAAACAGAGACGAGGCAGGCCAATGAAACACCACCAAACAGAGACGAGGCAGACCAATGAAACACCACCAAACAAAGACAAGGCAGGCCAATGGAACACCACCAAACAAAGACGAGGCAGACCAATGGAACACCACCGAACAGAGACGAGGCAGACCAATGGAACCCTGCCCAACAGAGACGAGGCAGACCAATGGAACCCTGCCCAACAGAGACGAGGCAGACCAATGGAACACCACCAAACAAAGACGAGGCAGACCAATGGAACACCGCCAAACATAGACGAGGCAGACCAATGGAACACTGCCAAACAGAGACGAGGCAGACCAATGGAACACTGCCAAACAGAGACGAGGCAGACCAATGGAACCCTGCCAAACAGAGACGAGGCAGACCAATGGAACCCTGCCAAACAGAGACGAGGCAGACCAATGGAACCCTGTCAAACAGAGACGAGGCAGACTAATGGAACACCACCAAACAGAGACGAGGCAGACTAATGGAACACCACCAAACAGAGACGAGGCAGACCAATGAAACACCACCGAACAGAGACGAGGCAGACCAATGGGACCCTGCCCAACAGAGACGAGGCAGACCAATGGAACACCACCAAACAAAGACGAGGCAGGCCAATGAAACACCACCAAACAGAGACGAGGCAGACCAAAGAAACACCACCGAACAGAGACGAGGCAGACCAATGGAACCCTGCCCAACAGAGACGAGGCAGACTAATGGAAAAAAACCAAACAGAGATGAGGCAGGCCAATGAAACACCACCAAACAAAGACGAGGCAGACCAATGAAACACCACCAAACAGAGACGAGGCAGGCCAATGAAACACCACCGAACAGAGACGAGGCAGACCAATGAAACACCACCAAACAAAGACGAGGCAGGCCAATGAAACACCACCAAACAGAGACGAGGCAGACCAATGGAACACCACCAAACAAAGACGAGGCAGGCCAATGGAACCCTGTCCAACAGAGACGAGGCAGACCAATGAAACACCACAAAACATAGACGAGGCAGGCCAATGGAACACCACCAAATAAAGACGAGGCAGGCCAATGGAACACCACCAAACCGAGACGAGGCAGGCCAATGAAACACCACCAAACAAAGACGAGGCACACCAATGAAACACCACCAAACAGAGACGAGGCAGACCAATGGAACCCTGCCCAACAGAGACGAGGCAGACTAATGGAACACCACCAAACAGAGACGAGGCAGGCCAATGAAACACCACCAAACAAAGACGAGGCAGACCAATGGAACACCACCAAACAAAGACGAGGCAGTCCAATGAAACACCACCAAACAAAGACGAGGCAGGCCAATGAAACACCACCAAACCGAGACGAGGCAGGCCAATGAAACACCACCAAACAAAGACGAGGCAGGCCAATGAAACACCACCAAACAAAGACGAGGCAGACCAATGAAACACCACCAAACAGAGACGAGGCAGGCCAATGAAACACCACCAAACAGAGACGAGGCAGACCAATGAAACACCACCAAACAAAGACAAGGCAGGCCAATGGAACACCACCAAACAAAGACGAGGCAGACCAATGGAACACCACCGAACAGAGACGAGGCAGACCAATGGAACCCTGCCCAACAGAGACGAGGCAGACTAATGGAACACCACCAAACATAGACGAGGTAGACTAATGGAACACTGCCAAACATAGACGAGGCAGACTAATGGAACACTGCCAAACATAGACGAGGTAGACTAATGGAACACTGCCAAACATAGAAGAGGTAGACTAATGGAACACTGCCAAACATAGACGAGGTAGACTAATGGAACACTGCCAAACATAGACGAGGTAGACTAATGGAACACTGCCAAACATAGACGAGGTAGACTAATGGAACACTGCCAAACATAGAAGAGGTAGACTAATGGAACACTGCCAAACATAGACGAGGTAGACTAATGGAACACTGCCAAACATAGACGAGGTAGACTAATGGAACACTGCCAAACATAGACGAGGTAGACTAATGGAACACTGCCAAACATAGAAGAGGTAGACTAATGGAACACTGCCAAACATAGACGAGGTAGACTAATGGAACACTGCCAAACAGAGACGAGGTAGACTAATGGAACACTGCCAAACAGAGACGAGGTAGACTAATGGAACACCGCCAAACATAGACGAGGTAGACCAATGGAACACCACCAAACATAGACGAGGTAGACCAATGGAACACTGCGAAACATAGACGAGGTAGACCAAGGAAACACTTGTAAAGAAGGCATGAGCAGATCTATCAACGCAGACATACAAGGACACGCAGACAGTGGTACAAGTGGAATCGGGAATGGAATGTTCAGGAAGCGTCACGATAGATCGATCCATGCACTGAAATACTTGATGATGGACTCCTTCCCACTGCATGTTTTACATGTATGGTATGAATGCCGACGGTTCAGAAAGCAATGGCAATTTACTGAACGTAAACTTGCCAAGAAATCACAAACAGCAAGAACAATAAAATAATTCTTTTAAATAATGCCATGGTTGGCTGCGACTGCCTATAAAGGTTATGCAAGTAAATTTTAGCTGGTCTTGTTTGCTTGGTTACTAATAGTACATAGGAATGTCACTGACGGAGAACAAACGAGATCGCTGATATATGAGAAATACATTTACAACAGGTAATGATCGGTATTCACAGTGAGGAGAGAACAGATGGAGATATCAGTGAGTACAATAGACGATAACAATATCTGAGAGCTGTAGAAACACTGGCATTCGAGTCGGTTGCCTCCAAATGGCGACAGCGTTTTGCGGAAGGAGCACACATACTTAGGTAATGTTTAGTTGTGAGTGGTCTCGAGGTATGGTGTCTGCCTCGAGTGCTGGAGGTCCCGGGTTCAAGCCCCGGGATTTTTTCACGTGGACTTCTAGTAATAAAATTTCCCCTGGTCTCTGGGTAGTGATATTGGACGCCCGTGTGTATTGTTGCGCACATAAAAATCCCTTGGCAGTTGGAATCGAAAAGAGTAGCCTAACAGCGCTGCCTGGGTAAAATTTCGAGTTAAAAATCTACCCAAAGTATTTCAGGATCCTCGCCGGTGCTATAGAGTTCGTGCACTGAGCTGAGATTCTCCGGACTCAGGCTTGAGTTAGGAGTAGAACGGAGAACTTATGGGTTACACCCGTGTGCCGTGATGTTGATCCGTCTCATCTCATCTCATCATGTTCCTCTTGTACCTTGCTTGTCGAGGTGAAGCTATAAACTTCGTGAGAGTGCCCGGTTATCGGGCTTCGTATATCGACATTCCCATGGATTCTGTTATTCCCTCCGTCCAACGTTTACGTGGTCGGCCTCTTCCTCTGTTTCCATCTGGTCTGTACATCATTGCTTGTTGTGGCATGCTGTTGACTGGTAGCCTACTTGCATGGCCAAACCATTTGACTTGCTGCTTTCTAATAAAATCTAGAGCAGCTTTAACCCCCACTTTAGTCCTGATTTCTTCATTTCTGATCTTATCTCTTCTTGATACGTTGAGTATTCTTCTCAGGAACCTCATTTCTGTTGTGATTTTTCTTTTCTCTTTTTCTGTCATTGTCCAGGTTTAGTCCGTCGACTAAACTAAACTAAAACTAAACATACTTAGGTAATGTTGGTGAGAATATAGGCTGCTACTGGACAAAGACAAGATTATGTTCAGTCATATCCTGAAGAAGCTTTGTTATTTCTTTCTGATATACAACTCTGTTTTAATGTAAATTCAACGCCAAGTTAATTCAGTTATCAGTTGGGGTATCTTCATTGCACTCCGGACAGGCCCATAGGTGTTCAGATCCCTCCCCCCCCAGCATAAGCATCAGCGTTCGGTGGCTAATAGTGCCAGTTCTGTGTTGGTTAACGAGGCACCTCGTTTTCCTGATGTACCTCTCGTGTCTGGCCGTGCCAATACTTACTCCCAAGTCTTTCATCCTGGAGAGCGATGTGGATTCACTGACGTCAAAGTCTTCTGTTCTCGACATGTCTTTAAGGACGTTAATAACATCGGCACGATCCATGGGCTGGCCATCTGCAGGAGGTGCAGAGCCAGCCAGTTTATAAGCTCGTTCATTTCCCTCGACTCCCGCATGTCCCGGGACAAAGATGAAGGTGACTTTACGGACAACAGACTTCCTCAGCGACTCAGTCCACTGTCTACGTACAGATCCAGCTTCGACCTTCCGAATCATGCTCACTGAATCACTTAGTACACACACGTTGGTATAATGCTGTGCTTCTAGCCATAAGAAAGCCTGTGTTACTGCCATCACCTCCATCGTCATGCTGCTCGTGGTCATAGAGTGGTCACCACTGGATTCTTGGACGGTTCGGCCCGCTGAACGGGCTGTAAATGCGCCAAGTTAATTATATTATGGGGAGGAGGCAGCAAGACAGAGAATGCGAGAGAGAGAGAGAGAGAGAGAGAGAGAGAGAGAGAGACGATGATGAGAGAGATGAGAGAGAGAGAGAGAGAGAGGAGAGAGAGAGAGAGGAGAGAGAGAGAGAGAGAGAGAGAAGGGAAAGTGAGAGCATACATGCAGGCTGGATCATCGCCGGATATCCTAGATGAATCACAATGCGAGCCAGCTCAAGTGCCGCAGCCTGTGTCTCTGGCCACACCACAATGACAACGATGACTGGGGAAGTACGTCCTTCATTATGTAGTTCTGTATCAGAATGACATATACACGCGACGTCTGGGATCGTCGTCAGCTAAGAGAGGGAAAGACTGGTCACCTCACAGATCCGTAGTAGGTTCATACTCCGAGACTTGTCTGGTTTTCTACATCAACGATATAAAGGTGGCCATTTCTGCAGCACGACTCGCCGACTATCATCATCATGTGCCTTCCCAACTGGCGTAAACGATCATGTCTCCACATCTTGCGATTTCCAACGGCGTGTATCAATTCGCGTGTTCACTACCTTCCGCGTCATAACGCAAGATTGCCAAGAAGTTTGTTTTCGCAATCTTCATCTAGTTCTCTTTTCTCAAATTTTCCCGGTTGCCACAACATATTCCAGATTTTGTCTTCTCACAATGTAGTCAAATATTAAGATTTCTTTCTTAAGTTAGTGATATGTTGTCTTTGCGACTAAATTATCTCAAATTGCCCAGGTTGCACATTTTGGTTGTCCAAGGAATGTTCAGCATTCTGCTATAATTGACTATAAACACACGTTTCGTAGTTGTCGAATCGGCCGCGGATTCGTAGGGTCTTCGGCAACAGATCGAGGAGAGCCCAATTGACTAGATCATCATGCGCCATGTTTGGCAGTTCTAGCGATCACGACCCACACGACCATCTGTAAATCGCGCCTTGATAAGTTCAGCTACAGATCGTACTGAGCATCATTACGATGCAGAAACGTTGATTCAGTTGCTGATAATTATTATGGTTAAGTAGAAGACAAGCCAAACAGATCTGGCTTAACAATGCACAAATATGAAAGTGTAGGTAAGAACCACGGATCTCAACGTCTGACTGGAAAACTGCATCAACATGGATGCTCAAGCCTTTCAACAATCCATCTGTAGCGTTTTTTGTTCTCTATTGTCTTTTCTACTATCCTCATGTTTCGTGTCTCTGTACACCAGGCAGTTAAATAGTGTTCTCTGCAGGACGTCGCAGCCAACCCTGTCATCTATCGACTGTTTGTGATTTTCTAGGCAATGTTACTTTCAGAAGTTTGTCATTGCTATCTGAATGACCATGCAATTTTGAAAATCAACGCAAAGAGATCTACTCCCAAATCTCCGGCCACCGACTTGTGTCGGGGTTTAAAAACTGCGTTCTCTACCCCTTGGCCTCATACGCCGACTTAAAACTGGCATTCTGCATAATTTATTGATCTATTCAATCTGAATATGGGGTCTGCTGGGATCCCCCAGCACTCACGTGACTGTCCGGAGATTCCCGTAGACACATTAACGATTCCCGACACCCCACTGACCTCCCAAAGTGATGACATCGGCAGCCAAATGAGACCATGTTACGTCATTAACTTATTCTTTTGAATGAATGTAATTTATCCAGACTGTCGACTTTCTTTAAGATTTAGTGTCATTAAACAAAGATACATTCAACTTCAAACGGAAATAACGCATCTTAACTTTAATCATTAGATCACGTCCAACTTTAACAATGCAGCAATAACTTATTATGCGTTTGAAACCAGATATGTTTTAGGTATCGTGAAGGACTCAGACAAACTGCAAGAAAAGCAAGCAAATAAACAATCCAAATAATAATTCTTTGTTCAGAATTGTGTGTGATTGTTGGCCCACCGCAGTATCTACAACCGCAACGTTGCATCTCTTCGTGCGAGGAATTGGTCCGTCGAGTGGGTACTTTAATTAAGCCCAGCTCTCTCTGTATACTTTTCATTCCCCCAATTTAGAGAATCTATGCAGTCTGTGATGTAGTATCCGCGTTAGAGCTGTAGGTCTTCTGACTACCGCCTCGGTTGTCCTAGGCACCGGGTTTTATCCCATATGGCTAGGTCTCTTTCCGTAGCACGGAAAGCGTCGCACAAAGCACGAACTCCGTAGCTTTTAGCGACGACCCACAGAAGTCTCCGAAACATTTAACTCGTAAGCCGAACGGTGCGGCCCGGAATCGGACCAACAACCTTCGGAACACGAGTCAAACGGCTTGACCACTTCGCCACAGATCAGATATGACAAGAACAGAAAATCAAGACGGTCCGCGCATGTGTGGTATGCTTAATGGCAGGCGGCAAGTTTCTTATTTACGTGAACATTTTGGCTTTGAAATGAAGAGAGAATCAGAGTCATAGCAACAACGTTGCAAGAGAAACAAGAAAGATACATGCCGCGGTAGACACGAGCTTACTGGGAGAGAGAGAGAGAGAGAGATGTTTTCAAACATCACATTTCTTTACAATCTATACTTGAAGATGTATGTGCGGGCGCAATGGAACACCGCCGTGAGAGAGAGAGAGAGAGAGAGAGAGAGAGAGAGAGAGAGAGAGAGAGAGAGAGAGAGAGAGAGAGAGAGAGAGAGAGAGAGAGAGAGAGAGAGAGAGAGAGAGAGAGAGAGAGAGAGAGAGAGAGACAGTGACATTAATCAGAGGCAGATGATGGAGATGGGTCAACAAACGGGTGAAATGGAAGAGAAACAAGGCAGACGGACATATAGCTGGATAGCTAGATGGACAGACAGACAGACAATCTCACCACCTGTCAAACGTGTAAGGTTGAGAATGACTGCACCGACTCCACCCTGTAGAGGCATCAACTATGACCCAGCGCGCAGGTGTGACAAACTGAGGCTCTCCTGGTGCAGCACCTTGAGTACCCATCTGGCAAGGCACCGTGTGATATGATTCACCTTGAACTCGATGATCTATCTCTGGGTTAGTGTATTATACGTGGGATGTTTGTTTTCGCCTGGTACATGGATAACCTGGTACAGAGGTGTGACGTCATGCAGATTGTACATCTCGAACTTATTTTTGCTTCCTCCCACGGGAGAGAAATGTATCGTATAGTTATATTGGAGGGGGGAGAAACGAGAAAGGGAGAGAGAGAGAGAGAGAGAGAGAGAGAGAGAGAGAGAGAGAGAGGAGAGAGAGAGAGTCGAGAGAGAGAGAGAGAGAAAGAGAAAGAGGGGGAGAGAATGAACGAACTTTATTTTCTAAGGGTTACAAATTGGGCACTCAGGCCCGTCTTACATCGGTCCTGCCAACCATTCATCTTTCGTATATCAATTATATATTGCGCATGTTATATTCTATAGAAGAAAAATTATCACCTGAATGCTGTGAACATAAACAATCCATATTATCATGTAATGAGACATAAGGCGCGCACACGCACGCACGCACACACACACACACATTCATACATGCATGAACACATAAATACATACCTAGATGGATGGACGGATGGTCGGGTGGACAGATGGATGGACGGATGGACAGACAGATGGGAGAGAGAAAGAAAGAGAGTGAGAGAGAAAGAAAGAGAGGGAGAGAGAGAAAGGAGGAGATAGATAGACAGACAGACAGACAGACAGACAGACAGACAGACAGATAGATAGATAGATAGATAGATAGATACCAGATAGATAGATAGATAGATACAACTAATGAACGAACAAACACTATTTTCAAAAGGTAACAAATTGGGCACGCTGGCCCGTCTTACATTCAGCCCTTTCAATCACTCATCTTTCATTCATCAATTTTGAATGTTTCATCCACATAGAAAAAAACATTGAATTCTGCCCTTCTATCACTCGCTGTCATACATTATTTCATTCACACATCATTCAAGGCTAACAGAGCAGCAACAATATAAAAGTTATGCATTATAAAGGCATGTGGGAAAATGCAAAAATCAATACTACATGACTCAGTAATATTAAAGAATTGTGTGGCACTTGTTATTAGCTATGTGGAATATACTGGCCTGCCAAGCGGGAATTGGCTGTTATACTAGGGTTTTATTACTATTATTATTTCTATTATTAAGAGGGAAGATAATCCGTACTGAGACAGTGTTCAAATAACTTGCAATTATATGAATAAGGATTGATGATGTTTTTTTCTTTGATTTCTTGTGGAAGATTGTTCCACAGCTGAGCTGCAGAGTACCTTAAGCTTGTTTTGTATAAGTCTATCCTAGGCTTCGGAATGTGTAATATATTTAATCGTTTACTGTGTCTAGCATTATATTTAAACAATGGCCAAAGGTAATTTGGGGCATTTCGATGTAGGATTTTGTGAATTAGTTTGGCCTTATTGAAAAGCAGGCGTTTTCGGAGTGGTAGTAACTGAAGGCGTTTATGCAGGCTAGGATTGTCAATTAAATGTTTGCTATAAATTAAACTCATTGCCCGTTTCTGGAGTGAATAAAGTCGCTTAGTGCTTGAATTGGAACAACCGTCCCAGATTGTAGAGAAGTCAAAATGTGTCTGTATAGATAGATAGATAGATAGATAGATAGATAGATAGATAGATAGATAGATAGATAGATAGATAGATAGATAGATAGATAGATAGATAGATAGATAGACAGACACAGAGAGAGAGAGAGAGAGAGAGAGAGAGAGAGAGAGAGAGAGAGAGAGAGAGAGAGAGAGAGAGAGAGAGCAACAAAGATAGAAGTGTAGAAAATGAAATAAGAAAGATGTGAATCAGTCATACTCACAAGGAGAGCAAAAAACTGAGGACATATATAACTAGCAATAAATGACTGCGTGGAAGAAACAACGATAACAATCAGTATAGGAGAAAGTGCAAAGTCTGACATGCAGAAAAGGTAATTACATGAAATAAATAAATGAAAGCCGACAAACAAGGAAGTGAACACTGACACAGAGTGACGGGCTTACCTTGTTTCTGTTCTTGTCACACTGCGTTATCTGGTCCTTACAGTTGTGTTCGTGCACGTTCACAAGGCAGTCTGAAAGGGAGGAGGGTGTTAATCTTAGAGCAGGACTAAACGTACAGGGACTACTGCAGACAGAATATAGGATATAGACCGTTCACAAGGCAGTCTGAAAGGGAGGAGGGTGTTAATCTTACAGCAGGACTAAACGTACAGGGACTACTGAAGACAGAATATAGGATATAGACACCAGACATGTAGATAGATAGAGCAGAATATAGGCATCTGACATGTAAATGGAGTTGGATATAGACATCAGATATGTAGATAGAGTAGGATATAGACATCAGACATATAGATAGATAGAGTAGGATATAGACATCAGACATGTAGATAGATAGAGTAGGATATAGACATCAGACATATAGATAGATAGAGTAGGATATAGACATCAGACATGTAGATAGATAGAGTAGGATATAGACATCAGACATATAGATAGATAGAGTAGGATATAGACATCAGACATATAGATAGATAGAGTAGGATATAGACATCAGACATATAGATAGATAGAGTAGGATATAGACATCAGACATGTAGATAGATAGAGTAGGATATAGACATCAGACATATAGATAGATAGAGTAGGATATAGACATCAGACATGTAGATAGATAGAGTAGGATATAGACATCAGATATGTAGATAGATAGAGTAGGATATAGACATCAGACATGTAGATAGATAGAGTAGGATATAGACATCAGACATGTAGATAGATAGAGTAGGATATAGACACAGACATGAGTAAACGGAGTAGGATAGACAACAGACATATGCAGGCAGAGTAGAACACAAAAATCAGACAGATGTCGACACAAGTAAGAAGTTGGCAGAGTGTAACACCAACAAAAGAAATAAGTTGATAAAAATACATGCCATACAACAGAAGAAATAGACAGAAAGAACCAACAACAGAAACAGATAGACACCCAGATAACAGAAAGAAGTAGAGAGGTATGTACATGAAAAAGAGAAGTCGACACAACGACACACCAGCAACAGAAAGCGGTAGAAGGCACAACAAACAACAGAAAAAGTAATCAAAGAGGCACGCTAAAAGCAAGGAAGCCGGCCGATGAGTGCTCAACACGCAGTTGACCGCTACAGGTAGGGAATGGAACTCGGCACCTTCTCAAAGTGTGCGGTTATACCGGTAAAACAACAAATCTACATCTACACACCAACAACTAGACCTTGTAAGAATCATAACTGCAAACTCATATAAATACATATATTGTTGGTGTTGTAATGTCATAATATCTTAATCATCGCCAGCCATGCCTTGTTCAATGCCGACAAATATGGTTCTCGGATCGAACCTATCTTATACAATGCAACCTAGATTTGTAGGGGGATAGTAACAGCAGAATGTGTTTTCTTTCTCCGTTTGCAGTAGGAAATATACGAATAACGCACCAGCAGGAGATTGCAATAAATGGTTTTTTGGCTTGTTCTTTTCACTTGGTTACACCATCACTATCCAGCATTGTAATCTTTGGAGGTCTTTAGTTCTGCTGTAGCTTAGTAACTAGCCAGCCAGGTGTCTTGTGGTTTGAGAGCTATATGGGTTATATAAGGGCATGCGACATACGGAAATCTATATAAGAAATGATGAGGTACACGACATATAATGGCATTTGCTGACTTCATCAACATGAGCTAGTTTAGTTTAGTTTAGTCGATGGATCAACATCACGGCACACGGGTGCAACCCATAAGTGCTCCATTTTCCTCCTAACTCAAATCTGAGTCTGGAGAAGCTCAGATCAGCGCACGAACTCCGTAGCATCAGCGAGGATCCTGAAAAGACTTTGGGTAGATTTTTAACTCGAAATTTTGCCCGGGCAGCGCCGTTAGGCTACTCTTTTTCGATTTCTAACTGCCAAGGGCCGGTCTCTCTGGCCGAGGGGTTACACCGCTTTCTCCATAATCCCGTTTATCACGCAGTCTCGTAGCGGGCGAGAACTGGGAGCGGTTCGTCCCCCGCTGGTGACTTGCGGGATAACTGAGCCGGCCGCTCAGAAAGCAATGGCAAACTACTGAGCGTAATCTTGCCAAGAAATCAACAGACAGCTGAACGATGCTGCTGTTGACAGCGATGTCATGTAAATGGATATGCGAATTTAAAAAAAAAAAAAAAACTGCCAAGGAATGTTTTTACGTGCGCAGCAATACACACGGGCGTCCGATCTCACTACCCTGTGACAAAACGTCAGTGGCCCATGTCCTCAGGCCTTCTTTGGGTTTGGGTAAACAGTGGGAAACAGCTTTCGGGAACCCTCAGTTCTCTTATTCGTTCAATCACCATGGAAGATAGTTCTCTGGGATACTTTAACAACACGATCTTTTTAGAGAATTATTGGAAATATATCTTTTCTTTGGGGAAAACCCGATAGGGCGCCTTGCACCAATTACACACGGGTTCAACTTCTGGGGAAAACAATGTCCGTTTAATCAAGTATGATTTCTAGACTGCCTCATGTCTATTCGACACTTCAAAGAGTGCGACAAATGAAGCGCAGCATGCTGATGGTTTACTGAAAGGTAATAAGGGGGTTTATTTAATACTGCTAGACCTTGGTCTATAAAGCTAACTGGTTGTCTCGACTGGTGAGACGAATTGGCTAAACGGCAGTCTTGCCATATTGGTAGTGGGTTGACCGTTGGCCAATCTAGCTAAGCGTCTTGTTCTTGGCATTGCCTGGGAACGAATCTGAGCAATATAGCTCCCCAGATGATGTCGCTTGTTCTTGGCGGCAGATGGGCGGGTGCTATCTTTCTTCCTACGGCCTGAACTCGGCATAGTAGCATCTCTCATTGAAATATAAACACAATATATATATATATATATATATATATATATATATATATATATATATATATATATATATATATATATATATATATATCTTCTTCTTCAGCATTCCGAGCCATTGAGGTTCTTTGCTGCAAATACAATCTGTCTCCATTCGTCTCTCTGGTGGACCTTCTCTTGCCAGTCGTTGATTCCAAGTGCTTGTAGGTCTGTATGTATATTATCTCTCCACCGCCTTCTTGGTCTACCTCGGGGTCTACGGTCATTTATTTCCTGAGTGTAAGCGAGTTTTGTTTCCCTATTATCTTCCATTCTTTCTATATGCCCCAGCCATTGTAGTCTATTAGCCTTCATGATACCAGTGATTAGCGGGGACTTAAACAAATCATAAATGTCTTTGTTACTTCTTCTTTTCCACTCTCCACTTTGTGTATCCCTAATGGGTCCAAAGATGCGTCTTAAAATTTTGTTCTCAAAGGTTTGTAACAAGGCTTCGTCTCCTTTCGTTGTACTCCAGGTTTCAGAGCCATACAGCACAACTGGTCTGATCAGTGTTTTGTATATTGTGATTTTGGTGTTACGAGATAGCGCCTTTGATTTTAGTAGATGTTGTAGTGCATAGTATATCTTATTTCCAGAGTTGATTCTAGTTTGTATTTCTTCCCTTATGATGTTGGAGCAGTTGAAGATTGTACCCAGGTATTTGTATGTTTCCGTTCTTTTAATGGTCATATTATCTATTTGTATGTGGCCAGAGTTTTTAGCCATTCCGTCTCTTGAAATTACCATATATTCTGTCTTATCTTGGTTGATAACCAGCCCCATCTGTTGGGCTTTTTCCTTTAAGTGAGTCAATATTTCTAATGTCTTTTGTTCACTTTGCCCTATAATATCTATATCATCTGCATAACCAAGCAGCCTGGATGTTCCTCCAATATCACATTCCTCCTTTACCTTCCTTACAACTTTCTCTAGAGCCAGATTGAAGAGTAGCGGCGATAGTGCATCACCCTGTTCAAGCCAGATGTTATTTGGAAGGGGTCTGATTTCCTGCCTTTATATGTTACTATATTATAAGTATCTTCCATGCATAGTTTGGTCATGTTAATTAACTTCCTTGTATTCCAAATTCCTGCATAACTTTCCATAGACTATTCCTATGGACACTATCATAAGCCTTTTTAAAATCCACAAAAATGTTATGGAGATCTCTTTTATATTCCCAATGTTTCTCGGCTATTTGTCGTAAGATAAATATCTGATCTATTGTTGATCTGTTTTGTCTAAAACCCGCCTGGTAGTCACCTAATATGTCTTCTGAATATGGTTTTAGTCTATTTAGTAATACTGCGGATAGTATCTTATAGCTTGTGGACAGTAGTGATATTCCTCTATAATTTCCACATTGGAACTTGTCTCCTTTCTTAAAGATAGGTATCAATAATGACTCTTTCCAGTCATGGGGTAATTCTTCTGTCCTCCAGATTTTTATTATTAGTTCGTATAGCTTTAGATGTAATGCATGGCCACCTGCCTTTATAAATTCAGCAGCAATTCCATCAGTCCCAGTTGCCTTATTGTTTTTAAGTCGTGTGATTACATATAGGATTTCTTCAAATGTAGGTTCTTCAATTTGTGGTTCGCATGTTAGAACCTCTTCCTGTGGGAAAATGTTACTTGGAGCTTCACAATTTAGTAATTCAATAAATATTCTTTCCATGTGTTGCACATTTCTTCATTGGTATTTATCATATTCCCATTTTTGTCTTTAAACCATATGTGTTTTGTTGGTGCCCTCGTTTCATTGACTTCAGTACTTTAAAAAACTTTCTGGATTCATTTTTCTGGTGATTAGTTTCCATATCTTTGATTATATTACTCATATATTCTCGCTTCTGCTGTCTGACTATTTTGTAGCCTCTTTACATTCACTTCTATAATGCTCTTCCTTTTGGATGTTATTGATGTCATTTAACCATACATGTCTGGCATTCTTCTTCTTAGTGACTGCTTCTTCACATTTTTGATTGAACCATCTGTTCTTTCTATGCGTGGTTGACACACCGAGACATTCTTCTGCGGTAGATTGAACTGTATTCTTGATGTTTCAACCAAGTTTGGTCAACGCTTTCCTCCAAAAGGGGTTTTGAAAAGTTTCAAGTTTACATTTATTTCATCTGTAAATTTCTCTTTGACTGTAATGTCTTGTAGTTTTTCTCTGTTATATGTTGGGTGTAATCTTTGTAATTTAGTATAGAAAGCTCTCTTAAGTTTTATTTTAAATTTTGCTCCAACGAGGAAATGGTCACTGTGGCACTCAGCTCCTCTATAACTTCTGACTTGCTGTATGTTTGATGCATTTCTGTGTTAATTAAAATGTGATCTATTTGATTATAGGTTCTCTTGTCACATGATTTCCAAGTTTGTTTGTGTATATCCTTTCTTTGTAGTCTGGTACTGCTAATCTGCAGTCCTTTGGCTTCTGCCAGGTTGATGACTCTCCATCCATTATCATTTGAAGTTGTATGTAGGCTTTCCATACCGGCCACTTTTTTATTAGTTTGCTCTCTACCTATTTTTGCATTGAAGTCTCCCAGCACAATCAGGATGTCCTGTTTGGGGGTTTCTTCTATGACATCTTCCAGATCATTATAAAAGTCTTCTTTAATATCATCTTCTTTCTCTTCAGTAGGTGCATGTACATTAATCATCGTTATATTTTTCCATTTACCTTTTATTCGTAATTTACTAATCCTGTCATTAAAAGCTTTAAAGTTTAAAATGTTCCCCCATAACTCTTTTTTGATGACAAATCCTGTTCCTAATTCATGTTTATTTTGGGTGTTTCCTCCATATATTATAATCATTCCATTTTGCTCTAAAGTACCCTCTCCTGGCCACCTTATTTCTTGAATTGCTGTGATATATCGAGGCTCATGTATTTGTTTCGTAACAAAGAAAGGTTTTTACAAAGGTGGGGATGTTAACCCCACGCTTCAACCCCCAACCTGGAGGACCAGGGTGTTTCTCTTTGTCTGTTCTCTACCCTTTGACCTGTCCGGCTTGGGAGGCCCTGCTGGTAGCTACGCTACCGCCGGCATAGCTCTCAGGGTCATTGAGAAACTCAAGCTCCCCCACCACGACAAGGTGGAAACACCATCGGGGGAGATATATATATATATATATATATATATATATATATATAGTATTCCGGAAAGGGGGAGGGCTCCGTGGGGAAGGATTCCACCCATCTATCTTCTTGAGCCGGAAGAGGCTATCCACTGGGCTATCTCTTTCATCTTTTAGCGGATAGGGTGGCCGGGTAAACTGAATAGTTACTGGTCGATAAGATCATCTAGTTCTACGTGTAGGGTGAGGCACTGCTGGTACATTGCGGCGACAGCTCAGACGAGAGCAGCGGCCGGAAGGAGTAGTATCTTCTTTCCTATTCTTGCTGGGAATGGGGAACGACACTTCTTTACATACACATAATTACACACACAACACCACAAATGCTGTGTCGTGAGAAAGGCAGGGTTTGCAAGTGAGAGATAAGCCTGGAAATGAATGTGCCCAATAATAATAAAGGCTTGGTATGAGTGTGGAGAGTGAGTCTTGTAGGCAAAAAGTACCTAGGGTCAAACGACAAGACTTCGTCAAGCTGAAGGCCTAGTCTAGAAAAGACGCCGCCAATCCAGGACCTCTTGTCAGGTCAGGCTAATTCACGCAGGTCTGGTAAAGAAATATATATCTATTAATATTATATATTTTGTTGATAGCAGCTGATGTGCTGAGACCATTAGGAGTCTCCATGTCGGCTGTACCAGAAGTTTAGGCTGGAGACTCTCACAACTGTTTATCCTTTACAGGGTCCTTCTTTTTGAAAGTAAGAACAGAGCTGAAGGTCTCGACAGGGCTATACGCAGAAAGTATGTTGAAGACGAGGCCATGTCAAGTTTTGGGCCATGCCAGGTCCAAGGGTATGATCTCTACCAGATAGAGCCACAGCTGGCCCGAAAGAATGACCATCAGTCTTTCCAACACCTCGCCAGTCATCTCGATACGCTAGGATCGAGTCAGTTTGTATTCTGGACTGAACCCCGCATAAATATCAGACCCACCCATCCTTGTCTGAGACAGTGAAGGATACCTACCCAATTCCCGCTCAGGAACTATTTCCCTTTGTAGGAACTTTTACTTAGCATTGTGACCAGGGATCACAGGACATTTTCCCACGAACATTAGTCTGGTTCCACAGAGACCTGTTGTTAGCCCATCGTACCGGGAGGGAAAGCAAGGAGGACTTATGATTCGGTGAGCGATATGTGGACAGAACGGACCTTGACTACAGCTTGGTCTATGATGTAAAGCCATGAGGCTCTGTGTCTGAACTGAATTCTGTGTCGCGGTTTTGTCTGTGTAGAACTATCTGTTTTAACTGCCTTGATGTTTTCCTGTGCTGTTCTTTATTAGGTTAATAAAATTCACGTTTAGTTTACTCCGAACGATCACCAGTGTTATCTATGGATCAGCCAGAAAGACACGTCAGGGAATAGTTCCCGAGGTCGAAAGAGAGAGTGACAGTGAGTCCGGGGAACGGAGGAGGGTTGGCAAGCAAAGACCTATCCCAGCCAGGGCTATAGAATAGTATTGAAACATTGTGACAGGAGATTTGATACCCTCCACGTAGCTTGTTACATACCCAGAGACCAGGGGACATTTTATTACTAGAAGTCTATGTGAAAAAATCCCGGTAATCACCGAGGCTTGAACCCGAGACCTCCAGCACTCGAGGCGGACACCATACCTCGAGACCACACAGCCCCCCCCCCCCCCCCCCCCCCCCGACAGTTCCTGCTACGGAGTTGTTGTTTTTTTGGTTTGTTTTGGTTTTGTTGTCTTAAAATTACCACCTGCCTCTCGCAAGAGGAAAGAAAAGAGTTGGAAAGAAAATGAACTGGTCACCTAAACGTCAGTGTTATAACCGACTACCAAGTAAAACGGCTACACCCCAAGGTTACACAACCGACCACACGATGACTCCGGCTGGGCAATCTCAGACACTATAAAGCGTATACTGTATGTTCACACAGCAGTATGTTGTGTTGACGCTGTGTGCCGTGATAACTTCCTCAGTTTTTGTAAACACGTCAAACGAGAACATGAATTCCCTCATTCGCGGCCATCTCCCTCCTAGTTCTCATAGTGCACTGTTGTAACATCATCTAAACCAGGGCTTCTCAAACTTAACCAATGCCCGGCACATGTTGATCATTCGACGCGCGAAGCACATTGTCAAGCAATGGCGACTACTGGGTATTGTGTGCTAGCCCCATTGTTTGAAGATCAATCTGCACTAGATGGGTAATTTCTACATCACAGGCTCAAAGACCCCTCTGCCATACACCGTAAGGTACTATACTGGCAGTAAATGACAGTTGACAATGACGCCGATCGCCTGTACTTTTCCAGGCAACTTCCTGGTACCGATTTTAGGCTGGGCGGACACTGCGGCCCAGGTCAGTGAGAGAAAAACAACCCAGCGGGGATTCGAACACATGACACAGCACAGGCAGACAAGCGTGCTAGCCTCTAGTCCACACGACTATGTCATCACTATCATCATGTGCCTTACCGTCTGTCGTTGGCGATCTTTGATTGACCACATCTTGCGATCTCTAACAGCAGATATCAATTCGTGTACTCTGACTCCCTTCCAAGTCATAAAACAAGGCTGTCAAAAGTCTTCTCTCGCTGTCTTCCTCTCTCTCCCCCCCCTCCCCCTCTCTGCACACCCTTCCAACTGTCACAGCATGCCCCAATCTTCTCTCCTCATAATGTGGTCACAATGCCGACTGCCTCTACTTGAAGTTTCTGATTAGATGTCTATTATTTTGTTGTTGTTATTGTTGTTGTTGTTGTTGTGGTGGTGTTTGTTGTTGTTGTTGCGTTCGCTCGCTTACTCAAGCGCAGTCCTTACACGTGCTACTACTTCTAGTGTACTTGAGTGCATTTCGCGTGTGGATGAGCTTTTCCCATTACCTGTGTCCCTCGCCATCAGGTGAACACATTCCGACTCCTGAGATACTTTTACTTTACGTCCCCAAGTCAAGAACAAGAAGTCAACATTTTAGCCCCACTGACTGGTGTAGGGGCTGTACCCGCTATTACAGCACTAGCACACGGGACATTTAACAGCGAGCGGTCTAACTCATTCGGCCATGCTGACCTCCAGGTGTCTTTGTGTCTTAGCCTCTTTGCTTATTTTGGCTGTCCTAGACAACGCATACTGGTTATATGTGATATTTTCGTGATATGTTTTTCCACCACGTGAATGAAAAATAAAAAAACAAAATAATAAATAAAATCCCGCAGTATAAACCTGTTGAGGGTATGTAAAGAGTGAAGACCATCACATTCTGTTCGCACTAAGCGTACGAGGGGATACATGACCAGTCTTTCTCCCCCGCAGCGAACGACGAGTGCTGTCATCGAACTCATTTCCGGCCGAGTTCATACCATAGTCAGCCTAAAGTCCTAGCCTTTATACTATCTGCACCCGCTATTGTTCATGTTACACTACCATATAATACGAATGGCCAGCTGTACACAAGAAAGGCTGACATAAAGTTGAAGAATTAACAAATCATATTTGCAATTGTTCATACGTCCCCCTGGGAGTCAAGCTTGGAAAAGAAAGCCCTTATACAGCACACCCGATGGGCCGTGTCTTTCAGCACATCAACGCTGTTCTATTTATCATTTATCTCCACACAAGACTACTCCTTTCTCAGTTCCGCGAATCAACAACCGATCTAGCCAGCACTTGCGAAATGCTCCAGAGAAACGGAATAAACAAAGAGCTTAGTTGAAGAAGACAAAGCTGATCTGTTTATGCTGTCTATGTGTGTATGTGTGTGCGCGCCAAGGGATTTAACCGTTTAATTTTTTCAGAGGGCAATAAACTGTTTATAACCGCTTAATGTATTTTCCGCCGGTGTCTGGGCGATGGATGTTAGATTACGTGTTATTGTTTACGCGATGCGGAGGCTGGAGATGAGCAGCTCTGTCAGTCTTGCTAGTGCGCACATCGCCAGATGTGCGTGAGCTGAACTTGGTTGGTCCAGGGGCACGCGCCAGGCGCTGTAAAGATATCCCACAGACACGTGACAGGACGGTCATCTGAGGTGAGGATGAACTGTGCCTGTGTTTGAGGCAGGCAGGGAGGGGTTGGGGAGGGGTGCTGGCTTTCAGAAAGTGTTCAGCATAACAGGCATCATTTCTTCGTTAGTTCCTATTTTTCTGTTTTGTATTTACACACTTTCTTCTTTTTTTTGTGTGTTTATTTTTAAATTTACTGTTTTTTGCTGGCTTTCACAACCGTTTAGAAAATATAATTACGCGGGACATTCTTTTTTTGTGTGTTTTGTTTTTCGCCGAAAGGAAAGTGTATGAACATTGACTCTGTGAAACTTTGCCCGATTAAACAGAAACACGACATTACATACTGTTTATTTAACGAATCGGGACGTGGATTTACACTCTGCATGATGTGAATAAATTTTACTTGACGAAAAGGGAAACAAGAGGCAAATTCTACATGGTCACATAAAGTTTATTTGATGAATAGGAAAACAGAGTTAACATTTACACGATCTAAATAAATCTATCAGACAGGAAGCTACACTCTACGTGATTTATAAAACGTTTCTCTTCTGACGAATATGGACGCAACGTTACAGTATACATAATTTAAATAAAGTTGATGTGACACGGAGTTACACTCTACGTAATCTATATACATAGGATGTCAGGTCTTAGATATGGCTGAGCTACCATATGACAGTAGACGGTACTACCTGCTTCTTCTTCTTCTTCTTCTTCGTTCATCCGGAGGTTTTTTTCCGGATGTGATTGCGTTGTGCCGTTAGGCCGACACATCCGACTTCTGCGGGCATTTGTTGACCGGGTTAACCTTCCCGGGGGTTTCTTAGGACGTTTGACTCTCACTGGTGTGGTGTTATCCCCCATCCCAGCTGGTCCATATAGAACAGCCAAAGATCCTGGTCAGCCCTCAAGGGAAGGCACGGGCAGACCATGGGCATTCCCCGCCATCCAAGGAGGCTTCCATACTTGCAGAGCTGATGCATAGCGCTCTGGTACTGGGCTCACCCAAGGAATCGTCACGTCCTGCACATGGCTGCTTAGCCTCACTTCCGTATATTGGGCCTTCCGTTCACCATAGGCTGTTCTTCCGGAAACCAGAAGTATGCAGTCTGCAGATGACATCCACACAGTGAGCTTTCGATTCGGACTTTTCACGTAATGGATTTGCTATCCAAGCAATATTCCATTTCGTGTCACTAGGACATTACTAGGCATTACTTCCTCAGAGACCTACTGGCCTAACTGAAAGCCTATGGTCCACTCTAGCAACCCTTAGTGGTTCAAGTATATGCAGAACCTACTTCATCTTACAGCGCACATAAAGGAACCTGGTGATCGCGTCGGGTAACTATTTATGTGTCCGTCTAGCCGCCCACCCATCATGGTAATTCATCCAATTCCAATTCTCCAAACAAAAATTCCTAATTCGGCCTCGTTCAACCTGCCTCTTCAGCTGTGGTTATTGTTGAGGTCCGTGATTTACTTTAAATATCTAACTATAACTAACTCCTGGCAGGTCACCTGCCGGCCGATCGGTTGGCTGGCTGACCGACCGACCGACCGACCATCCATCCAACCACCGAGCTACCTATCACCCAGCCAGAGCAAACCTACAGACCTACGCTATGCATTCAGGCAAACGTTACTTATACAAGCCCCCCCCTCTCTCTCTCTCTCTCTCTCTCTCTCTCTCTCTCTCTCTCTCTCTCTCTCTCTCTCTCTCTCTCTCTCTCTTTCTCTTACAAACATTCTCTCACTAAGCTCCCCTGAAAATTTTTCTTTGAATATTCCTCTCCCCTTTCCCGCATTCACATTTACCTGTACGTGTAAAAGCAGCGCCATATTCCCAACCAGACAAACAACCAACCACCTAACATCACACGGAGCTCTCAAACCCCCATCCATATTTGACAGACCAAACTGCCAACATCATGCAACTACCAATACAAGGCCTTTCTTCTGACAAATACACTCACACACCAGCCTGGCATGCCCCTCTATGAATCTCTAGCCGCATTTTGTAATCTGGGAAATCCCCGCCGAGGAATGCCAGCCTCTCGTGCAGTGATGCGATCTGTAGAATGTTCGGTAACCAACACCAAAGTACAATAAACAACCAGCCCAGGAAATAATCATCAGTTACCGTTCGTGGACGACGTCAGCAGAACTGGTGTACGCGAGTTGCATGGTTTGTTTCTATGGTAACCACAGACAGATTTATTGATTGGGTGATTGATCATAATCAGAACAATCATTCTGTTTACAGGAAAACAATCATCATGTGTTGAGTGCAAACACACCCAGTTCAAAAGCTGGGTGCGTCAGTTGGAAAGCAGCTGTAAACATTTAGCTTGAATGACTAATTCCAATACGAAGCTTACAATTGCAATTCTGGCGATGTTATTGTAAACTGCCCACTACAACGAAAGTTCACTGGTGATATGCTGCCGCACTGTCTTCTCCGAGAGTTCAATGTTGTGGTAATCGGGAGGCTATTTAAACCGAAAATGATACGGTATTGATTGCAGACAATGGACAGGATCTGCAACATTTAGTAGATGTCGCACACAGTGAACAATTGGGGTTAGAATTAAATTGTAAGAAGACACAGATTATGGTCGTCACTAGGAAGAACGAAATACCAAAATGTAATATACAGGTAAATGGGAATATTCGTAAACAAGTAAATCGGCACAATTATCACGGAACATCTGATGGGATATGCCTTGAAGAGATTAGAACAAGAATCGCCATGGCAAAGGAGTCCTTTTGCAAGATGAAAAACATTCTGACCAATAACAAGATTGCTACGAGAAAAAGACTGTTGAGGTGCTACATATAACCTGTACTTTTGTATGTATGTGAAGCGTGGACAATGAGCAAGTCAAGCTAAAAAAAAATAAATATCTGATAGCTGTGGAAATGTGGTTTCTGAGGAAAATGCAAAGAATATCATGGACAGATAGAAAAACCAACAACGAATGAAAATCTTAAACCGATTAGAGACATTCGACGCAGACAGTCAAAATAATTTGGACATGTTATAAGAAGAAATGAATTTGATATTTGGTGGTGGTGGCGGCGGCGGCGGCGGATTATTTTGTGGCTGCCATTGAAGAACAGTTTTATCTGGTAGTCGTGGATCTGGTCTGTAGCTGGGTGAACCTTTAGACCTGAGACATCAAATGAGGGTTGAGGTAGGCTCTGATGCGACCTATACATCTCTCCAGTCCTTCCTATCAGCTCCGCAATGAAGATTAATTTACGAACACATCATGATTTGCAGCAACATATGAAGTAACCGTCTGAAGAACATACACGGTCACAGTCAGTTTACTGCCTGAAGTCTGGCGGGGACATATGGTGCTGGGCCGACATGTGTATAAACCAGGTGCCATGCCCGGAGTGATGTAGTCATCATCACACCGACTGCATTCACTTTTCAATACAACTCTTGGTACCCAAGTTAGGCTGGACAGACTTGAGAGCCCATAGTCTTTCAAAATCCATCTAGATGCAAATACGAACTAGTAACCACCGGGCTAACTGACACACACCTAATCTCTACACCAGTGCTGCTGCCCAGATACACAGAAGGCAATAAATTATACAGAACTACATCATCATCATCATAGCGTAATATGCTGATGTGCTTGGATCACAAGTGTTGAAGGAAGAAAGGCCATTATGTAAAATACGTAGCAGGATCTAACACTTCCCTACCCACCCTGGCTGTAAAGCAATGACTTGTAAGTAATATAAAATTACACCGAGACTGAGAAACAAGTGAATACTGATGCCAATAACATGACAGGAGACCGAGCACTTACTTTCACATCGTAGAGCTGCCTTGTTTGCCATGGGCTTGTGACAAACGTCACAGGCCGCGGCGTTGCTGACAGAAATGGCCACGAAATGGTGACGGTCCTTCTGTTTGCTTTCTTTCTCTTTGTTCTGAAAACAGAAACAGGGAGGAAATTATGACCTATTAATAGTTACAACAAATGGAGTATTATATGTGTAAACAGCCATAAATCCATACATATACGAACATGGACTAACAGACAGAAAGACAAGACAAGACAAGACAGACGGGCATTCAAAAGATATCACCGTAAGAAGTCTCCTGAAACTAACATGACTCCTGACTTTGGCATTAAGAGATGGTGCTATCAATGTCAACCCCCCGGATGTCACACTTCTGAAACTGTGTTTTATTTCGCTTTTTATCTGTTTGTGTTGTCCTGTCCATGACAAAGGTTCTAGAACCGAAACGTCGGCAGTGTTTTGTTGTCCTATAATATTTATTGTCTTATTTTTATACTTCAGTATTATATATATTTATTGTTTCTCATTTTTGTATTTATTAATTGTTTCTCACTTTTGATAAGTCACACTTTGTTTTCACCTGTGCATGGAGTTCTTTGTAAGGTATGTACATCGTGTCTGTGTTTAGAATGTCTCTTCTGTTCGCAGGGAGCTAAATATACTTAATTGTTTGCAATTCATATTGTTATATCCTGCTGCAGCCGCTGCTTTTTATTTTGTTTCAGAAACTGACAGAACCAGGCATAAAATCGAAACTCGATTCCTCAATGAATGTAAACCTATCGTTACATCTACTTGTGTGACCGCCCCAATTAAGGCTGCTAATAGATAGATACGGCACAGGCACGGCTCATATGCTGGCATACTGATTTGAATTAGATTAGGAAACCATTAATGTGGCAACAGTCTCGCATATCATACATACACATTTTTCGACCGTTAATTTACGGTAAACGCATTGTCTGTTCTCCATAAACTTAAATCCAACAGGCGCTCACAACAAGAAGTCCCATATATGTCTACAACAGAACAACACTGCGATGGATCGCAACATACCAGGAAATGAAAGAGCTAACGAAGACGCTGGGACACGAGAGAGAGAGAGAGAGAGAGAGAGAGAGAGAGAGAGAGAGAGAGAGAGAGAGAGAGAGAGAGAGAGAGAGAGAGAGAGAGAGAGAGAGCGCTAATAAAAGCACTGTCAAAATCAGCTGTTCAATCACAGGATGACTCTTGTCTACTGAACAGCAATGGGCAAGTTACTTTATTAGACTAGGATTAGGACACAACACACAACAGCCACATGTACACACAGCTAAAGATAGGTTCTACAGCAATGTGTACATGCGGCCAAGCACATAAAACCACACAGCACATACTACCACACTGTACCGAATATAGAAAAGTATATTATTTGGCCGGATGAAACACTCCTAGACGCCAAACGCAACAGCAACCTGCAAGAACAGTGGAAGACTTCATAAAGGAAACAAAATTACAGTTATAGGCCCATTCCAAGAGAAATAAATGCAGCAAAGATCGCTAGTAAAAACTGCATTGCAATTCTATCTTTTCCGTTACTTTCCAAAGGTTAACAAGGAGGAGGGGCTGCGCTAATCACACTTTCAGTCGAGCTTGTTTTCGGTACGACGCAACAGGAACATATGACAGCGGGATTCCATAAATCTTGGTACATTATTGAGTTTTTATTCTTCCCCTGTGATCAGTTTCCTAAGATCGAAAGTTAAAGAATGAGTTGCTTCTGTGACAAGTTCGGCAGATAGGTAATCTGACGGTTGCCCAACGATGTCTCTGATATATGAGATAGAAACCATTACGCTACTACTGCTCTTGTAAAGCGAGCGCAATAACCATTTCGTAACCACGGCTCTGGTAAACAGAGTGCATTAACCATTACGTAACCACTGCTCTGGTAAATAGAGTACAATAACCATTACACTACCACGGCTCTGGTAAAGCGAGCGCAATAACCATTACACTACCACGGCTCTGGTAAAGGGCGTGCACTAAAGAGTACCCTCCGACTGCTATTGTGAAGGTGGCACACTTAACACCACGCTATCGCGGCTCTCGTACGAGTAGCAGGTAATCGTAGTCAAACATTGTACCAAGTGAGTAAAGTGTTACAACCTTCAGATACATTAACTTATTGATTATTTGGTTGTTTCGGGATTTGAAATTTAAATATTGAGCACAACCCACTACTGGCAACGCCAATCGTATTCTACCACACTGTGTAGAATTAACACATTAGCACATTAACTTATGCCAGTTTACTGACCGTAACCAGTTCATTTCCTCCTTCTATCCTAACAAACAAAACAAAAGATACTGCCCACTAAACCCAACTGGTTGGGGGGAAAAATCCTGTGCGGGTCTTGAACCTCCAACTTCTGTGGGCCCCAACCACTATGTTACCATGCTGCATGACACGAAAACAAAAGCGCTGCCAACTTCCACACACCTGAAACCGTTTAAGAAAATGACGTTGAACCAGACCCGGGTTGAAATCAACAACCGGTTAGATCAGTGGTTCTCAAACTTGTTTGGCCCATGCCCTCTTTTACCGTATGTTCAGAACGTCATGTCCCTTCGAATTTCCTCAGTATAAATTCCCCCCCCCCCCCCTTTTTTTTACACAGTATATATAAAAATGGAAGCTAAATTTAATAACACATACTAGAACAAGTCTAGACATCTACATAAAACGTGATTTGCGGGTCTACTTACGTTATAAAACGAATTTCATTAGGGCGAGAAGTACAGAACTGTAAAATTTAGAGAGAAAAACAATATCAAGTAACTGGTTCTTGTATTAATGCGATCTTGAAATAATCGTAATCTCCCCCCCCCCTCCGAAAACCCTAAAATTCCCCACCGGTTGAGAACCACTGGGTTAGATGAACAACACCTATTTCCAGTAGCGTGGTTCTACCGCTGGTTTAGCCTGGCGTGTGAAATGCATTAACCAGGTCTCCAGCTAAACAGAAGGTGTTCGCGTGTAGCAAGGTGCAAGAACCTGCTTATTGAGTGAAATTAAGTTGTCGATTAATTGATGTTTGTTGTTGGGCATGTGTTTCTCTTTAGCACAGAAGGCGTGTTTACTAATTTGAACAAACAACATCGGGGAATCGAATTCATCATTTAAAAAAAAAGACATGTTTCGTTACACTGTGAAGTATACACTGATTTAAAGTAATAGCGAATTACCACAGCAATATTCTAAGAATTGTCTGGATCAAGAATCACAATCATTGACAGCATACAAGCACTGAACCTCCTAAACGTGTTGCATGTCTCGGAAATTAAAATACAGTTGGCCAGACCAAATATCGCCGTTTGAAAGGGAGAGTTTCTGGCAGGGCTGACCAAGACGACATAGATACAGGGCTTCCAGGAAGCTTGCTATAGAATGTCCTCTTTTTGCTGCGGCAGAAGTATTATATAACACACCACTCTGATATAGTCAATATGACTGATATAGTCAGTCTGTTTGTGATATAGTCAATATGAATGTGATACAGTCAATAACCTAACAGCGATTCAAAGATCCGAGATTGATACAGACCCACAATCTGATTACCACATAATAACCTAGCCTGATAATGAGATGGTATTAACTCTTCGTAGTCAGTGTTAGGGTGACTGCTGTGTAACTGTTGTCACAGATCTAAAAGTAAGTGCAAGCTCTGTGTTAAACCGAACAGTGTCGTTCACCCCTGATCTCTCAGACTGCACCCAGTCAAGTGACATTGGCCAGGCTACTCTTATCTCTTCTTGTGCACTTAGTGATCCAAGATCACGTATTCCGTGCTATATTCAACCATCTATCTGACTCCCAGTAATCTTCGTGGAACACCATTTATTTCACTGACACTGTACAACGCATCTCTCCAATAATAAAGCCCAGTGTGGGGTAGTGATACAGAATCAGAGGCCCTGCCAATAATCAAACAGACTCACCACACGTCTCTCGGTGCGCGACTCTGCTGCAACAATTCCCCCGCCAACAGTAAGATAGTCTTCAAATATATGTTGTGTTTTCAAGTTAAAATCATCTCATGAAGCGGAGCTGTAAGCTAGCTTATGAATCCTCTGGAAGTCATAGTTTGAGCTCTTCAGATTAATACGAGGGCGTTCAATCGCTTGAAGTCTGAAAAGGACTTGCATCTATCAATATAGTTAGGGTGGCCTTCAGTTCGATTGAACTCTTCAGAGGGTGGTTCTCAAACTATTTTGGTCCATGCAACCCTTCAACAAATGTCAGAACGTCATTCCCCCCTTTCCAGCGAACGAAAGAATAATTCCCCCCTTTCCAGCGAACGAAAGAATAATTCCCCCCTTTCCAGCGAACGAAAGAATAATTCCCCTCTTTCCAAAATTGTCAGACTCAAAAGATGCATTTTTGATATTAACAATATTTTAGTAAGACACCAAATTAATCATATTACAATAAAGAAACAGTTAAAACGTCAAAGAATTGTCACTTAATACACGACACCAGAATGTCAGAAAATTGTGCGTTATCAAATAAAACGCTCAATAGAAAACCATATATTGTGCCTGAAGCCTTTGAGTCTGCCTATTTGTGGTCTTAATCCGCCCCCCCCTCCCCTGGAAACCCTAAAATGCCTCCCTTGGTGAGGGGCGGGGGAGAATATCCACTGGTTGAGAACCACTGCTTTAGAGAAATTGCATCTACAGGACTTATGATGGCCTTCAGGTTGTTTGAACTCTGAAGAGGATTTGCATATATGGAGTTAGGGTGACGTAACCTGCATCTATAGGAGCTAGAGGATAGGTGTAGAGATGTGTCTCCCAACCCGCTACCAAAGTAGCATCTCCCCAGGGATTGATGCAGAAGTCTCCTTCCCCTCCAGCGGCATGCCCATAACCAGCCCCGGGACTCAGCATCTGCTGAGTGGCATATTGGGACGTAATAGGTCATGATTTAGCGCAGCGAATACGACCTGGCTGAGATTAAGTTTCGGTTGGGGAAAACAACGTTATCTCCGAAAGTGTAACTATTTTGACTATCTGACGTTCACCAAACTGTTGATTGTTGACAGTGTGATTGAACAGAGCCTGTAAGACACAATGATTGTACACGGGGTGAATGAATAGAACTTGCAATACACTTTGTTTGTAAACAGGGCTTGTAGATAGGTTTCACAATGGCCAAGACCTTGGGGTCCATTTTTGCAGGGCCACCTATCCACAGACTGGGTCCTAAGTCTGGCCAGCGTGCCATGGGTCGCCATGCCTGTCCGCAGACGTAAAGTTCCATCCAGTACCGGTCTCGCACACCCTTTTGGTTTTGAGGCTTCAACAGGGAAAGGTCTATTCATTTTATTATGAATAACAAACACATAACAGGTATATGAAAGGTGAGTGGTTGAAAGGACCGAATGTAAGACAGCCCTGCGTCCCTAATGTGTGACCCTTTAAAAATAAAGTTCGTCCTTTCACTGGAAGAAGAGCTTTGCAAAACAGAAACCCAGGAATTGGCACTTCAATGCCAGCTGGGGAAGGAAATCACTAGACACAGCACTCTTCGTGGCTTAGACATAAGTGTCAATGTATCGGACCTGGCATTCGTGGTCTTAAGATGCTTCACAACCCCCAACCCGATAGGATTTGGTCGTATTGTCCGCATGACAGATTAAAACACCACGGCGACATTGGCAGGGCGTACCGAGCGGGAAATGACTGCATGGTTAGCTCGCCGGTTCAAGAATGCGACGGCGTCATTTCTTATTGACGAGTTGCTGAACGGTAAGCCTGCATTAATATTGTCTTATTTATAATGTGTCTCCTAATATTAATTGTTTTCTCATTTGTCTTCTACGAATGCACGTCATTACTTAATTTCATTAACTCCCTCAGCGGACGGAGTACAGTCTATGATGAATATATAAAAGTATGAGGAAGGAAAATGACCATCCCTGATCACAGAACGCATTGAAGTCAACAGCACTCTATACGCCTAACTAGTACCTACTGAGGACACTCCACACTTCTAACTAGTACCTACTGGGGGAGATACCTTTACCCAAGGTGGGAATCTTGCCATCTTCTTAAAATAATATTGGACAATTTTAATATTATCTGAAACTTAACGAAGATGGGAGAAGGGGACTGATTACGGCATAACCTACGGCATACATTACGGCAAAACCTAGTATATGTGAAGGCAACAACAACACTACAGCATGTGCGATTGATGCTGACCTGCGACGTTAAGGTGCGCGATGTGTACGCCAGTAACTAATGTTTATGTAAACGCGGCCCAGTTCATAACCAGGCGTTCAATGACCTGGTGACCTTGCTCTGTGACCAGCCTTGTATTGTCTGCCGTAACGCGGTAGTGATCACAGCAGGGCAGCCAGGTTTATGGCCATACCCGTCCTATTTGTGGCATCCCCCATGATAAGAGTAACACCTTGATTGCCTCTGATTGAAACCCGGGCGCGGCAATGAAGAAAGTGGCAGATATCACGAGAAGATAGCACCTATCACAACTGGCTCATAAACAGCATGTTTTGGAAAGTGAACAACATTGGTCAGATTAAACGGCACTGTCGCTTGGAAAGAAAGAACAGTGACGGAGGTTCGTGAAAGAGGAGGCAGGGATCAACAGCATGAAGATGGACACGTTACACTGCAGACACCTTGAGTATGAGGCAAGAGACCTGACAAGGGATCGAGACACTTATCGACAGGCTGTGATGAAAGCGATTGTCTGCGAAGGACACGATGCCCGGTGAACACACATAACATTGGAACCAGTCACCTCCACTACTGGAACCAGTGCACTTGGCGCTCACTGGAACAGCTAAACAACCTCACGCATACATAACGAGTTGCCATCAGTTTTAGAGTCAATCATGATAATGGAATCTGACCGACACTCGGTGCTCCAAGGAAAGGCCTCAAGGACACATATTGCAACTGGTACCATCAGTATTGGGATTCTTCACTGGCTGTTGAAGATGAGGACAGAGCGAGTATGGGAATGTCCCGAGTCCAGCGATGTCGGTCCTTGACTCTCGACTCCACCGAGCTAGGGCATCGGTACCAGTAACCATGGACGCGGACAACATTCAGCGGTTGTTATGTATGTTTCAAGCTGCATTGAATAAAATCATAACGGGTGTTTAGTGTTACAGGTTCGTAATACAAACTTGAGACGCCTCCTTGTTGGGACTGTTAATGGAGGTGGATAAGACATGCCCCATGGGCTGATTGTGTTAGTGCGCTGCGGTGAGACAGTACAAATTGTATAAAACGTCAGCTTACAACCCTGGCTTCCAGACATGGCCATACACTCTGAGCTATGTGTACTAGACAACAGGAAGACCTGCTGGTTTTCGAGATTGGAGATGGGTACTTTGGTATCGGGTGGAGGGAACATTCTCGAGATGACTGGTTGGTGGTGAGCCCTCAGGAAGACTGAGTATACAAACAAGAGTTCTGCAGACTAGTAGTTCCTGCGCAGACGGTGCCCGGGTATCGGGTGGTGAGGACAGGTTCTACACGAAACCTCACGCCCATCAGTGCAAGCCCTGTTCAAGTCCCAAACGACCCAAATGCCAAGGAATTTGAGATCAGAGTCAACACGCAAGTCTCCCGGCAGCCGCGATGGCGTAGTGGCTGGACACCTGCATGCCGGTCTGGTGGTCATGGCTTCGACCCGCATGGGGGAAGGAATGGGATCAAACCCATGAATCACCAAGAAATGCCACGGGGGAGTAAAGGCGGCCGCGTGAAACTGACCACATCACTGGGCAATGAGTTGTCATGGGTGTTCAACTGTCCTTTACTCGCTCAATACTCCCAGGTTATCAGAGACTATTCGTGTGCCATGTGTTGTCTCCGCCGGAGGTAAACATCACAGCGTGAGTTTGCCAGAGCTCTATCACGGCTTCAAACAATAGACTGAAGACTACACGACCTTGCCACATCAGAGTTGCGTATTGGGTGATATGGTGCCAGACCGGCCATTTCTTAACTACACGGCACTGGATGGCTCGTCTGGTCAGTAACACGACCGTCGCCGAATAATGATGATGATAATAATAATAATGCTAATAATAATAATAACTACTGTACTACTATTACTACTACTACCACCGCTTCTACTAGCATTATTATTTAGTATAATTACCGCCACCACTTCTCTACTACTACTACCACCACAACTACTACAATTACTACCACCACTACTATTATAACTTTCACTGCAACTATTACCATTACCACTTTTACCACCAAAAGTTAGTTGCATATCCTTTACATGACGTAACAGTCAACCTCAACATTTTTTGACTGTTCGTGATTCCTGGGCAAGTTTACGTTCAGTAGTTTGCCATTGCTTCTGAACGACCGGCACCCATACAATTTAATAAAAAACCAAAGCAAGGTGGTCTGCTGCCAAATAGCCCGCAGCTTGTTTCATACTGCGTCCGTAAACCCTTCGCCATGGAGCAGATACATATTACCACTACTACTATTACCACTACCGCCACCGCACCCACCACCACCGCCGCCGCCACTACTACTACTACTACTACTACTACTACTACTACTACTACTACTACTACTACTACTACGACGACGACGACGACGATCACCACCACCACCACCGCCGCCGCTACTACTACTACTACTACTACTACTACTACTACTACTACTACTACTACTACTACTACTACGACGACGACGACGACGACGACGACCACCACCACCACCACAACTAATACTCCTAGTACAACTACTCCAGCTCAGACATACACTCAAGGCCGGGCGTATCCCAGCATTCCTGAGTACTGTAATCCAATTATGAAATGAAGGAAACCACCCAGTCCGTACTACAGCCCCTGGGTATTGATTGCCTCAGTGAAGCAGCTGACGAGAAATCAATTCCCTACATCAGGATATTCTATAACTTGAGCCAGTGGTTACAACAAACTACCAGCAACCGGCTGTAACCCAGGAGCGCACATCAACCATGTCAAATTACCATGGGTCGTGCAGTGGCTTTCTCCATCCTTCAGAAGCTAGTGTAATACAAAACGCTGCGTGTCCTTAACATGATGTTGCGATCAACCCCAATACCAGGTTGATTTTCTAGACAATTTTAAGTGAGCCCAACTGTCCGGTATGGAGATTTGTCCCACTACCCCGCTGTCAGCGCAGTGGAAGTTTAAGGGGTACAGTATTCTTATTAGTTCGACCTGCTAGTGTGATATAATCCGCCGACATGACCAGGTTTGCCGTTACAAATATATAATAGTTAAATGGCATACACTCTCGTTGGGGTATGACAAGGTCCGTGTTCACATGTTCTAGGTCACGGAATAATAGGCGTCAGCAGTTCCCTTCCTCGCCGCATTCCAACCCTAGACAATTTCAAAATTCAAAAAATGATCCGTCTACTACTGCTGGGGACCGAACTCAGACCAATAACTTAGCAGACAAGCACGTCCACTTGCCATTGCAGCGCATATAAATATATAAGCACATATATATTGTTTGTATACAGCATTTCTACCTCTGACGTACGCTTGCTCCTGTAGCGCGGCGTGGTCGTCACTTGGAGTTGACAAGTTCGAATCCCGGTCGGTAACTATAACTTTCAATTGTTATGTTGTATATTGTTCCCCGTCTCCCTACTTTTGTGAGTGCCAAACAATGCATTGTGTTTATTTATGACCCATATTTCCAAAAAAAAAAAAAAAAACGTTGCATACGAGCTCCTGTGTCCTCCTGGGTTGTTCGCTACAATAGTCAATTTGTTCCTCAGAGTTGCTGCTAATACAGCTCGCTCTTCTCGACTACCCCCTTGTACGCCATCTGTTGCAGACAGACAAAAACATCTCTAGAAGCCCTGGAGATGTGGTTTTATAGAAGAATGCTGAACATTGAATTGACAACCAAAATTAGCCATCTGAACATTTTGACGGAGGCTAAGTCGCAAAGACAACTTATGACAAATATCAGAAATAAGCATTCATCATTTCTTGGCCGCATTATGAGAAGAAACAAACTGGAACATGTGATAACCAGAAAGATTTGTGTAAAGAGAGATAGAGGAAGACAGCGTGAGAAAATTCTTGGCAATCTTGTGTCATGGCACGAATTGATCCACGCTGTAGGAGATCATAATGTGCATATAAGCATGCTCGCCCACGCCAGCCGGCAAGGCACTGGATGATTGCAAACAACCATTATGTGAACTTGCTGAACTAAACTGTTAATTCAAAGTAAAGGATTTTTCAAACAGATATTAATACAAGCTTTTAAGTGCAAAGAAAACACATGATTCGTGGTTCGTGCGATTTTAATTAGGATTAGCATTGATGACAGCAGATAAAAGAACGAAATAACGAATTCTATTTTCAAAGGGTTAAGAATTGGGCAAGCAGGCTCGCCTGTCCTTCTGATCTTTCTGCTCTCATACATTATTTGATTCTTTAAGCGGCTAATCTTAGACAACAACAACAACAGAAACAACATGTGCATTATAAATGCATGGAAAGTGCAAAATTCATTAATATTTGATTCATTAGAACTAATCTTTGACATGGCTCAGGAACGATGGTTAGGAGAAAGTTTATTATGTTAACTGTCAATTACAATTATGTGTTTTAATGGAGACATATAGTCTGTAGTGAGATAGTGTTTCAATCGTTTGTGGTTGTATGTGAAAGGGATAGTGGTGTCTCTGATTTGTTGTAGACTGTCCATAGATGAGCTGCAAGGTACGTTAATACTGGTTTGTATATGTTTATCCTAGGCTTGAGGGAATGTGGTTCGCTATGTCTTGGGTTATATTTAAACAATGGCCAAAGGTGACTTGGAGCACTATGATAGAGGATTCTCTGAATTGCATTGGCTTTATTAAAAAGCAAACGTCTGTGGAGTGGCAGTAGATGAAGACGTTGATACAAGCTAAAAATGTCAGTTCAATGTTTACTACAGAATAATCTTACAGCCCGTTTCTGCAGTGACAAGGCTACAACAAGAACCAGATGCAGAGTTATGGCCACACTCGTAAGGGCTTGCGAACGCGGTTTGTGAGCCGGTATACCCGGGTTCGAAACACAGCGGTGCTGGTTTTTTTCGGAAAGGGAATTAGAGCCGGTCGTTCAGAAAGCAATGGCAAACTACTGAACGTAAAATTTGCCCAGGAATAATGAACAGCAAAAATGCTGGGGTTAACTGCTACGTCCAGTGAAGGACATGCAACTTAATTTTTTTTTTTTTAAATAACAGAAACCGGATTACAGGGAACAGTTGATGGCGAGTGTTGAGAAGCACCTAACCACATTAGTCGGTGACATTCGGCGTCTAGACGGACCGATTACACTGGCATCATCATCATCAAGTGCCATGCCGACTGGCGTAGGTGTTCATGACTCTCCATAGGTCTCTGTCATTGGTTTTCTGGATTAACTCTGCCGTTGATATTCCTCCATGCCACCGTCGCAATCCATCCAGCATCGTTTCTCGTGGTCTGCCTCTGCCTCTCTTCCCCTCTATCTTTCCAGTTGTCACGATGTTCTTCAGCACCTCTCTTCTCATCACATGACCAAAAAAAAGCTGTTTGTCTCTTTCTTATTGTTGTATATACTGTTGTAGTTTCGCCAGTCTCTTTAAGGCATTCGTCCGTTAGGTACTTTGGCAGTCTAAGGAATTCGCAACATTCGTCTAAGGAATCACATCTCTGTTGCTTCCAATCTCTTCCTAATTTGTTCATTTATATTCCAAGATTCACAGCCATACAGCAAAACAGGTTCTATGTAGCACATCAGCACTCTTTTTCTTACATTCAATGATAGCGACTTATTGCATAAGATATTCTTAATTTTTAAAAAAAATGTAGCCTTTGCCTGTCCTATTCTGCACTGACAATGAACGTATAATAATGGCGTCGACGAATGACGCGTCTCCGGTTGTTTAGCAATTTCTTTCGTTCGCTTGAAATGTGTCTATGTCTGTAATGTTGTCTCTTGTGTGAATATCACTGTCTTTGTTAGATTACACAGTGGTCCATGGAGTTTATCTTCAACGGTTGTTTATCTAGGCTAAAAGGCTTGCCTGGATGTCATAGTTTGGGAAGTCTTGGAGTATGTGATCTGCTGTCTGCGGAGCTAATCCACATATACACATGGCTGAATCGCCAATCTTGAATTTTGTATACATGTAATTGGGTAATCTATTGTGTCCTGTGTTTAGTGGCATAAATCGGTAGTTCAGTTAGTTTTAAAAGAGAAGTCCTGCCGGCAGGAGTCCGACTCCAAGAAGGTCCCAAAAGTAGGCGATCGTCAGGATTGAAATTTGAAAGACAGGAAGGAGTCCAATGGGTATACCGTATGTTCTACTAGTAAAACCATTGGAATCATGTGTAGGGCGTGGATAAACAGATAAATCATCACAGCCTGGGCACGGAGTGACCACAAGATCTGGCCGACATTCAGAACACCGAGCATCAAAGGTCAAACGGCCACAATCAGACTACAACTAGTATCACTGGTATTTGGATTTTTCGCTGGTTGCTAAAGGTGAAGACAGACAAAGAAATCATACGCTATGGGAATGTCCCGAGTGAAGTCGGTTCTTGACTCAACTCAACAACACATCAGCCAGAGGCCAGGCTATAACCATTGCTGCTTGGGCAGGGAAATGACTCTGCTGTGAGGTCAAGTGAGATCCGTGAGAAAAGATACATGCACTAACCAACATATACCAATAGAGAGGCAAAGAAAACATTCACTAACATTTACCGATGGAGAGAGAGAGAGAGAGAGAGAGAGAGAGAGAGAGAGAGAGAGAGAGAGAGAGAGAGAGAGAGAGAGAGAGAGAGAGAGAGAGAGAGAGAGAGAGAGAGAGAGAGAACGACAACTTATACCGACAGAGAGACACAGACAGCATACACCAATACACAAAGAAATCATAAGCTAACAAATTCATTATACAGACATTACACAGACCCAGGGAACACCCAGGAAGTACATAATTCGACGCCGCAGAACATCTGATGGAAATCCTATCGCAGAGTAAAACACGTGCTTACAGCAAAAAGCCACCGACTCGTGAAGCCGGAGGATGGAAGCAAGCCGGAAGATGAAAGCAAGCTGCAGAAAGGAAGACTCAGCTAGAGGGGCATAAGGATCAACAGGTAGGGAAAAGGAACAATTCTGCACAACACCTTGTTTTTAACCTGCGCAAGACAACAAGCACTTAAGGTAGGGATTTTGATGGTCGGCATTAGCGAGATTACATGGCACAGATACAACACGCGTCTGCGACAAATTAGTACTCTCCTACCCTCCCAGAGCAACATACTTCTACAGATGCCTAATGTCTTGAACCTCATTGCACTCGGAAATCTAATCAGTGTTTCACAAGCGTTTAGTGTTGAGTTCCGCTATTCTCCGCGGGTTCATTTTTTGTTTCTTCCAAGTACAAGATTCCAAGGTATTAAACAAATAACATTTGCATTATGAGCCTCTGTGTGCGCCAAATGTTGGGCAGCGCTCACCAAATCCTACACCCCACACTATGCCAACGGCTTCGGGTGGAGAAGCGGAATGAGAGAATGAGAGGGTACAAGAATTATCCTGGTGCGAAGAAATGCAACCTAAAGAGTACATTTCATAGCGAGTCGAGAGAGAGAGAGAGAGAGAGAGAGTGAGAGAGAGAGACAGACAGACAGACAGACAGAGATAGGGGATGCAGAGAGAGAGAGAGAGAGAGAGAGAGAGAGAGAGAGAGAGAGAGAGAGAGAGACCGAATGAACGGACGGACTGTATTTTCAAAGGGTAACAAATTGGGCACGCAGGCCCGTCTTACATTCGGCCCTTCCAATCACACATCTTTCGTTCATCAATAGTGCATAATACATTCACATAGGGGGAAAAAAAACATTGTCAAAAGAATGTTGTAAACATAAACAATGCATATTACCATGTTAAGAGAGAGAGAGAGAGAGAGAGAGAGAGAGAGAGAGAGAGAGAGAGAGAGTGAGAGAGAGAGAGAGAGTGAGAGAGAGAGAGAGTGAGAGAGAGAGAGAGTGAGAGAGAGAGAGTGAGAGAGAGAGAGAGTGAGAGAGAGAGAGAGAGAGAGAGAGAGAGAGAGAGAGAGAGAGAGAGAGAGAGAGAGAGAGTTAAGACTATAAGGGTTGAAGATAGTCCCATTGAAGTGGCGTGAAGTGTTTGGTCTAAATATGTTCTAAGCCAACGGTATGCTGTGGTGACATAGCCCATTCTCTTTCACATACCTGACCGAATGACCAGTGCCATAACGTAATAACCTGCAGATTGACAGTAATCTGCAACATAGCAGAATGTTGGCCAGCCTCAGATGTCACAGCTACATAAATAATGAGGGCGGAATGGCGCCCATAGAACGGAAGAGGCGTGTCTAGATATGAGTGCACTTGTCCCTTCACGGCGACCACAGTTAGTGTCACTTCTAGAGATGACGTCGTCCAGATGATAAAGGTGTCATATTTTATGTTCTCGGGTATGCTTTTATGGTGTCTGTACTGATGATCTATTGTTGTCGGTTGTCTTCTTCTGCTGTCTGTTAAATCTTTGTGTGTTCTTGTGTGAGGTGCACCAAAATGGGATCTTCCCAGCCAACGTAAGTTAGCGTAGGCAGGCGTTACGAGAATGTAACCGCATCGTGCAGCCAGGGTCGTGGTTTGAGCGGGCAACAAAGCAAAATTTGTACTACCGTTCGACAAAGTCTCGATAAGCGCCCACTCTCTCTCGATGAGTAGTGGGTCTACAGTCAGTAAGCTGGTATAGCTTTTTTTTTTTTTTCGGTCAGTCCTGCTGGCGTAGCTTGAAAGCTAGTCGGTAGGCGTCCAGTGGTTTTGCATGTATCACCTTGTACCGGGAGGGCGCGCTTTAGCGATGCTACTCTTGGCTTGCGTGTGCGTGAACGTCTGTCCTGTCAGTCGCCATGTGCACTTGTGCGCTGGTGAGGCTCAACCGTAAATCGGGAGATCTGCTTGCAACTTAGACGAGCAATATCTTCTGTGGGCAGCTTCTCGCCTCATATGTGTGTGGTCTGATCTGGCGGTCAGTCCGTCTTCGGCGAAGGAAATCTTGTGGAGCCTATCAGTAATTATACGCTCATTGCTTGTCGCTACCATCCATCCATCATGTGCCATGCCGGTAAGCGTGGGCGGTCATGTTCTGCCATCTCACTCGATCACCAGAGTCATGGATCAGCTCCGTGTTTCTGTCTCGACCATGCCACAAGGCCAAGCCATCCAGGTACTTGCTTCTAGGTCTTCCCCTTGGTCTGTTCCCCTCGATCTTACCAGTTGTCACCAAATTCTCCAATCCATTTCTTCTCATAACATGCCCAAAGAATTTTGACTGTCTACGTCTAATTTCTCTAATCAATTTACGATCTTCATTTGTTTCTTGAAGGACTTGTTCATTGGTCTTTCTGGCTGTCCATGGTATTCTTTGCATTTTCCTCAGAAACCACATCTCTACAGCCATCAGATGTTTTTCAGCCTGACTGCTCATTGTCCACGCTTCACATCCATATAAAAGTACAGGTTCTATGTAGCATCTCAACACTCTTTTTCTCGTTTCAATTGACATCTTTTTATTGGTCAATATGTTTTTCATCTTGCTAAAGGCTACTTTTGCCATGGCGATTCTTGTTCTAATCTCTTCAAGGCATCTCCCATCAGATGTTATTACTGTTCCGAGATAATTGTACCTACTCACTTGTTGAAGAATATTCCCATTTACTTGTATATTACATTGTGGTATTACGTCCTTCCTAGTGACGATCATAATCTGTGTCTTTTTACAATTTAATTCTAACCCTAGTTGTTCACTGTGTGTAACAATCGCATCTACTAAATTTTGCAGGTCCTGTTCATTGTCTGCAATCAAGACTGTATCATCTGCATATCTAATGTTATTGATGCATCGTCCCCCAATGTTGATTCCTTCCATATCTTCAATATTTCTGAAAATACTTTCACTGTACAGGGAAAACAGATCTGGAGACATTACACATCCCTGTCTCACACCCCTTTTAATAGGCTGATATTGGCTTACTTCATTATCAACTCTTATGGCAGCTTGTTGTTTCCAATATATGTTTTTTACAAGTCTAAGATCTTTTCCATCAATCTGTAGATCTTCAAGCATCCTTATCATGTTGACATGTCTCACTTTATCGAAAGCCTTTGTGCAGTCAATAAAGCAAAGGTGTAGATCTTTGTTTACTTCTATAGAACGTTCGATTATGGTTCTCAGTATATACACAGCATTTACTGTACCCTTGCCTTCCACAAACCCACATTGTTCTTCTCCTATTTCAGGTTGTATTTTCCTCCTAACTCTTTGCATGATAATTCTTAGCAAAATCTTTGTGATGTGACTCATTATACTAATTGTTCGATGTTGATCACATTCCAAGGCTCCCGATTTCTTTGGGATTGCAATAAATACAGAATTAAATAACTCCTGAGGTATATTTCCAGTATCATATATTGTATTAAGCAGACTGGTAACTGGTAACTTGTCGCTACGCTTGTCTTAAAACTGAAAATTAAAGGAATTGACGGAAGGGCCGTTTGCACGAGGCTCTCGAGAGCCAATATATACAGGGATAACTGGCCGTGGCAGCCTAACGTCCACTGCATCTGTGTTCGTCTTCCAGTCGTCTTGCCATGCTCGCCACTGGAGCCAGACGGACACAGACGAGGGAGCGGAGGCGAAGGTGTTGCGCGACCACTTCCTCGCTATATAAAACCAAAGCGCAAGTCATTCGTTCCTCATCTAAAGATGTAGTGTAATGAATGGTCCTCGTCATTCATGATTGACGAACATGGATATGACCTGATATGTTCTTCCTTTGTCTGGCGTTCTTTTCGGTTGTGTTCCTATGTTGTCTGTTATGTTCTCATTTGTCTAGTGTGTTTTTCTGATTCTTAATTTATCTAGTGTTTTTTTCTGTAGCCTCTTGTGTCCATTTGTCTAGTGGTTTTTTTTTCCTGTTGTGTTCATTTGTCTAGTGCGTTTCTGTTGTGTAAATTTGTTTAGTGTGTGTTTCTGTCATGTTCATTTGTCTAGTGTATTTTTAAAATGTTCTATTCATTTGTCTAGTGCGTGTTTCTGTTGTGTTCATTTGTCTAGTGTTTTTTTTGTTGTTGTGTTCATTTGTCTAGTGTGTTTTTTTTCTGTTGTCTGTTGTGTTCTTCATTTGTTACGTGTGTGCTACCGTTTGTTGTGTTCTTCAGTTGCGTGATATTTCCTGTTGTCTGCTGTGTTATCTTATCTGGTATCCTATACTGATATTTGTAAAGTTCTTCTGTTGCCCTTTGTGTTCTTAAGTTGTCTAGTGTGTTCTTCCCTTGTCTAGCATGTCCCCATTTCCAGCTGTTTACTCTCAATCTATAATATATGCGTTAATCCATCTCTACCATCACATGCTCAAGCGAATGCTTTATGTTGTCTGCCTAGTAACGCTATATCCACCGCTGTCACTTGACACATCAACAATTAAACGAATCTCCCCAGAATTCCCGAGAGAGACAACAAAGTGGTTACAAGAAATAAATAATGTTTTGTGTTTATCCTGAACTTGGTGGAAGAGAGATCAAAGAAGATGATGCTAGGTGAGCGATATCTCGGAGGGACCTAGTAAGTAAGTAAGTGGCACCTTGCCGCCTTTACAGACGAAAGTATGTGGATTGGAACTAGAGCTAGAATTCCATCGCACAATGCCTGGGCATGGATTCAGAGAACATGTGTTGCCCATGCAGCATGATCCATCTCTCGGCCTTGCCTTGTTTTCCAGGACAAGTATAAACAATACCTTACCAGCAATACGTGACGTATTGTATACCGGGAGCTGCGATTGCCCTGGGATAGAACAACCAGCCGACCCCATGGTCATTATGTTCGAATCCCCACCAAGGTGGATCTACAAACTGACTTGAGATCCCAAGTCGACCCAGGCTACAATGAGTACCATGACATCTGCTGGGACGTAGAGGCGGGCGGTGTGATTCTGACCATATCACTCATGGAGCAAGCTATTGGTCTATACAAAAGCGGAGAATAGCGCCGCGCGACTGGACATATCACTCACGGAGCACGCGATTGGTCAATACAAAAACGGAGAATAGCGCCGCGCGACTGGACATACCACTTATGGAGCACACGATTGGTCTATACAAGAATGGAGAATAGCACCGCGCGACTGGACATATCACTCATGGAGCAAGCTATTGGTACGGAGAATAGCACCGCGCGACTGGACATATTACTCACGGAGCACGCGATTGGTCAATACAAAAAAGGAGAATAGCGCCGCGCGACTAGACATATCACTCATGGACCACACGATTGGTCAAAAACGGAGAATAGCGCCGCGCGACTAGACATATCACTCATGGACCACACGATTGGTCAAAAACGGAGAATAGCGCCGCGCGCTCAATACTACCCAATGAGTGTAACAGGGTTCCTTTTAAAACATGTATACTGCTCCAGTAAATATTTTTAGTGTACGAAAGTATTTAAAAAGAACAAAATTCGTGAAAGCATGCACACATACTCACTTCTTTGCGCTCGGCGTTCGCATGCACACAAACACGCACACGAAGTCAGACATAGTCGTGGTAGCGCGGTAGTGAGTGCACTGGTGTACCAAACAGTGGCTGGGAATTCAATACCCACCAGTCGTAGCATTTGATTTCATACCCCCGGGTCGACTCACACTCGAAACATTCCGAGTAATTACGGGTTAATTCTCCGAGAAGGAAGGCGGACAGAAAATGAACTTGTCACCTCATTTGCATATCTTGGTTTATTATACCCGACATGTCACACTACTCTCATTGCAGAATCTGTTGTGAGATTACTGTTGGTACCTATGTATATGAAAGTAAGTACGTACGCACTTTCGTAATGATCTACTTGCATACCTACCTACACAGCCACCTACCTACTTGTCTGCTTGTAAACATATCTACCTACATACCTACCTAATCCCTACCTGCATGCATAACCATCTACCTACTTAATACCTACCTACCTGTACTCCCCAGCCCCTCTCCCCCCAAACACAAACAATCACTACTACTTATGGATATAAAATCAATACAGGAGTTCACGGAAGCCAGAGGAAACTGACAACGGTTCACTTCACCAGTGACACACCTCAGCTGTTGCAGGCACAGCTGTTCCCTCTGACCAGGCAAACACTCACTGTCGATGTGAAGCCGGTGTTGGGTTTTCAGGTACACAACGGGAAAAACCTTGAAGTCGTTGCGCTACAAACCGCTTGGTGTCAATGAGTGAAGTTGCCGCACTCGAATTTTCTCTAGTAATTAACACATCGTGTGGCGTTAGAAGGAGAAAAAAAAAAACACACACACAGAGAGAGAGAGAGAGAGAGAGAGAGAGAGAGAGAGAGAGAGAGAGAGAGAGAGAGAGAGAGAGGACAGGAGAGAGAGAGAGAGAGAGAGAGAGAGAGAGAGAGAGAGAGAGAGAGAGAGAGAGAGAGAGAGAGAGACCGACCGCTGGTATAGAAGTTTTCCTTTACAGCAGGAAAAAAAAAGGAATATCCCACCAATGGCATCTTTGGCCGTCAATAATAACTCCCCGAGATGCGACGACCGCCCCTGACAGTAATAGACTTGGTACGATTTATGGTGTGGGTGATATGGATGCTTATGAAATAAATAAATTATAAAAAATGCATGGTATACTCTGCACTGATTTGTGGGTAGTGGATACGTCAGCCCTCTCGGATAAGGGCAACATTAGTAGGACGTGTGAGCAGCTGGAAATCGAAAAGAGCAGGGCCTGGGCTAAACTTCAAAGTTAGAAAACAAGTGCTCTTCCAGCAGACTTGTAGTGCATATGGATAATATGACAATAGACAGAGAACAGATATGTATGAAGACAACGCTGGTATTAGCAAGATAGACAACTGCACTGGGATATAACTAGAACACATCAATGACACCACAGAGGCATAACCTCCTGATCTGGGACACTGCAATATGTACCTAGAACATGATGGTATTGGCGTGGTACGGGACATTGCAATATGTATCTAGAACATGATGGTATTGGCGTGGCACGGGACATTGCAATATGTATCTAGAACATGATGGTATTGGCGTGGCACGGGAAACTACAATGATTTGTATCTATAACATGCTGATACTGGAGTGGCACAGAAAAACTGCAACAAGGTGTATCTAGAACAGAACAATGAGATGGATGACGAAGGACAAGGCCACCCGCCAAGTCCGGCCTGCATGAATACACAGGACCATGCCGCAAACATCACATATCACAGGACCATGCCGCAAACATCACATATCACAGGACCATGCCGCAAACATCACATATCACAGGACCATGCCGCAAACATCACATATCACAGGACCATGCCGCAAACATCACATATCACAGGACCATGCCGCAAACATCACATATCACAGGACCATGCCGCAAACATCACATATCACAAGTGATTGCTTCTAGCTACCGCACTCGTATGTACTGTGTGCTATTGGCAAATGAAGAACTTGACAATGTCACCAACTTGCAATATCCAGGCTCCAAGATTCGTTTCCGCCAGCTGTGAAGAGAGCTGAGTTCTGCATAAGATCTAGAATATGATGATGATGATGATGATGATGATGATGATGATGATGATGGACTGTTGTACACAATGTATCACCAGAGGTGGTAGTGGAGCAACAGTTGCAACGTCTGTAATAACCCTGCCTCGTAGAAGGCATACACAGGGGCATAAAACATGGCCGCCCTGTTTGTTGCACGGTCGGTGGTAAAGTATAGGCAAGATGGTAATCAGGCGTTCAGCGAGCACAACAGCGACACACGGCGTATTGGCTAGGCCAGCTCTATCTATATCTGTGTACTGTTGTGTATCCACACCTACACTAGCATATGTGCATATACATTTACTCTTCTACACTACAGAGATGTTATACACTAGTATATACAAACACAAGCATTTACAGACTTCTAAACTATATAAAGAGTTTTAAAAGTTGCATATCCTTTAAAGGACGTAGCAGTCAATCCCATCGTTTTCGGCTGTTTGTGATTTCTTGTCAAGTTCAGTAGTTTGCCATTGCTTTCTGAATGACCGGCACTCATACCTTTGTATGGGAACCAACGCAAGGCGATGTGCTTCCAAATCGCCCGTAGCTGTGTTTCAAACACGGTCTGCAGGATTTCGAATTGCACCCGAACCCCATCGCCACAGAACCGGTATACATACAGAGACTACTTAGAAATTCAAATTAAGTCAAACGAATAAATTCACGTATACTGATTGACACTCACAGAAGAAGAAGATGTCAGAAGACACACTAGACAACAGAAACTGTGACAGCTACAAGAACCGACATTACAATTATGCGGGTTCCCTCCTAATGGAACAACAGTACCTGAATGCACGACCAGCCACAAGCCCTATAATGTTGTTACATCTTATGAAAGCTAAGCCGATACACACACAATCATTTGATCAACTCGATATGGCGAGACCGTTAAATCACTGAAGTATAATCCACCCGTCCACTAACATCACTCACCTGGTCTCCTTCATTCCCCCCAGGTCGCCCATGTCCCAGGCAGACCGGTAAAGGAGTAGTGGCATCCAGCGTGGTCAAGGACCTACCACTATGGCTGGCCAAACGATCCCTTGTCATTTTCAATTTGAAATCCGCACAAACCAATATCACAACAGTCACAACATATGCCTCTTCACACGGCACTTGAATCACAACATACTAAGACGAACACTGGGAACACAAGTTAGAGACGTATCAAGAAGCCGGAATGAACACCACCAACAATTTCACTTAAAAAAACACATCATCATTCGACTTTGTTATGAAATGGAGCAGGACTCAGCCTACACTGTATACTGAACTCGCCCCGTGATTCACGGCACGTCGAGATAACGGCCCCTGATATCGATCACAATGCACGTTAGGAAAATCAATGGGTTAGTGGCAACAGGAGATCGGAAAATGCACGTGAGCTGGGCATTATGCGATGAGAGGGTTTAAATAGGTAAGGAAATAGGCCCATTAGGTTTCACGTAAATGCCTACGTTGCTTATTCTCCGGTCTCTTATGCTAGAGGAAACGGACAAAATGAAAAGAAGGTGATAATTGGTTGAGAGCTATGACAGTAAATGGAAACTAATAATAATTTGTAAAATCTTGGAATAATGGTATAGATTAAGTCAGGCAGAACATCGACAATTTACAGCCGGGGACAGGGACTGATTACAATGACATGTCAAAGACAGCAGCAGGAGAAGCGTACAGGATTACACATTAGTAGGTAATAATTACAGACTAATTGGTGATTAAAGACGGCAGGATTTCGACCCCACTGTGGGCGATTACAACAGACCAGGTTCTAATAAGCAAGATATAATTTCAATACCTTCTTTCCACCCCCCCCCCCACCCCAGTCACGATGACGTTAAGAGATGATTGCAGTTACAGTTTGGTGCAGGCATACTACGGGCATGACGATATAGTTGTGTGCGGGCATGATTTTACTGTTCTGTAGGGGCATATCGCGGGAATGGTGGTTCAGTTATGGTCAGGCATATTGCGGGCATGGCGTTACGCAGCTATGCATGAATAATTTGGTATACAGAATATAACATCGATCATCTTTCTTTTGCCAGATTGGTTTCCGCTAACCAGAGATGATGGGGACTCCGGTAGCGAACTGACTAGCCCGGTAGCGCACTGACTAGCCCGGTAGCGCACTGACTAGCCCGCTTGCCTACTCGGTGGTCATATTTTCGAATTCCACTCAAGGCGGGGAGATGTCATGACCTTGATTCCCTGGCAGACAGCCTAATATGGTTGCATTACATTTCCTGAACACTAATGGAGGCGGAACACTGAAAACGTCACCCACCGTGTAGCGGCTGGTGGGATACTGAGCACATCACCCACCGTGTAGCAGCTGGTGGGATACTGAGCACATCACCCACCGTGTAGCGGCTGGTGGGATACTGAGCACATCACCCACCGTGTAGCGGCTGGTGGGACACTGAGCACATCACCCACCGTGTAGCGGCGGGTGGGACACTGAGCACATCACCCACCGTGTAGCGGCGGGTGGGACACTGAGCACATCACCCACCGTGTAGCGGCGGGTGGGACACTGAGCACATCACCCTACCGTGTAGCGGCTGGTGGGATACTGAGCACATCACCCACCGTGTAGCGGCTGGTGGGACACTGAGCACATCACCCACTGTGTAGCGGCTGGTGGGACACTGAGCACATCACCCACCGTGTAGCGGCGGGTGGGATACTGAGCACATCACCCACCGTGTAGCGGCTGGTGGGATACTGAGCACATCACCCACCGTGTAGCGGCTGGTGGGACACTGAGCACATCACCCACCGTGTAGCGGCTGGTGGGACACTGAGCACATCACCCATCGTGTAGCGGCTGGTGGGACACTGAGCACATCACCCACCATGTAGCGGCTGGTGGGACACTGAGCACATCACCCATCGTGTAGCGGCTGGTGGGACACTGAGCACATCACCCACCGTGTAGCGGCTGGTGGGACACTGAGCACATCACCCATCGTGTAGTGGCTGGTGGGACACTGAGCACATCACCCACCGTGTAGCGGCTGGTGGGACACTGAGCACATCACCCACCGTGTAGCGGCTGGTGGGACACTGAGCACATCACCCATCAGTGTAGCGGCTGGTGGGACACTGAGCACATCACCCACCGTGTAGCGGCTGGTGGGACACTGAGCACATCACCCATCATGTAGCGGCTGATGGGACACTGAGCACATCACCCACCGTGTAGCGGCGGGTGGGATACTGAGCACATCACCCACCGTGTAGCGGCGGGTGGGATACTGAGCACATCACCCACCGTGTAGCGGCTGCTGGGGCACTAAACACATCACCCATCGAGTAGCGACCAGTCTAAAATATGCAGCTAGCACCATATACCCGATACACATGACGTGAAAATGGGTTCTTTACTTTACCATTACTTGACCCTGGTACAAGGTGAGACTGAGTGGTCTCGAGGTATGATGTCCGCCTCGAGTGCTGGAGGTCCTGGGTTCAGGCCCCGGTGGAGACCGGGATTTATTTAAAAAATCCACCTGGACTTCTAGTAATGAAATTTCCCCTGATCTCTGGGTAATGAGATCGGACGCCCGTGTGTATTGTTGCGCACGTAAAGAATCCCTTGGCAGTTGGAAATCGAAAAAGAGTAGCCTAACGGCGCTGCCCGGGCAAAATTTCGCGTTAAAAATCTACCCAACGTATTTCAGGATCCTCGCCGATGCAACGGAGTTCGTGCATTGAGCTGAGTTTCTCCAGACTCAGATTTGAGTTAGGAGGAAAACGGAGCACTTATGGGTTAAACCGTGTACCGTGATGTTGATCCAACGACTAAACTAAACTAAACTAAACCAAGGTGAGGCTGGGTCGACCCCAGACCTGTACAGGTCGTAAAATATCCTGCCCTTCTGAGAACCGAACCTTGGACTGGCGTCAGCAAGTCTTTGCGCTGACCACAATATCATCACAGCTTCCAACTGTATGGCATTAACATATATCACCACAAGCAGCTGTGGTGCATGACATAAACTATCCGATGTTAAAGGGCACTTTTTATGAGGTGAGATGACTAGCTCTTTGTTCTCAGCGCCATACATCTTATTCATTCGTGTGTCTATATACTTGTAACTTGCACTATAAGAAAAATTAAGTTGCATGTCCTTTACAGGACTAGCAGTCAACCCCAGCATTTTCGCTGTTCGTGATTCCTGGGCAAATTTTTACGTTCAGTAGTTTGCCATTGCTTTCTGAACGACCGGCTCCTATACCTTTTTCGAAAAAAACCAGTACCGCTGTGTTTCGAACCCAGGTATACGGGCTCACAAACCGCGTTCGCAAGACCTTAGCCACAGAGAACGATTACTTGCACTTAACCGTAACTATTACTGTTATGTTCCTGTAACTAAGAACATAACAGGTTCCACCTTCTTTATACTTTGTATTTCCAATTCCGACTGCATGCAACCACAATGATCCCACTGATTGTTGTAGCCATAGTCTGAGGAAGACTGTTGGTGTTGAAACGTCCCGTCATCTGTGTGCTTGTTGATTCAGCGCGGAGAATGCCCAAGCCAGGCGGCTTTAATCCCCCGGCTCAAAACCCTGTTCTACATGGCAAGGTACTATAGGTAGTATTGACAGTTGATTCAGCAGTATCACTCATATCTAGTATAGTTTTCCCTCAAGTCATACTTGTGGCGGGATGTTTCTACGGGTTTATAATCCATGCCTTACAATGAAGACACAAAAGGATGAGCCCAAATGCAGGCACACAACCAACGTTGTGTAACGAATGACAAACGTTCGTCAAGGTGAATGACGGCGGCATCGACATAAATGGCCATTACGTAATTACCAACATACGCCCGCGACGCTAACGTGTGCTCAATAGCTATAAATACTGCTCACTTGATCTTTTTTTAGGAGTCGGCATGACCCCGTTTCTGGCTAGGAACTCATCTCTATACACACTAAACCACATCTGTATTGCTATATACTAAACCACATCAATATTCCTATTACCTCTAAATCACATCTATATTGCTATATACTATTCCCATAACCATTAAACCTCGAATATATTGCTATACCCACTAAACAACAACATCTATGTAGCTATATACTAAAACTAAAACCACATCTATTCTGCGATACCTACTAAACCACATCTATTCTGCGATACCTACTAAAAACCCCATCTATATTTCTACTAAACGTTACTGAAAACGGTTCAAACACGAAAAGAAACTAACTCATAGGATGCTATTAGTTGCCCAAACAGTGCCAACTAGCTGTCTAAACAGTTGCAGTTCGATTTCCAACTGTCAAGAGATTTTTTTACGTGCGCAACAATACACACGGGCGTCCGATCTCACTACCCAGAGACCAGGGGAAATTTTATTACTGGAAGTCCACGTGGATTTTTAAAATAAATCCCGGTCCTCACCGGGGCCTGAACCTAATAGCCTAACAGCGCTGCCCGGGCAAAATTTCGAGTTAAAAATCTACCCAAAGTATTTCAGGATCCTCGCCGATGCAACAGAGTTCGTGCATTGAGCTGAGTTTCTCCAGACTCAGGTTTGAGTTAGGAGGAAAACGGAGCACTTATGGGTTAAACCGTGCGCCGTGATATTGATCCAACGACTAAACTGAACTAAACTAAATAGTTGCAGATGTCCAAGTAGTGCCAGCTAGCTGTTGTGTAAACAGTTGCAGTTCTCCAAAGAGTACCAGCCAGCTGTTATAAAAGCAATGGCAACTGCTAGTGCTAGCTGTCCTGTAAACAGTAACAGTGCTAGCTAGTTGTTATGTATGCAATAGCAGTTGTACAAACAGTTTAGCAGTTATACAAACAGTTTAGGAGTTGTGCAAACAGTTTAGCAATTGAACAAACGGTAGCAATTTACTAAGATGGTGTGCATCATAAGTAAAACGGTGCTAACTGTTTTGCATAAGTAGCTGTTAAACGCCGGTCTCCGTGACAAAGGCGTTACGGACGCGGTTTGTAATTCCGTTTACCTGCGTTCGAAACACAGCTGCGACCGATTTGGCTGCAGACCGTGTCGTGCTGGGTGTTAACGTGGTGGTATTGGAGCGGGTCGCCCAGAAAGCAAAGGCAACCTACTGAACGTAAACTTTCCAGGGCATTAACAACAGCAGTGCTGGTGTTGACAGCAATGTCCTGTAAATAGGATATGAAAAGCTGTTAAACAGTGCTAGTTGGGTAAGCGGTGTGCAAATGACTTTATGTGGATGCACTATACACGGCCGGATTTAGACTTGATACGGCCCTAAGCTATTTGAAATATGGGGCCCTTTATAAGTCCAGATATTCTATTCCGAGTGACAAATTGCTCACTGGGACAATATTTTCTAGGTCCCCCACTTTCTTGGGGGCCCCAAGCTATAGCTTGTGTAGCTTATACGTAACTCCTGCAGTGGCACTATAGGGGGATGTGGAAACTATACTGGGACATACAGAAGAGGTTCATGAGATTTGGAGACCATGTTTGAACACCCAGAGAGATTCGTGAGGTGTGGCGAGGACAGAGAGAGGTAGATGAGATTTAGCGACTATAGTCGGACGCAATGAAAGCTAACTTCCGTGGCTATACTGAAAAACAGAGAGAGGTAAATGAGACCCATCGACCAAGTTGCGGCACAGAAGTGGTGAAGCTGAGCGTGAGAAACAAACTAGACTGAGACCCACTGAAATAACCAACACGATCTGACCCGGAAACCAAGCACAAGGTCAATGTAACATACGCCTGGCACGACTCACGTTACATGTCCTGATGTATCGGTCAGTTGTAAGAACAGCCTACAACTGGGTCACGGAGCGCTGACCAGACAGGATCTGCAGGTGGATGGACGTGTCGACAAGAAACATGTACCGCGACCTCAACATGTAAGCAGCTGGTGGTTACATTGTCACAACAGGTCTAGTCACACACAATGTGAAGTAAAGAGCCCTTTTCAAGACTTAAAGCGCATGGAGCACACGTATTACACAGGAAATCAAATAGGGAACCCTTTGAGGCGGGGATTCGAACCCGTCACCCCCAAATGACGATGGCCCTTGCAGGACCAAGTGTACTTCAACTCATGACCAACTAGCACAAGGCGCCAGACCTACATTTGTGTAGATCAATGGACACTGGCTGGGTGAAGAGGTCAGTACCCCGCCGGCACAATCTACTTCCCAAAGCAATCTTGGTACCCATGTTAAGCTGGATCGACCTGGGATCCCGGGTCCATTTTGGAGAACCCGAACTCGCCCAGTCGTGAATCGGCCCCATGGCCTTCTGGTCGGCAGACAAGTGTCTGGTCACTACTCTACAATAATAATAATAATAATAATAATAATAAGTCTTTATTTTCAAAGGGTTAAGAATTGGGCACGCAGGCCCGTCTGACATTCTGCCCTTCACAGGCTTCAAGGTACATAAGTTGCATGTCCTTTACAGGACGCAGCTGTCAACTCCAGCATTTTTTTGGCTGTTCGTGAATCCTGGACAAGTTTACGTTTGCCATTACTTTCTGAACGATCGGCACCCATACCATTTCATAAAAACCAACATAAGGCGGTCTGCTGCCAAATCGCTCACAGCTGTTTCAACAGCGGGTATGCGGGATTACGAACTGCGTCCGTAAGACCTTCGCCATAAATTAGCTGCCATAAGACGCATGTCAAATTGGTCTTCTTGTATTTCTTGTTCATGCCGTGTGGTACTGGTGATCATGCCTGTCCACACACAGCCTTCTATCTCGCGTACTGTCAATCATGTTTGATAGTGTTCTTCTTCCAAGCCATGCTGTAAAAATGTCCAGCATCTTTTCTCTTCGCCTCCCCTCCCCTTCCCTCAAACCATCCCTTTTGACAACACACTCCAGCTTTCGAATTCTCATGATATGTCCCGTAGAATGTGGACTGTCATCTTCTGATGCAAGTAACCAGTTCTCTGTGTGAGTTAACAGCTTTCAAGATACGATTATCACACTTTCTACCCGTCCATGATGTTATCACTTTCTTTACCATCTGATAATATAATAAATAAGCTGCACAATTGCAAAAGGTCTGTGTGTATTTAAGAAATAACGCCAAGAATTGCAAGAAACATCGCTGAATGAAATTCAGATACAACAATTAATTAAAGTACTTCGGCCTTTCACGGATACATCAAAGTCCCACATCAAATACTGCCGCTGGGGTGTGAGGTGCCAGGCCTTCGCATATTCTAGGCCATGACATATGAGATGGGTGGCAAGCTCCCTTCCTCAAAGCATTTTCTTTAAAAATAATTTCCAGAAAGTTCTGACCCAAACCCAACTTTAAAAAAACAACGTAAACCGCAAAGAGTAGGTTATATTTTTGACACTGCCTTGGGACATTTCCAGAAATTAGAAAACAAACCCACAATAAAATATTTATTCCGAGGATATATTTGTTATGGAAGCGAAATAGCAGTGAAAGCCATCACAATAATATGTTCCCCAAAATAAGCAGCCACAAATGTAGATTTATGTGGAGTTACTTGTGACAATAAAACCTTCATATAAACACAGACACAGAATAAGCTGCCATGACATTGCACTACGCTGTTTATATATATATATATATATATATATATATATATATATATATATATATATATATATATATATATATATATATATATATATATAAACATAAGACGTATAGGCGCTGTGTTTGTTACAGGTTGTAGAAGACACAGCTTTATTGTTGCAAACCTCCATATCCATATATTACATATAATTAAAATATGAAGTGGTTGACTTGTTGATTACATCATCATCATAACGCGCGCGCATGATTGTTGTTCTTCACTGATGTTCGTTCAAGATTACCCGTCAGTGTTTATGCATGTGTGTGTATGGGAAAGGGGATGAGGGTACACGTGTACACACACACATACATACATGTTTTATATGTACTATATACACGCATGCATGGGTGTATTCATCATTCATCATTGGCACCTTGCCGTCTTGACAGACGATAGTTTGTTAATAACTACAACTTATGGCGGTGGCAAGTGTGACTGATAATGCTAATTCGCGCTGTAAATGTTTGTCCACAGTGGATGCATCATATTCACAAACATGTGTATGTATTGTACATATGTGCGCGCGGGCAAAAAAAAAGGACTGACTTGGGTATACTTCATAATGGATTAATGTGTGTCATAATGGATTAATGTGTGTCATAATGGATTAATGTGTGTCATAATGGATTAATGTGTGTCATAATGGATTAATGTGAGTCATAATGGATTACTGTGTGTCATAATGGATTACTGTGTGTCATAATGGATTAATGTGTGTCATAATGGATTAATGTGTGTCATAATGGATTAATGTGTGTCATAATGGATTAATGTGTGTCATAATGGATTAATGTGTGTCATAATGGATTAATGTGTGTCATAATGGATTAATGTGTGTCATAATGGATTAATGTGTGTCATAATGGATTAATGTGTGTCATAATGGATTAATGTGTGTCATAATGGATTAATGTGTGTCGTAATGGATTAATGTGTGTCGTAATGGATTAATGTGTGTCGTAATGGATTAATGTGTGTCGTAATGGATTAATGTGTGTCGTAATGGATTAATGTGTGTCGTAATGGATTAATGTGTGTCGTAATGGATTAATGTGTGTCGTAATGGATTAATGTGTGTCATAATGGATTAATGTGTGTCATAATGGATTAATGTGTGCCATAATGGATTAATGTGTGCCATAATGGATTAATGTGTGCCATAATGGATTAATGTGTGCCATAATGGATTAATGTGTGCCATAATGGATTAATGTGTGCCATAATGGATTAATGTGTGCCATAATGGATTAATGTGTGCCATAATGGATTAATGTGTGCCATAATGGATTAATGTGTGCCATAATGGATTAATGTGTGCCATAATGGATTAATGTGTGCCATAATGGATTAATGTGTGCCATAATGGATTAATGTGTGTCATAATGGATTAATGTGTGTCATAATGGATTAATGTGTGTCATAATGGATTAATGTGTGTCATAATGGATTAATGTGTGTCATAATGGATCAATGTGTGTCATAATGGATCAATGTGTGTCATAATGGATTAATGTGTGTCATAATGGATTAATGTGTGTCATAATGGATCAATGTGTGTCATAATGGATTAATGTGTGTCATAATGGATTAATGTGTGTCATAATGGATTAATGTGTGTCATAATGGATTAGTGTGTGTCATAATGGATTAGTGTGTGTCATAATGGATTATGTGTGTCATAATGGATTAATGTGTGTCATAATGGATTAATGTGTGTCATAATGGATTAATGTGTCATAATGGATTAATGTGTCATAATGGATTAATGTGTGTCATAATGGATTAATGTGTGTCATAATGGATTAATGTGTGTCATAATGGATTAATGTGTGTCATAATGGATTAATGTGTGTCATAATGGATTAATGTGTGTCATAATGGATTGATGTGTGTCATAATGGATTGATGTGTGTCATAATGGATTGATGTGTGTCATAATGGATTGATGTGTGTCATAATGGATTGATGTGTGTCATAATGGATTGATGTGTGTCATAATGGATTGATGTGTGTCATAATGGATTGATGTGTGTCATAATGGATTGATGTGTGTCATAATGGATTGATGTGTGTCATAATGGATTGATGTGTGTCATAATGGATTGATGTGTGTCATAATGGATTGATGTGTGTCATAATGGATTGATGTGTGTCATAATGGATTGATGTGTGTCATAATGGATTGATGTGTGTCATAATGGATTGATGTGTGTCATAATGGATTGATGTGTGTCATAATGGATTAATGTGTGTCATAATGGATTAAATTGTGTGTCATAATGGATTAATGTGTGTCATAATGGATTAATGTGTGTCATAATGGATTAATGTGTGTCATAATGGATTAATGTGTGTCATAATGGATTAATGTGTGTCATAATGGATTAATGTGTGTCATAATGGATTAATGTGTGTCATAATGGATTAATGTGTGTCATAATGGATTAATGTGTGTCATAATGGATTAATGTGTGTCATAATGGATTAATGTGTGTCATAATGGATTAATGTGTGTCATAATGGATTAATGTGTGTCATAATGGATTAATGTGTGTCATAATGGATTAATGTGTGTCATAATGGATTAATGTGTGTCATAATGGATTAATGTGTGTCATAATGGATTAATGTGTGTCATAATGGATTAATGTGTGTCATAATGGATTAATGTGTGTCATAATGGATTAATGTGTGTCATAATGGATTAATGTGTGTCATAATGGATTAATGTGTGTCATAATGGATTAATGTGTGTCATAATGGATTAATGTGTGTCATAATGGATTAATGTGTGTCATAATGGATTAATGTGTGTCATAATGGATTAATGTGTGTCATAATGGATTAATGTGTGTCATAATGGATTAATGTGTGTCATAATGGATTAATGTGTGTCATAATGGATTAATGTGTGTCATAATGGATTAATGTGTGTCATAATGGATTAATGTGTGTCATAATGGATTGATGTGTGTCATAATGGATTGATGTGTGTCATAATGGATTGATGTGTGTCATAATGGATTGATGTGTGTCATAATGGATTGATGTGTGTCATAATGGATTGATGTGTGTCATAATGGATTGATGTGTGTCATAATGGATTGATGTGTGTCATAATGGATTAATGTGTGTCATAATGGATTAATGTGTGTCATAATGGATTAATGTGTGTCATAATGGATTAATGTGTGTCATAATGGATTAATGTGTGTCATAATGGATTAATGTGTGTCATAATGGATTAATGTGTGTCATAATGGATTAATGTGTGTCATAATGGATTAATGTGTGTCATAATGGATTAATGTGTGTCATAATGGATTAATGTGTGTCATAATGGATTAATGTGTGTCGTTTGCGCACTTTGAACGCAAGTATAGTCCACATGCGTGCTACTACTTCTAGTGTACTGGACTGATTTATGCGTGTGGATTAGCTTTCCCTATTACCAGTGTCCCTCACCATCAGGTGAACCCACTCCGACTTCAGATGGTCCTGTAATTTACGTCCAAAAGTCAAGACGAGAAATCAACATTTTAGTCGAACTGACCTGTGTAGGGGTTGAACCCGCTAGCTCGGCATCAGCACACCGGATGTTTCAGAACGAGCGGTCTTATCCATTCAGCCACGCTGATTTCCGCCATGCTGGCGTGCCAGGGAGCGAGCTAGCACATCTGTTGTCTTCAAGGGCGTCAGTAATTGAAACACTCAGGACGGACAAAGGGAGTATTTTAAACGCTTTCTACGAACGACTGTTGGTTGCAAACGTTATCATACACAAAGATGAACCAGGATATGTAAGGATGTCTATGTCTGAATGTAAGTGTGATTATTGCAAGGTACACGATACGGGTTGTGGGCTCGTCCAGACTCCTGCCTGTTCCACTGTTCACATGGGGCAGTGAGGAGCATTTCGAGTGATACTTACTGGCACAGAAACGGAGCGTAATGGGGACGATCCGTTGCCGTGAAGTTGGAACTGCGACTAACAAACGAACAAGTGATGGGACGAGGCCGGCGTGTGTGCAACTAGTGTGTTACTAGCACGACCAGCATCTGCACCATTCTACTATTGCGTTACAGCACGATCAACATCCACACCGTACACATTTTTATGGGGAATACATAGCATCTATAGGTTTGCCCGGGTTGCATATATCAATAAGAATCAAGAACCTGGAACTGCCCCCCCCCCCCCAAGTTGAAACCATTAATTACAAGATTATCATCGTCACGTGACATGCCAACTGGCCCTGGCGTTCATGCATCTGCACAGATCTCGGTCCTTGGTGCTCTAGATCAGTTCGGCTGATGATATCTCCCCCCCTCCCCCCCCCCCCCCCCCCCACATGCCACCGTCGCAGTCCATCCGTCATTTCCCTGGGTCTGAACCCGTCTGTTCTACTGCTGATCTTTCCAGCCGTCACCATGTTCCCAATGAGTTAAAAGCTACCTGTAGAAACCAGCCCGGCATGCAGACCCACACAGGACATGATCATCAGTGTCCTCCATTCATGACATGCTTCACCACCCAGTCCCACAGTCAGACCTCTCACAGAACACACAATAAACAGTGTCCGCCATTCATATGTCAAAACCAGTCCTACATTCAGGCTCAACACAGAGCACACGCCAATCAGTGTCCCCCGTTCATGGTTCGCCATCAGTCCCAGAGTCAGGTCTTACACAGAACACAATCAGTGTCGTTTATTCATGTTTCATGACCGGCCTCACACTCAGAACTTACACAGAACACACAATCAGCAGGAGTCAAGAGATATCGGTAGCTATCTCATCTCATTTTGTTCCTCTTGTACCTTGAGGTGTCGAGGTGAAGTATAAACATCGTGAGAGTGTCCGCTTATAGGCTTCGTGTATGGATATTCCCATGGACTCTGTTATTCCTTCTGTCCATCGTTTACGTGGCCGGTCTCTTCCTCTGTTTCCATCTGGTCTGTACATCATTGCTTGTTGTGGCATACTGTTAGTTGGTAACCTAGTTGCATGGCCAAACTATATGACTCGCTGCCTTCTAATAAGATCTAGCGCTGCTATAACCTCCTCTTTAGTCTTGATATCTTATTTTCTGATCTTTCTTCTTGATACATTGAGTATTCTTCTCAGGAACCTCATTTCTGTTGTTAGTTTTCTTTTCTATTTTTCTGTCATTGTCCAGGTCTGACATTGGTAGCATATTGTTGGAAGGAAGATTGTGTTGTAGAGTGCTTTCTTAATAACTATTGATATATGTTTGTTCCTTAGAACAATACCGGTAGTTATCTTCAGGTTGATTTCACTTCGACTACAACCAACATGCTGCTGGGTTCAGGCCGATTGTGTGCTTTTGTATGTGTGCAGATTTCCGTGACATAAACAGCCAGTGAATCATACATTGTCAGCTGTAGTCAAATATACAGAAAACGGCGGCAAACACAGTGATCTGACACACGGCATGCACGACACACTACACACATGAATGAACATGCACTTTTCTCCTGACTCACTGACGCTTGTGATGTGTTTTTTGTCTGTACACAGCGAGACATGGCTGATGGGATGGTTCCATGGACAGATTTATGTATAGTTAGTTTAGTACAGACACTGACAATCTAACAGAAAGATAAACCAATTGAAACGCTGACAAATGAAAGATAGATAGATACACAGGTAGGCAGACAGAGAGGGGGAAGGCAGACAGAGAGGGGGAAGGCAGACAGAGAGGGGGAAAGCAGGCAGGCAGCAGGTAGGTAGGTAGGTAAACAGACTGTTGGACGGACATACAGAAATTATTATGTTACTAAATATCTAGAAACAGCTGTGCAAACAAACAGTAAACTACATATATTTCTCCCGTGTGTATAAACAACGTAATTACGCTCACACATACCACAAGTAAACAACAGTCAATCACAGTAAAACTACTGACGCAACAGCCCGGCCCGGTGCATCCATTTACTCTATTATTTACTCTCACAAGTTCAACAAGGACTTACAGCACTGGAAAGACTCCAGCACAAACTCTCTCTCTCTCTCTCTCTCTCTCTCTCTCTCTCTCTCTCTCTCTCTCTCTCTCTCTCAGGCAAACATAATGGGAAGGCCAGAACACTAACCCCCGACCACTATCTCGTGAAGGTGCTGTCCGCAAACACGGCACATCATGTTAGTGTGTTCAAACACAGAGATACTGGCACCAACTCAGGTGGTGCACTTAGAGTTTAAGTGATGCACTTAGATTTTAGTTGATATCTGCACTGAGTAACAGCACAAGACAAAATGTGCATGTGCATACAAAATGTGCATGTGCATACAAACATGCACAATTAACAAACGGTGGTCTATTTGATAAGATTGGGTTTATCTCCACAAAAGCAATATTCTGGGGGGGGGGGGGGGGGGGGGGGGGAGAAGAAGGCTTGCCACTGCAGGAGACTGAACCCGAACTACTGTATTGTTAAGCAAACCCACTAACAGCAATGCCACGGAAACCTCACACACATATATACCATACAACCACATACATATATATATATACCATACAACCACATACATTCCCTTTGCTAGCAAGTAACTGCATGTTTTCAGCACGCCACCCTCTCAGCCTAATTTCCACACACAGACATAACTAAAACAAGTTAATCCGGTGTTAAGCTTTGGTTTCATGCCCCGGGATAAATGACCTGGTAGTGGTGACACGACCTGGACTAAGAGCTGATTGTCTGGCACCGAATGCAAATACCAGCGACACAATCTGCACTGGGTGACTACCATGTAACAGGGATTGGGTTGCCGACACAACCGCCGTGACACGACAGCCTCCGGGGGATTTCCTGTTACATACCACGACCGGACTGGGAAAGCGGAAGGTATGTGAAGATCAAACAAATGGGGCAGACACGCAAGTGACAGCGTTCACCGTGAATGATACCTGGATGTAGTGGCGTGGTCTGGTCGGCTTAGAAGTTACCGTGTCCGTATCTGGCTCAGGAGTCGAGAGTTCGAATCCCAGATTAGAGCTGGTCATTTTTGTAAGAACCATTGGCTTATAATGATGTCATAAGCCGGCTGACCTCTTTGGTGGAGAGATAAGCATATTAACTGGGGAAACTCTCTGAGGCACACCGACAGTTCATAAATAAACACATATAATAGCGGGCATAGAAGTGTGAAGAAGGAAGTAGAGATTAGAGGACGCAATAGACAACACAAAACTTGAAAACACACACTATCAAGCGAAACATACCAACAACAGAAACTACAAGCACTAATTAAGTGAAACATAACAACAACAAAACCTACAAGCACTAATTCAGTGATACATACCACACAACACAGAGACTACAAGCACTAATTAAGTGATACATACCAACAACACAAAAACTACAAACACTATTAAGTGATACATAGCACACAACACAGAGACTACAAGCACTAATTAAGTGATACATACCAACAACACAAAAACTACAAACACTATTAAGTGATACATAGCACACAACACAGAGACTACAAGCACTAATCAACACAGAAACTACAAACTACAAGCACTAATCAAGAGATACGTATCAGTATCAACAACACAAACACATGACAAGCACTAAATTGATACACACTAGGGCAACACACATATTAAATCTCATGTTTAGTCCAACAAGCACTAATCAATCGATACATACCAACAACTAAAAAACTATCAGCACTAATCAACGAAATGCGGTTGTAGAAAAGATCAGAGCTACAATTATCCACTGCTCGGGTTCTGCCATGACTCCCTCCCCGTACTATCGAAATAACACAGGCCTGCCCACAGCTGAGATCGTGTACCGTCTGAGAGAGGGTACGGTACAGAAGAGCAAGCAAGGCGAGGTGAGTGGGGGGTGAAACTTGGCGGATGACAAGATGATGGAGCCCTTTAGCTAAGGCCAAAGCCGTACGGTCGGTTAGAATGTCAATATACGATCCACGGGCTGACTGGGCAATATACCATACACAGGTTGACGGGCGCGGGCGATGCAGCACACGGGAGGCGCGGGAAGATTTCAGAAATCTCGTGTACACGGCCGTCTAGCGGAAATATTGTAGGGACGGAATAAAATTGCGTACACGCCTGACTGTTCGATGTCATTATTTGATGTCTTGTAATATAACAATTATATATGTAATCCCATCTAAGTTGATACATTTAAATATCTAGAGGCAATGACAACAACAGAGGAAGGTGCGCGACAGAGATTAAGGGCAGAATAAGTCAAGCGAAAGAGGAATTTCAGAAAATGAAGGTTATCTTGTGTAATAAGTCATTATTATGAAGCAATAAGAGGCTATTATGGAACAATAAATCATTCTTATCTTTGAGCAATAAGTCGCCATTATTGAGTGATGTGTCACTACCACTGAATATCATAAAGAGAGAACTGAAATGTTATATAGAACTTGTTTTGCTGTATGGAAGAAAATCATGGAATGTGAATCGACAGGTTAGTAAAAAAAAGCTTGGAAGCAAAGAGATGTGGTTCCCGAGACAAAGGGTCCAAGTACCTCGGACTGCCAGATTAATTATCAACTACTGCCGGAAGAAACTAATGTAAGTTGATTATTACATGCAACTATAAAAAGACAAATACAAAAAACGTTCTTTGGTAATACAGTGAGAATAGAGGCATTGGGAGAAAATTTGTGATGACTGGATGGATCAGAGGGTGGAGAGGCAGCACGAGAGTACAGATGCTGGATGGACTGAAACGGTGGCATGGAGGGACATCATTAGCAGAGATGATCCAGAACACCAGGGACCGAGAAATATGAAGAGACCTGAACGCCTACGACAGTTGGCCAAGCACATGATGATGATGATGATTAATGGAAACAGAGACAGGGGAAGATAGGAAGAGAATTCTCGGGAATGAATTGATATACAAATTGAGAACTGGAGCTGTGCAGGAGCATACCCACCTACGCAGCTGGCAGGGCACTTTATGAGGGTTACATTGGGGATCTACACGCCCCTCTCTGCCTCATCTCTAATACGCGATATCAACTTTCACCTCACCTATACCGTTCACGAGATGCTGACCTTTTCTGTCACCTCAGCCCGGGTTCTTTTGGCATCCCCGTATTTTTCGTGTGCCATAAGCTTCCACTGACATTTTAATGATGGTTTCCTAGCGCGCATCCGGCTCGAGAAAGACACAGGTGTGCTTTGCCTCTGTACAGACTCGGAACAGATGGTGAAGACACGATCTGAGATACAAAGGCAAACCGTTGAGTCAATTATGAAGACAAATTGAGACAGATCTGGTGTTAACTGCCTCCAGACTGGATTTTACTCGTTTCCGCGCATCTTAAATAACCCCAGGTGCTGGCACGTCTAATCTGGCAAGAGATCTCAAGACATCCCTAACCTTGTCAGGTTGCATAGCTTTTTTAAAAATCCTTCGGCGAAGGAGGAGTGGTATCACGCACCTACACCCAGCAACGGTTCAGTCAGTGATGCACGAAACAGCTGTGTAGTCATTCCCCAGTAATAGGATAAACTGAAGGCGTAGTGTGAACTGGGGGGAAAAATGATGTGAGTGCTGGTAAACCATCGTGTCGGCATTTAGAAGCAGCCAAGATACGATGCAGATGGTAACAAACAGCTGTGCTGAGGCAAACAAACTACAGTCCCGCTGAAGGCAAATAGTAGTGGAAACGCTGACAAATTATAACACGGAGGCAAACTATAGCGCCGAGGCAGACAAACTGCAGCGCTGAGGCAGACAAACTATAGCGCCGAGGCAGACAAACTATAGCGCCGAGGCAGACAAACTGCAGCGCTGAGGCAGACAAACTATAGCGCCGAGGCAAACTGTAATTCCGAGGCAGGCAAACTATAGCGCTGAGGCAGACAAACTGCAGCGCTGAGGCAGACAAACTGTAGCGCCGAGGCAAACTGTAATTCCGAGGCAGACAAACTAGCGCCGAGGCAAACTGTAATTCCGAGGCAGACAAACTGTAGCGCCGAGGCAAACTGCAATTCCGAGGCAGGCAAACTGTAATTCCGAGGCAGGCAAACTGTAATTCCGAGGCAGGCAAACTGTAATTCCGAGGCAGGCAAACTAGCGCCGAGGCAAACTGCAATTCCGAGGCAGACAAACTATAGCGCCCAGGCAAACTGTAATTCCGAGGCAGACAAACTAGCGCCGAGGCAAACTGTAATTCCGAGGCAGACAAACTGTAGCGCCGATGCAAACTGTAATTCCGAGGCAGGCAAACTGTAATTCCGAGGCAGGCAAACTGTAATTCCGAGGCAGGCAAACTGTAATTCCGAGGCAGGCAAACTGTAATTCCGAGGCAGGCAAACTGTAATTCTGAGGCAGGCAAACTGTAATTCCGAGGCAGACAAACTAGGGCCGAGGCAAACTGTAATTCCGAGGCAGACAAACTAGGGCCGAGGCAAACTGTAATTCCGAGGCAGACAAACTAGGGCCGAGGCAAACTGTAATTCCGAGGCAGACAAACTAGGGCCGAGGCAAACTGTAATTCCGGGGCAGAGAAACTAGCGCCGAGGCAAACTGTAATTCCGAGGCAGACAAACTAGGGCCGAGGCAAACTGTAATTCCGAGGCAGACAAACTAGGGCCGAGGCAAACTGTAATTCCGAGGCAGACAAACTAGCGCCGAGGCAAACTGTAATTCCGAGGCAGAGAAACTAGCGCCGAGGCAAACTGTAATTCCGAGGCAGACAAACTGTAGCGCCCAGGCAAACTGTAATTCCGTAGCAGACAAGCTAGGGCCCAGGCAAACTGTAATTCCGAGGCAGAGAAACTAGCGCCGAGGCAAACTGTAATTCCGAGGCAGAGAAACTAGCGCCGAGGCAAACTGTAATTCCGAGGCAGACAAACTGTAGCGCCCAGGCAAACTGTAATTCCGAAGCAGACAAGCTAGGGCCCAGGCAAACTGTAATTCCGAGGCAGCGAAACTAGCGCCGAGGCAAACTGTAATTCCGAGGCAGAGAAACTAGCGCCGAGGCAAACTGTAATTCCGAGGCAGACAAACTGTAGCGCCCAGGCAAACTGTAATTCCGAAACAGACAAGCTAGGGCCTAGGCAAACTGTGCAGCTGGAAGTTTATCTATTTGCTTATTTCTTGTTAATGATCAATCAACCTAAGATCCACTAGCTATTGCTAATCAGGTAGCTAATATTGGCTGAATAAGTGCAACAATACCGATGATCTTATAGACATCAAGCTGACTCTTGTCACAATGAGACCGGTATGATTTGAACATTAAATTGACTGTCAAAATGAGCTTGGCACATCACAGTTTTCCAGCGCCAATACATCAAGTTAAGTATACAGACAAACCTGGCATATCATGGTTTTCCAGAGCCAGTATGCCTGAACTCAAGCAGACTGTCAAAATGCGATTGGTACATCGTGGTTTTCTAGCATCAATACACTTGAAAGTCAAGTTGTGCAACAATACCGATGCTCTAGTTATAGACATCCAGCTGGTTCTGTCTCAATGCGAGTGACACGTGGTTTTCCAGAGCTAGTACATTTGAACATGAAGTTTGGTTTCCCAGCGTTAACAGTATCATTTAACTAATTATATATCAACTGCATCATCCGATATTTGATGGATGATCAATACATCAAAATACTTTACCAAGGGAAGAAGGCGTTTGTTATGTACGGTAAAAATTAAAATGCGCTGATCTGATACCGTCCTGTGTCATACCATGCGGCACCAGTGATCCCGTCCTGTGTCATACCATGCGGCACCAGTGATCACGTCCTGTGTCATGACATCGGCACCAGTTATCACGTCCTGTGTCATACCATGCGGCACCAGTGATCACGTCCTGTGTCATAACATGCGGCACCAGTGATCACGTCCTGTGTCATACCATGCGGCACCAGTGATCACGTCCTGTGTCATACCATGCGGCACCAGTGATCACGTCCTGTGTCATACCATGCGGCACCAGTGATCACGTCCTGTGTCATAACATGCGGCACCAGTTATCACGTCCTGTGTCATACCATGCGGCACCAGTGATCACATCATGTGCCATGCCATGCGACACCAGTGATCACGTCCTGTGTCATACCATGCGGCACCAGTGATCACATCCTGTGTCATACCATGCGGCACCAGTTATCACGTCCTGTGCCATTCCATGCGGCACCAGTGATCAGTTTTCTCCACCTTTCACCATTTGTCCACCTTGTTATTGGCTAGTTATTAACAGACACACGTTATTCGGGAATACCCATAAGCAAAAAGTCTCCCCCCAGAACATATCCAAGCGCCAACCACTGCCCATTTGCCTTTTCTTAACATGGCTTGGCCAATATAATGAAGTCAGCTTTGTCTACACGTTGGTAGTAAAACCTGCCATTGTAAATGCATCTGTAGTACTTGATCGACAGAAAGACATTTTGTAATCATACAACACTTTACAAATGGCTGGGTCCATTCTCTCCATGTTCCAGAGTGTCTTGGTTTCAAATGGAAAACAGACCTGGCCCGCCAGCTTTAAAAGAGTGAGTTTCCCGTCCTGATGTTTGTGCGCTCAGGTGTACCTTCACCGAGGCAATGCTATGATTTAGAGGTCACAGGATTAAATCCCCTTGCGCACAATTTGCATTTTTGTCTGTTGTCTAGCTTGTCTTCTAATTTACAATTGTTCATGTCTTCTACAGGGTGATTGTAAAGTCTCACTACACTTTCTATGTAGAACAGCTGTTTGTTGGAGAGTATGTTTTCCGTTTGCGGGACGGAAAACACAGTTGAGTTGAGCTAAGAACCGACATCACTGCACCCAGGACATTCCCATACGCGCTCCGTCCTCTCGTTCAACAGCCAGCAAAGAGTCGCACGACTAACCGTTCCCACTGCTATCTGATTGAAAATTATCCAGGTCTTTCCTCTCAGATTTGAAATTCTACAACAGTCAATCTGAACCAATCCTACCAATCCTGCGCAATCTCGTCCTTTTCACATACGGATTCTTAATCTGTTCCTCCACCTTCTCCACCTGCTCCGAAAGGCGCACGACCACCTCTCCCTTGTCCGTAGGTAATCTACCACCAAGAGGTGCATTCCCTGCTAGCCTATCAGCCTGTCCATCCCCCGCACTACCGCATGGCCAGGGCAAAAAACCCATACAATTCTCACAATCTGTGACCTCTGAAGCGAGGTGAACCCACTCCACATAAAACATTCCTTTCTCCGCCTTACTAAGCATACTCCTAGAGTCTGTGATGAAGACAGTGTGTGCTGTAGTTGGTCCCCTCTAAACAACGGAATGCCGCTGTGACTGCTTCCACCTCCATTCTCATGCTGGAGGTCCTAGCCTCATATGCTATACTCTCCTTCTTCAAGAATCGACCATTAGCCTTCGCAATCACACCCCAACCACTCCGTTGTTTTTCACCACACTGACCCATCAGTAAAGATAACTATGTCACCTTACTGTGTATTACTCTGGATCAGTTGTTGCAACTCACACTCTGCGCGGCCCGCTGCCCATTCCCTGCACTCATGACCCAGTGTTATTATTACCTTGTGCCAGACTGTCATGTCTTCCGGAACTTCAGCCCACTCTCTTTCACGATTGATGGTCTCTAGATTACACACCTGACGTATAGATATTTCTGCCTATGCCATCCAAGACCTGCCTCGTCTTAGTCCATGACCCTTGACCATATCCATAGCTTCATGCACGGGGTGATCCCTATCTGCAGCAACTCTCATGTACCATTTTGGCCTGAAGGACCCCATGCCTATCCGCCATTGTTGGTAGTGCCAGGATATGCCCACATCCCATTTGTATAAGTGAATTCATTCATAATCACTGAGTTATGGAAACAAGTAAACACTCCTACACTGCCACCTCCGCTGAGAGAGACAGCGCACATATAAGCGTGTAATGAGTGCAAGAAAGACGATTCTAGTTAACGCATTTTATGGGTGTCACAAAACACATTTGAATATGTTATTTCTTATGTTATAGCGTGATTGTGAATAACCTGCTGTGGTACAAGTGCATTAAACACTTATAACGGAGAAGACACACACAAAGGGGCGTAAGGACTACACAGGAAATGCACACACCAGGTCAAATACAACGACCTTGCTACTTCTTGAAAAGACGCCGGATGTTGTCTGTTTTGAGTGGAAGGTGGAGACGACGGGGTGCATATAAACATCATCATCTTCACACAGGCAACCCGGCAAGTTATATCCTCCTGCCTACAAGTGGGGCAGGTTGGCGATATCGTCTTATGTATCCTTCCTCTCCCCTCCCACCCCTACCTGAGATTAACTGCGGTACTTGGAAACGCCACTTTCTGATGGGATAGCGAAGATAGTCTTACGGCCAATCATACAACACTCAGGTGTACCAGCTTCAGGTAATTACGACCCCAACCTACTTACCATAATTACATTACCCCTCCATCTCTTTCTCTCTGTTGTTTATGTTCACAGCCTTTATTTTATGTTATTTCTGCGTGAATCTAACACGTACAACAGGTCATTGATGTACAACAAATGAGTGGGTCCAAGGGCCGAATGTAAGAAGGGGCAGTGTGCCCGATTTGTGACCCTTTGAAAATAAAGTTCTCTCTCTCTCTCTCTCTCTCTCTCTCTCTCTCTCTCTCTCTCTCTCATAAAATGGTAAAATGCATTGTTCGTGAGCACAGTATTCATTTGACAATGTATTTTCTATGTGAATGTAACATGCACAATAGTGGATTGATGTACGAGAGAGTGGGTGGAAGAGACTGATTTGTGACCTTTTGAAAATAAAGTTCGACCCCTCCCTCCCCCCCCCCCTCTCTCTCTCTCTCTCTCTCTCTCTCTCTCTCTCTCTCTATCTCTTGTATGTATATACGATGCGCGCTCGATACACCCATAGAATATCAGACAACAAACAACAGACCTTGCTGTGTTTTGCAGATTATTTAGTTAATCGCCAATTATTTCAATTGCATGTCCGTCGGTGACTTCTATCTCTTATTCTCGTATCTTACTGTCCTGACAAAACTATGCTCCCCGTGCAGGAGCTCTTCTATCAATGTATTATAGCCCTCTGTACTGAGTGAGAAATTGCACACTGATTTCTTGGTCTCTGTCACTGAACATTGGAGACTACCCCTGGGCCTTTCTCCCATTGGGAAAGTTACCCTCTATAAAACGTGGTTAGAGATGCAGCTGGTATCAATTTTGCTAAATCAGCTACCGTAGTCCTGCCGCTGAGTGTTGCCAAAGTGTTAGTTAGTCGCTGAGTCGCAGTTCCAACTTTACGGAAAAGGGTCACCCCATAATGCTCTGTTCCTGTGTCAGTGAATATCACACAAATGCTCCCCACTGTCCCATGTGAAAAGTGGAACAGACAGCAGTTCTCACACACCAACAGCATAAACAAGCATACATGCATGGCCGCTGCCAGATTGCCAAGACAACAGTCCGCCACTAAACAGTTCATCGTTGATGGAAGCAGCAGTCAATACAAAACCAGCAGTTGCACACACATTGCTGCATAAGGTAAACCCGATATTTCAGCGACCGACTCGCCGCTATTTTTCTGAACATGCAGTTTACAATACAAATTAAAACACAAAAGGACAGATGAAATCCACAGCTGTTGCTCCACGCACTTAACTCAGTCGTTGGGCGACAGAACCATATACTACCAGTCCAACAAGACGAAAATGCATAAGCAAACCATAGTCAGAAACAAAAACATTTCAGAGGCTTTAACGGCTCAATAGTCTATCCCCCTTATGGACCGGAAGTCCTGCGATGGTGTATTGTAGCTGTCCATGCTCTTCATGGTCTGTTGTTTTGTCCTGGAGTCTGATAGTCTTTATTTTCCGGAGACTGGAAGATGTTGAGTAGTTTCCATTGTAAAGTAACGGATGCATACAAAAGAGCACAGAAAACGCATGCCCGGTGAATCCAAACCTATGTCCGTATTTGTCGTTTAGAGTTATTCCATGACCATGACGATTATTTTCCAAATGTAGTAGCCGCTAAATGTAGAGAGGAGCGGCTGGCCGAGTGGCTAGAATGCCGGACTCTCCTTCGGGAGACACCCGGGTTCGATCCCTCGGTAAGGTGTTGGATTTTTTTCAGTCGGGGGCAAAAAGAAAATCCTAACCTGCACAGTTCGCGGCGACTGCTCTAGCCAGGCGGCCTTAATTCCTCGGGCTCAAAGACCCCTCTGCCATACACCGCAAGGTACTATATTGGCAGTAAATGACAGTTTATGACAGTAGCCGCATTGCCAGTCAGCATACCTACTTCTTCATCGAGAGAGAGAGAGAGAGAGAGAGAGAGAGAGAGAGAGAGAGAGAGAGAGAGAGAGAGAGAGAGAGAGAGAGAGAGAGAGAGAGAGAGAGAAAGAGATGGCGAGTCAAGAGACAGACACTGAGACAATGAAACCCTGCTTTCACAGCCCTAACAGCAGTCAAACTCTAACCGGGTTAAAAAACGTGCTGGCAATCCCTCCCATACCCTCCCGTGCCGAGAATGTCTTTGGCATGCCCTCTGAAGATCAAACATGGGGAGCTGACCTTTCAGTCTTCCCCATTGTTATCCCTACCCTGGTGTTCAGTACTGAACCAGTGAGATCCTGTCAATCACAATGCCAGCAGTGGTTTATTTCTGTTCACGCTTGGGTTGGGAGTTCTCACCAGCTGTTGCTTAGTTTGGAAGCGGGGCTAACCGAGGTCATCATCAAGTGCCCTGCCAGCTGGCGTAGGCGTTCATGGCTCTCCACAGATCTCGGTCTTTGGTTTTCTGGATCAACTCTGCTGCTGATATTCCTCCGTGCCACCGTCTCAATCCATCCATCATCATTTCTCTTGGTCTGCCTCCGAGGTATTTAACTCATATTTGGTAGGGTTGGGAGTTCTCACCAGCTGTTGCCTTAGTTTGGAAGCGGGGTTAACGGAGGTATTTAACTCATATTTGGTTACAACGTGGGCATCACTGTGAAGTCGTTAAGCCCTGTGCCTACCTAAGCCCTGTGCCTACCGGTCTGAATGCCGTTACGTTCGTTCTAGACACCCCCCCCCCCCCGGTCAACCGGTCAATCTGATAGGGGCTACGGATTTCTTGCTCCATGAAATGCTTTCGGCAAACCTGTGGAAAGAGACCGAGCCATTTGGGATTAAACCCGGTGCAGTAAAGTAACCAGGTGAAGTGAAGTAACCCGCTTGGATATACAATATTTGTTTAGTTGATGTATGACTGACGTGTAGAGACAAGTTCAATATTTTAGCCACGATAAAAAGCCATAGCATTTTTCTACAATCCTTACAGGAGGGTAAAGGTTGAAGGCAGGCGACAAAGAAAAAAATAACTATAGCGCTTTCCTAAACACCTTACTGGAGGGTAAGGGTGAAGGCAGGTTAAAAAAAGGTAAACAACGATACAAGTAGGAAGATAACATCAAGAGTTGGACTTACAGCAGTCTGTAGAGTGTACAGCAAGGGTGAGAGACAAAGTGTTGGAAATCCATGGCAGCCAACCTTCTTTTATTACCTTAATGGATTCTGTGCTAAACAAAAAGTAGGATTGGGACCAAACAAAAATGGAGAAGTAGGGGTGGGTCACAGTTACGGCTTTAAAGTTGTTAATATAGCAGCGGGCATGTTGTATTATAACATAATTAAAACATTCTGGTGATATGAAAACATTCTGGTGATATGAAAACATTCTGGTGATATGTAAGCCTAAGGAAGATAAGAAAGTCGCTTAAGACAATGAATTATCCCATGGCATTTAATGCGTTAACACCTGTGACCTAGCTGAAACGTTCCTATCCAAGTGACTACTTTAACTCATGCAGTCACAGATACTTATTATACTTCTTCTAGTGTCACACAATTTTAAAATAACAATAGACCGAGGCAGACACGTTTAAGAACAAAGCAGATGACTCTTAGGAGAAATTACCACAACAAATGAAGTAGATAAAATTGCCTGACCGCACAACACAATGAATGAATCATTTAAAAAAAAAAAAAAACGAGATGCAGACAGAGAGCATTACTAGAACATTACATCGGCACCTTGCTGTCTTGGCAGAGGATAGTTTGTGCTTCAGAGAGGCATAATAACTATTAACCATGGCGGTAGCGAAAGTAACTGATAAAGCCAATTCACGCTATAAATGTTCGTCCACACCGGGTGCATGTGAACACGTAGTCATTTCCACCACCATACACCATCTTACGTCTCACACGCTCGGTGTGTGACTTATCTGAAATAATTTTCTCCTTTGTCTTTATTCAGTTTCTGATGTTTGCCCTCCATGCAACACGTTCTGAGGCGACTTGCTCCCAATGTGCACTATCAATCCCTGTATCAATCATGTCCCGCTTACACACATTTTTGTATCGTAGTAGAGGCCGACCCTGAGATCTCTTACCCATCTGTAATTCACCAAAAAAGATGTCCTTTGGTATTCTACCATCATCCATCCTCCTAAGATGTCCTATCCAAGTAAGTCTAGAACACGATTACAGGTAACTATACAAGAACATATTGTGTCTCATCCATCATTATATCCATGAAAGAAAACATTCCACCATTCTTACTTCCTACAATGATGACAGAAAACATTCTATTACTGACATTTCCTACAACCATGAAAGAGAACATTCTATCACTGTCACTTCCCACAACCAGGAAACAACACATTCTATCAGTTACACCAAATGTAGCCAATCTCTCACAGAGGCACAAACTACTCACCTTCTTGGTTCTGTAGCTGCTGTGTATCCGTGAGAAGACATTCTGTTTCCTCTTTTTATCTTCTTTCTTGAAAGCCTTTGTGGTTTTGTCATCAGAGTCATTGGGAGAGAGTCTAAAACAGAGCCACAAATAAAAGACACATGAAACACTAGTGGATCATGAAATCAAATGAGTATTTTAATATACAAAAAGCTAAAGTTAACCCAATAATAGAAACTACTACAGGAGTGTGAAGTGTTGGGCTTTCACACATACAAAGCCATGACACTATGAGCTGAGGTGAATGGTTCCCTTCCTTGTCATCTTTTCCTCCCTGGTGCCTATTTCACAAGGTAAGATTGACCCATGAGTGAAGCAGGCAGAGAGAGAACACAAACATGTCACTATTGAGACCTGAACCCCTGCTCATTGTGTTGATAAGTCAATATAATAGTTAGGCACTGTTCTACCAAGCTCCACCACCCACATGATTAGTATTGTATACAATCATCATCATCATTCAGTGCCATTTCCACAGTGAAGGTTGGCGGTCATGGACCTCGATCAGTTTCTTTCTGGAACCTTTGCTGTACACTCTGCTAAACAGTATCCCTAGCATCCCTGCCTATGTCTGTCCACTTACATCTGTGATGTCCTCCAGATCTTCTGCCCTCCTCATTTCTCTACATTATGGTTTTCAGAAGACTGCTACACAGCTTGAAGTAATCAATATACACCTTTCTCATTTTTATTTCCTTCAGCAACACCCATTTCATGTTGAGCTATTCTAGAACCTATTCATGTATCTTTTACACTCAAAGAAACTTGTTCCAGCTTTCTAAAGACCCAAATCCTTTTTTCCTTCATTCCTTTCAAGAAAAAATGTTTTCCCCCACCTCATGCCTGATTTCTCAGTCTTGGTTATATCTGAGTTGGTTCATATTGAGTAATCATGTTCTCCTTGGTTTTTGTGTAGTCATCATGTGCCCTCTCTACTGCTGTCTTCTTTCATTTGTTCATTCCCAGATAAAATCTGTGATGCTTACTGCTTTCTTATTAAGCAACACTACTACAGCAGGTTGAATGAGGTGGACAGTTTTTTTTCTTCTACAAATCAGATCGGATCAGATCGAAGTGAGATTAGTGGAGAGGATTTTCTTCTGACACAGAACCAAAGTACCATCTTCATGTGGACTGTGTATACCCCTGTCCAAGCACAGAAAGCAGCTGGGTGTGCAAGACCAGGACTGGAACTTCACATCTATGAGACACATTCGGATGTATCCAGGTCATGTTGCAGCACAGCACATATAAACTGGCTGGGATGAGCCTGGGTCAGTCATGTTTCCTCCACTCATTTTGTGTATAAAACAATTTTCTCTCTCTCTCTCTCTCTCTCTCTCACCCATCTCCTGTTTGGGAGCAACAGTTCAGTTTATTATAAATTCTACAGTCAATCGTGCTTCAACTCACTCTTCATTGATGAAGTCCTTTATTATTATGTCTACAGTAAATCATGCTTTAACTCACTCTTCATTGATGAAATCCTTCCAAGACATTTCAGATTTATTATCCTTCGCTAGGGCACCATCCTCATCCTCCTCCTCTTCTTCTATCTCCTTCTGCCGCCTGAACTGGGCACTGTTAGGTAGAAATAAACGTGAAATAACACACAACAATTTATAAGCATAAACAGTTCAAATTAATGGGACAAAGTAGCTGATGATTTTGTTACTGGTTAAGTTGACAAACGTATCTTTAACAAATACAACTTCACAAACTGAAGAAAGGAAACAAAACTCATCAACAAACAGTCAACACTTTCTGCTACCAATTACTTCCTCATTGAGATATAAGGCCACAACCAACACCCTCCATGGCCTCCCATCCTTAACTATCCCAGGCCGCTCTGTCCATGGCCTTCACATACTATTCATGTTTTGTCTACATCTTCTCTCCATGTGTGTTAGGTCTTCCTGTGTTTATCTTGCCCTGTCTGTGCGTTACAGACTAAGGCTGTACTAGCTATACTATTCTCAGTGTGTGTTGTTACAGACTAAGGCTGTACTAGCTATACTATTCTCAGTGTATGTCCTGGCCAGAACCAGCACCTTTTCTTCACCTCTTGTTTACTGCTATCTCTAGCTCTCTCCATGAACTCCTCCACTGGTCATTCTCTGATATCATTTTATTCCCTCTGTCATGTGCTGACACTATTTAGGTTAACACTTTACAAGAGCAGCACAATGGATGTCAGAAAAGAAGGCACACTGTGTGCATGTTATCAGAGAATTTGGGGACAGAGAGTATACAGAGGTCCACATACAAGTTAGCTGCTTGACTTTTACAGGGCATTGCAGTCAGCCCTAGCACTCATTGGATGTTGGTCATTTTACTAGACAAGATTACGGGCAGTGTCACAGCTTTCTGAACGACTGACGCTCACACCACTGTTACAAATGAACACAAGGTGATCTGTTTCTACATCATCTGCAGCTGACTTCAAAAGCAGTGAGTGAGATGGTGTTCACTACCCTTTCACTACAGACACCAGCAGAAGTGCACATATGTGGCCAACAAGTGGTAGCTGGAGGACAGCAAGAGTGATGGAAGACATGCCAACATACACTGGGGCTGCAGGCTGACATCAGTCAACCTGTGACCACAAGATCTGATTATTACATCACAAGACACACTGGAAATGTTGAGTCTTGCACGTTTATATGTATGAGTGAGAAAGAAAAGAAAAGAAAAGAAAAGAAAAGAAAGAAAGAAAGAAAGAAAGAAAGAAAGAAAGAAAGAAAGAAAGAAAGCCCTTCTATTACCTACCAATTATTTAAAAAGTTATGTACATCTTTTACAGGATGTTGTAATCAACCTCACCATTTATTGGCTGTTGTGATTTACTAGACAATTTTACATTTGCCACTGCTTTCTGTAAGGTCGACACATCATCCCATCAAAATCAATGCACAGCAATGTTCTTCCAAAGTATATAACATATATCATAATGAAATGGGCCAACCCAAGGTACAATGAATGTCCTCATCACACAGACATGGTGTCAGAGTGAATATTCTCACTGATGCCAGATAATGTTCATGCCAACACTGACAGCCAATTCCACGGTAAAGCCATGGGGACTACAACCAGCCAAAGAGGCATCTCACTGCCCTTAGTTCCACATGGAGAAAAACAATATAAAGGACCTCTGTTCATGCCATGAGGTGTCCTGGGTATATGGTTCAAGCCCCAGATGTTTAGAACAATTGTGAAATGGATAATAAGTCTGAGGGTTAAAATGTCAATTGAGTTGACTTCATTGCACTGAGTTTTATCCTATAAAGATCGATCTCTCCACAGAGCATCTAACTGCTTGCCAAAAGCGTCACATGGTATATGGATTCTGTAGCTCCGGCAACCGCCACTTAGGATCTTTAAAACATCTGCACTGGAAACCCAAATGAGGGGCTCTAAACATGAACCCATGACCTTCTGAGCTGATGACGGGCAACTTACAATTCACCATGAGACTTCTGATGAGCAGCTTGAACCCAAGATTCTTCTTCTGCTTCTTCGTTCATCCGGAGTTTTTTTTTCCGGATGTGATTGCCTTGTGCCTGTTTACAGCAGAGCTGCGTTCTTGCGCCGTTAGGCCGACACATCCGACTTCTGCGGACATTTGTTGACCGGGTTAACCTTCCCAGGGGAACCCAAGATTCTAGACAAGAGACTTTAAAATAACACAGAACTGTATCTAACCACTGCAAGATGTACAACAAATATTAGTTCTCTATTGAGTGACGCAGTGACTTACACAACCATGTATGTCACAGAACAGCAGGGGAACTGGCTGGTGCTCAGTGTCCCTGACTAGAGGCAGGCAATAAACACAAACTGTGCAGGAGATATTCTCATGTGACACAATATAACAGGTGTGCACATCACAGCAATGTAATAACATGCAAAACAAACAGTAACAAAACCAGAGTGTGATGCTCTTGTGGTGGTACTGTGAACAAAACACAAATGACATATCTGCTACATTTTATATGACAGGGTGAGTAGTGATGAAACATACAACATATGACACATCTGCTACAGTTTATGTGACAGGGTGAGTAGTGATGAAACATACAACACAAATGATACATCTGCTACAGTTTATGTGACAGGGTGAGTAGTGATGAAACATATAACACAAATGATACATCTGCTACAGTTTATGTGACAGGGTGAGTAGTGATGAAACACACAACACAAATGATACATCTTTTTTTCCCCCCGCGTTTCCATCCTGTTTCAGGATATTGCGGTCAACACCAGCATCTTTCAGCTGTATGTTGATTCCTACGCTAGATTACGCTCATCAGCATGCCACGACTTTCTGAACAACCGGCTCCATACTCTCATAAGTCACTGGCGCGACTCGAACCACTTCTAATTCTCATGCGCTCACGTCAACCACGAGAGTATTTGGGGTTAACGGAGAAATGATACATCTGCTACAGTTTATGTGACAGGGTGAGTAGTGATGGAACGTACAACACACATGACACATCTGCTAGTTTATATGACAAGGTGAGTAGTGATGAAACAAACAACACACATGACACATCTGCTAGTTTATATGACAAGGTGAGTAGTGATGGAACGTACAACACACATGACACATCTGCTACAGTTTATGTGACAAGTTGAGTAGTGATGAAACAAACAACACACATGACATATCTGATACAGTTTATGTGACAAGTTGAGTAGTGATGAAACATACAATACAAACATACCAAGTACAGTCACAGGTAGCTCCATAGCAGATACTGCCATTGGGAGGTGAAGTGTCAGGCCTTCACATATTCTAGGTCATGGCATATGAGGTGGGGTGGACAGTTCCTTGCCTCACCTTCCCAATCCCCAGACAAATGTCAGGTATCCATGTGTAAGGCTGGATGGGTCCCGGTCATGGTGATTGGAAAAACATAATCCTGCCTGTGATAAGGATTGAACCCGCACCACCGTCCTGGCAGGCAAGCAAACTAGCCACTCTGCCAGTCTGGCTGCCCAAGCAGAGTAGGTTGTGTTATGTCAAGCAACACTAACTGTACCCCAGTTGCACATTTTGATGCCAACAAAGTCTGAAACACTCACTACCATATCACAGGCATCTTGCAGTCTTGAGAGACAATATTTTGTTACATTGTGCTGTAAAAAAAGGCATGATAACTAACACCCATGGCGGGGACCAGGGATGGAACTCTACCTCTCCACAGCACAAAGCTTGGGCTGAATTTAAGAGACCACATACTGCTTATACAGCATGATCCCTCTCTCGGCCTGGCTAGTATACTCCAGATAAGCTCGCTCTAATACCACACATATCAGAATTAATCATGCACATGATAACTACAACAGATGCATAAGTATTGCAGTAGTCTGTCTACATTTAGATCAAAGTCCACATACAGACATGTCAGCAGAAATCAAGAAGTGCTTCTCAAGTGTCATAGTTATATAATAATGTATGATAATATTCCTTCATTACTGTTTGTTATATTTGTGCCACAACAAGACCACTACTTCATTATTATCTGTTATTTTCATATCACAAAACATGACTTCTCATTAGTGTTTGTTATTTTCATATAACAAAAACAGTATGTCTTCATTATTAATTGTTATTTGCATGTCACAAAAACTTAATTAGTCATGTCACACATGATTCCGTTCAGTATTATTTTGTTCTTTTTTATATATCACAACAATATAGTCATTATTGTATTTCAGAAAACCAGAAGCCATATAATAGTCTATACAGAGCTAGAAACTACAAATATCTGAAAAAAGTGTTAAGTCCGACAGTGTATTATTCCAATAAACATTAAAAATCACATGAAAATGTATACATGATGAGTAAAGAAACAACACTAACAGCAAAGTTAGGTTATTATCCACTCCACAAATGTTATATCTCATGTGTGGACTTTCATGTCAGCCATTATATTACAAAATATATATATATATAAGAGGAATAAGAAAGATATGCCTACTGTTCACATATATGACAGACAATGCAAGAAATATATGCTATCATACAAACTATTTATTATAATATATAAATACTACTTTGAAAGCCAAAGTTAGCTGTACTACACTTAATACTATCTCGAGAACATGGCTAACTGTACTACATTACATTTACTACTATCCAGAAGAAAACAAAAGATAGCTGGACAATATTTACTACTCTCCTGAGAATCAGGGCTAACTGGACTAGGCCTATCAATACTGAAAACTAACAGGACTAAGCCTAAGCCTATGAATACTGAAAACTAACTGGACTAGGTCCATCAATAATGAAAACTAACTGGACTAGACCTATCAATGCTGAAAACTAACTGGACTAAGCCTATCAATACTGAAAACTAACTGGACTAGACCTATCAATACTGAAAACTAACTGGACTAGACCTATCAATGCTGAAAACTAACTGGACTAGACCTATCAATGCTGAAAACTAACTGGACTAGGCCTATCAATACTGAAAACTAACTGGACTAGACCTATCAATACTGAAAACTAACTGGACTAGACCTATCAATACTGAAAACTAACTGGACTAGACCTATCAATACTGAAAACTAACTGGACTAGACCTATCAATGCTGAAAACTAACTGGACTAGACCTATCAATACTGAAAACTAACTGGACTAGGCCTATCAATGCTGAAAACTAACTGGACTAGACCTATCAATGCTGAAAACTAACTGGACTAGACCTATCAATGCTGAAAACTAACTGGACTAGACCTATCAATACTGAAAACTAACTGGACTAGGCCTATCAATGCTGAAAACTAACAGGCCTAGGCCTATCAATACCGAAAACTAACTGGACTAGGCCTATCAATGCTGAAAACTAACTGGACTAGACCTATCAATACTGAAAACTAACTGGACTAGACCTATCAATGCTGAAAACTAACTGGACTAGACCTATCAATACTGAAAACTAACTGGACTAGACCTATCAATGCTGAAAACTAACTGGACTAGACCTATCAATACTGAAAACTAACTGGACTAGGCCTATCAATGCTGAAAACTAACTGGACTAGACCTATCAATACTGAAAACTAACTGGACTAGACCTATCAATGCTGAAAACTAACTGGACTAGACCTATCAATACTGAAAACTAACAGGCCTAGGCCTATCAATACCGAAAACTAACTGGACTAGACCTATCAATACTGAAAACTAACAGGACTAGACCTATCAATACTGAAAACTAACTGGACTAAGCCTAAGCCTATCAATACTGAAAACTAACAGGACTAGACCTATCAATGCTGAAAACTAACTGGACTAGGCCTATCAATACTGAAAACTAACTGGACTAGACCTATCAATGCTGAAAACTAACTGGACTAGGCCTATCAATACCGAAAACTAACTGGACTAGGCCTATCAATACTGAAAACTAACTGGACTAGACCTATCAATACTGAAAACTAACTGAACTCCTATCTAAAATTTAAAAAAAAAAAAAAACCAACACACATTTAGGATCACCACATTTAGCAGGCATGAGTGTAGATTTATAAGATCTCTCTCTCCTCTCAGCCAAAGCCAACCGAACAAGTTATGCTGCTTCCCCTTAAGCCAAAGCTAATTGGACTAGACCTTAGCAATAAATAATCAAGCTAAATCTTTTTCAGCCACAGAAACATGTACCAGCAAAAAAGTATGATAATAATAATAGCAAAAGGAGAAAAGGTTTTGAAGGAGGAGCAGAAGATGCCGTAGGAGCAGGAGCAGAAGCCGTAGGAGCAGAAGAAGTAGGAGCAGCAGCAGAAGCCAGAGCTACAGAAGGAGGAGAACAAAAGAATGAGCAAACAAACAAAAAATCTCCTTTGTAAATGTTTAAGAATTGGGCACATAAGCTTGACTAACATTCTATCCTTCTTATCTCTCGTTGAATACATTATTTCATTTATACATCATTTATGAGGCTAGTCTTAATACCACAATAACAATATATGGATTATAAACGCAGTAGAAATGTGAAAAAATGTTACTACAAGATTGCTACTACAAAAGTCAATAATACTAAGTACTGATACGGCCATTCATGTTAGCTAAGGGAGATATATCGCCCCTTAGATAGGATAGTGATGATTAAACTAGGACTTTTATTATCATTTTACAAGGTGCATATGGTCTCGTGTTAAAATGGGCTGCATTTTGTATGTACTGGGGTTAGCGGTGTATTTGATTTGTTGTGGAAGAGTGTTCCATAGATGGGCTGTGGAGTTTGCAAATTTGGTTTTGTGTAAGTATTTCCTAGGCTTCAGAACATACACTGAGATAGGATACACTGAGATAGGATACAAAGATAGGATACACTGAGAAAAGCTGAGAATAGTACAACTAGAAGAGCCTTAGTGTGTAACCCACATGGCACAAGAAATAGAGCACCAACTATAAACTCACGAAGAAGAGAAGCAGAACCACCAGAGATGAACAATATGGGAGGGGCATGGGTAGAGCTGCATGGGATAGTTAAAGATGTTGGGGGATTGCAGTGAGTGGGTTGAGGGCCTGTGTCCCTGCATGACTGGATGTATTAGAGATTAACCACCCGGGGTGCTGATGGTGGGGTAGAGGGATTGTTCCCTACACCGGTCAGCTGGACTGAGAATGTTGACCTCTCATTCAGAAAGCAATGACTACTGAACATAAATATGTCGAGTAAATCAACCCTGGGTTGGGGTTGATGACAATGTCCCGCAAAGGAGATGCAAGATTATGAGCAGCTGAAGACATTTATTTAGGCTGGGAGGAAGAGGGAGAGGAGGATGGAGAGGAAGTGGAAGAGACAACTGAGTTATTTACTAGGTGATATGTCCATTTGTATTACCAGAACACAAAACCTCTACCTCCATGTTTGATCCGGTGTGGTGGTGGTGTGTGTGTGTGTGATGGGGGTCGGGCATGCCATTTCACGCACACATGTGTGTCTCCACACATACTTTCATCCTTTGTTCTAGAGCCATGCTAACACATGTTTTTCCTTTGATTAATTTCTACCTCCCAGGAGCTAAAGTATCCTAGTGGTTAGAGCTCTTCACTATCTGACAGTACCTGAGGCATAAATCAGCTGGACAGCACACATACACCTTTGGATACACGTGCTACAGGAGAGTATTACACATTCATTAGAAGACAAAGAAAACAGAATCTGCCCGTATCTCACATGGTCCCCAGTGACATAAACCCAATACCATTCCCATAGCTTCCCTCCGTGACACCTTCATGGCTATGCTACACATGTTTCTGTTACCTATTGACTGCACTAAGTGTCAGTTACCATTCACATAAAAGTACCATTTCAAACAGCGTATTTAGTTAAGGCTGCTACAGTCCAGGCTCTATATAAATTAAGTGTCTATATTTTAATTTTATAAAAATAATTTTGTTGATAATTTAACCCTCCCCCCTCACCCACACACATATTAATTTCCAGCTCAAAGAATGTTGTGTATATAGTTAAAAATAAAAACTCACTTGTAACAGTATATCTTATACTCTGTAATCTTCATATATATATATATATATATATATATATATATATATATATATATATATATATATATATATATATATATATATATATATATATATATGTCTAAATTAAAATCTGACAGACTAAATATTCTGAATTGTAAAAACATTCCACATTAACAACTTTCCCATGTAATGAACACAAATGCTGGTTAAATTAAGGAAGACAAAATGAGATAATGAGAAAAATTAAAAATCCTCTTTCTTCAGTGTAAAATACAATAAGTCCTAACTAAGGAATGCATTAAAGAATTTATAAACAAAACTTGTCCTCATGTGGTTCAGCATGGACCGCACCATCTGGGCAAACTCCATGTCTTATCGCTTGCTGTAGGCTGAGGGCCTCAGGACACTCAACTATCATCATCTTCATCATCATTATCATGAAGCAGGTCCTTGGCAGAATGTTCTCTCATTACAGCCATGTTTCATCACAGGCAAGTTTCATTCAATCAATCAATCATGTGCCATGCCGGAAAGTGTGGGCGGAAATCACTCGCCATTTCACTCGATCACCAGCGTCGTGGATCAGCTCAATGTTCCTTCTCGTCCATGCCATGTGGCCAAGCCATCCAGGTATTTTCCTCTCGGTCTTCCTCTTGGTCTGTTCCCTTCGATCTTGCCAGCTGTCACCAAGTTCTCCAGCCCATTTCTTCTCATAACATGTCCAAAAAATGTTGACTGTCTACATCTAATTTCTCTAATCAATTTATGATTTTCATTTGTCTCCTGTAGTACTTGGTCATTGGTTTTTCTGTCTGTCCATGGTATTCTTTGCATTTTCCTCAGAACCCACATTTCTGCAGCCATCAGATGTTTGTCAGCTTGACTGCACAATGTCCAAGTTTCACATCCACATAACAGTTTCATTACAGCCCGCCAATCACTTTCTCAATGTTTGCTCATGTCTCCAGTTTCATTCATCCTCATGCCCAAGGTGTCTGCCATGTCCTGTGTCCACCTTCCTGCCTGTCTATTGCAGCCTCTCCCTGCAGGAAGCATGCATTTCATAACTGCTGTTTTTTTCCAAGGCACTGACATATAATATGGCCAGAGAATTTGAGTTTTTAGTAAATTAGCAGGCAAGAGAATTAGTGTATTTCTCACCCAGTGTCATAAAAATAATCACCATCACACGGTTATGTTCCTTGTGAAATAGGTGCTTAAAATAGTGCTCTCTATCAAACTTCTATTCTGAGCTCTTTTTTATTTTACCCCAGTTATCCAGAATTGACCTATCTCCCTGATTTTTTTTCTCAGTTTCTCCTTGGTCTCCATATTGTCCTATCCCCACAAGGTTTCAGACTATGCCACTGTTTGCAGTGTCTTTGTTCTGTCTCGTATATGCACTATTTATTTCCATATTCTTTTATTTTAATCTTTTGCATGGTAATCTTTCATTCTGAACATTTACGATATTCAAATTAGTTTAGTAAATCGTCTATATTTGGCAGTACAGGGCAGCAGCCCGATGAGCTACCCTGTAAGATGTCCAAATGCCCTGGCTTGTTGCGAGTGAGCATTAAATGGCACATGGGAACCTCCTGTTTGTCACCCTTATCCAAGAAGGCAATGTGTCTGATCTCACTACCCAAGTGATCTGGGGGTATGTGTGATATTAGATACACATGGTTCTCGGATATCTTCCAGCCCAATGCTGGAATCGAACCCGGAACCTTCTGACACTGTGCCGGGCAACATAATCCCACAGCCACAGCTCCAACAAATTCCCAGTAGTCAAATTTCCTGTCACTGCTGGGGATTGAACTCAGGCCACTACCACGGTGAGTAAGTACACTAACTACCACGCTACTGCAGTTAGCAAGAATCATTATCATTGGCATGTGTTTCTACATCAGAGGTTCAGATGGCTGAATGGCTAGACACTGGTTTCTCACAAGCAAGTTTCTAGTCCTTGGTATTGCAGGTGGAAAAAACCTCATCTGTACACTGCACAGTAATGTCCTGAGCCAGCGACCTCAATTACTGAACCACCCACAGAATTACCTGGCAGAGAGCACTCATAGTTTTTGTTATTCTACTGAATGAAGCTAGTGAGGTCACTCTAAGAGAAATTACACTTTGGGACTTTGATGCTAAAACTGCAAGCCTGGTGCCTAACCACTCTACCCCCAGATTCTTAATCGTCAGTTACACAACAATTAACATATACAAATAATTGAAAATTACATGGAGTCAATACAATATTAGTTTTTAGTGCAATATATCGGTATATTTGAGGTAAGAAATAACACAGCATTACCCAGTGTATTAATTAATTAATTTTGCAAACACATAAAGACATCATAAATTATACGTGTTATGTGCAAGTAAAAATGTAGCAGATATGTCAGTGCAAGCAGGCAAATATAAAAAAAGTAAAGTTAAAAAAGGAACAAAAGTAAATGCTAGAAACTAGTGCCACTCAAGGCCTGCAACTCACTCGTAATCCTCGAAGCATTTCTGCGGGTAGAACTGGTTATCCTCCTTGCTGAAAGGGAAAAACCTATCTACAGAACTAATAAAGGCAAGCACAACTAACAGAGATTACACAATAACACACATCAGCTACAAGCTTCAGTTCAGGGTGGGAGAGAGGCGGACACACCCCAGGGAGGGTCAACGTTTAATTGGGTTTCAATTTACAATTATAATGATATCAGTGACTAGGTGTTTTGAATATTTCAAACCAAAGTATAATTCACGTATTCACTTCAGATGATACATAACTCTGCAGTATGCACCTGGCGAGATGCAGCAAGATATTCCAGGCAATAAACTGTGCATCCTATTGCATGTGGCTTCAGAGTTTAATTGTGATGTGTCCAGATATGTCAGCGAAGTTGTGAAAGGGCAAACTGGCAGGCAAGTCAAGGAAACTATTGCCACAAGCAGCATGGAACTTCAAATGCAAGATATTTTTCTAAATGTAATAACTAAACACTGCAATTACAATTGGAATGACTACACCGCAAAACTTGTACTCCTAACATACACATGAAAAACCATGTTTGTACAATATAATTTTGTTGATGAAATGTAGAGCATGAATGATGGTGACAAATTTCTTTAACTATAAAATTAGACAACTATTCATATCAAAATGCATTATATTTGATGAATTGTGGATAAACCAATGTACCTGAGCGGATCTGTACATGCAGGCACAATACAAACATTATTTACAGTACTCGTAGTGTCTTTTGATGGTGTTGAACCAAACCAATGTTGAACCAAACTGCACTACTTCGAGTTTTTTCAAGCAAATAAACAGTTCACAATGAATTACGCAAGCCTAACTAACCAATGAACTAACAACATGATTAATGAGCACATGGTTTCCACTGATTTGTTATATCACTTTTGGGAGTTGGGGAAAATGCACCAAGATGTAACAGACTTAAAAAATAAAAGCAAAGCTGTCAATGGCAAGACAGACAATCTAAGACAATGAAATGCTACAAAATACATACTGTTTGACTTCTCGTCTGTCTCGCAGCCCATGTGCTCTGTCCTCTGAAATTAGAAATGATGAACACCATGGATTGAACAGAACTATTCCAATTCGTGTTTTCATTGTTACAAATTAATTTAACAGCATTCCAACGCGTAATTACTGCTTCAATTTTTTTTATTCTACTTCCTCTTCTATTTCTCTTCCTCCATTTACCTCACAGTATAATAATGTGAATTCTCTCATCTTGAGCCAGAATACTGTGAATTCTCTTGAGTCAGTATAATCATGTGAATTCTTCTGTGTTAATCTGGAGAGTTTTTTTGGACGTGATTGTGTTGTGCCTGTTTACAGCAGAGCTGCGTTCTTGCGCCGTTAGGCAGACACATCCGACTTCTGCAGAATTCTCATGTGAATTCTCTGATCTTGAGCCAAAATAATCATGTGAATTCTCTCATCTTGAGCTAGTATAATCATGTGAATTCGCTCATCTTGAACCGGTGTAATTATGTGAATTCTATCTTCTTGAGTCAGTATAATCATGTGAATTCTCTCATCTTGAGACAGTTTAATCACGTGAATTCTCTACCTTAGACAATGTTATCAAATACAGCACCCCCGGGAAGGTTAACCCGGTCAACAAATGCCCGCAGAAGTCGGATGTGTCGGCCTAACGGCGCAAGAACGCAGCTCTGCTGTAAACAGGCACAACGCAATCACGTCCGAAAAAAAAACTCCGGATGAACGAAGAAGAAATACAGCACTACTTTGATGCTTCTACTTACTGGTACCACAACTAGACTCAAGTCTCCACTTGTGAACTATGACAAGCCTCACATAAAGGGACTCATCACGTCCACCTCAGGACAGTGCCATCAAGCATGTGACATCTGAGCACTCTGTGCCAAAAATTCATCTGCCTTTTGCTCCAAAGATTAAGTCTTCAATTCTAGGCTCCACCATTTGGTTCGCTAGAGCAATTTTCTCAGAGACTCCTAGGGGTCATCACTGGAGCCACGGAGTTCATGCTTTGTGTGACGCATATGGCAGAAAGAGCCATATGGGATCAACCTGGTGCAATGAAGTTGATCCACTCATCTTTAGTACTTAACATTCCTATGATAGAAGCTGACAACATGAACTGGACCTAACTACATACACAACACACCAGATACGAACCTGAAGCTTCAGTGGCCTGAGGTATGGAGGGCGTGGACAGGGATTTTGTCATGTTGGAATGTGAAACTGTCAGACCTCCACTGAATTCAAAACTGTGATGCTTTGGGCCTCCGGGACTTCCTAGTGAGATCAGTTCTTTGTGCGGAGACTATAACAGAGGAATATACAGCAATTACATATTGGCCAACAACAAAAAATTGTATAACAGAGGAATATACAACAATTACATATTGGCCAACAACAAACATTGCTATCATGGCAAAATGGATATATGTTCAGTAAGTTATTACAGCCAGTCTCCGTGGCGATGGCGTTGCGGGTGTGATTCGTAATGCCACTTATCCGTGTTCGAAACACAGCGGCAACCGATTTGGCAGCAGACCGTGTCTCATTGGTTTTAATGTGCTGGTATGGGAGCCGGTCGTTCAGAAAGCAATGGCAAACTACTGAACATAAAACTTGCCAAGACATCAACAATGGCAATAAAATGCTGGTGTTGACTGCAACGACCTGTAAAGGATATGCAACTTTTTTTTAAAAATGAGGTCAGAAAAGTATTCTGCCTGGAGGGGGGTTTAAACTATTAACACCAGTGTACATGCAAGTGTACCATCCACTATTATGTTTTGGTTCCTTCCTCACCGTAGTGATGTCCAAAATACATTTTCTTTTAGCATCTAAGTAATGGCTGCTTGATGATTACAGCCTGAGGTGAGTTCTCATGATGAACTAAACGGTTTGATGATTACACCCTCAGACTAGTTCTCATGATGAACGTTTCCCAGACTACACCATTCAGTGCAATTTTACTTTGGTGACTTCTGGGGGCCTATTACTGGAGCTATGGAATGTATGCTTCATGCAATACTCTCAGCAAGCAGCTTGCCATGAGAGAGAGAGAGAGAGAGAGAGAGAGAGAGAGAGAGAGAGAGAGAGAGAGAGAGAGAGAGAGAGAGAGAGAGAGAGAGAGAGAGAGAGAGAGAGAGAGAGAGAGAGAGAGAGAGAGAGAGAGAGAGAGAGAGAGAGAGAGAGAGAGAGAGAGAGAGAGAGAGAGAGAGAACATACCTTTGGTGGCTCTGCCATAAAGCTAAGGTCAGTGAGTGACCTGGCATTGTGAGAGGACAAGCTGAGGTCACTTCCGATCTTGTTCTGATTTGCAATCCCAGGCACTGGTACATCATGGCCTGAAACAAGAGTCATGACAACAATTAAGCCCTAATGCTTATGACAACGTCACAAGAATGACAGCAGAAAATATACAGAGTATGAGGCTGACAGGCTGTAACTTTTAAGTTTGATATCAAAGAACAGAACAAAACATATAAAAGTACTTTCAGAATTTAGTGTGTTAATAAAGTACAACCAGTTTTTACTAAAATACTTCAACAATTTAGTGTATTAAATTCCTGTCATGACTGAATGTGTTACGGTACTTCCAAAACTGAATGTATCTTCTTCTTCTGCGTTCACCCGGATTTTTTTTCCCGGATGTGACTGCATTGTGCCTGTTTACAGCAGAGCTGCGTTCTTGTGCCGTTAGGCCGACACATCCGACTTCTGCGGGCATTTGTTGACCAGGTTAACCTTCCCTGGGAAACTGAATGTATTAAAGTACTTCCATGACTGAATTTATTAAAGTACTTCCATAACTGAATGTATTAAAGTACTTCCACAACTGAATGTATTAAAGTACTTCCGTAAGTGAATGTATTAAAGTACTTCCATAACTGAATGTATTAAAGTACTTCCATAACTGAAGAGTACCAAAGTTATGTCCAGCAGCTACACAATGATTGAGTGAAACAACAGCCTCCTGTGCTTCAGTGTTCAGAATACCTCCACTAATCTCCACAGTGGATCAGAGAATTCTAGCCTACTCAGTATCAATGACATATCAATTATACATGAGCACATTTTGAACAAATTTGACTCATTTCAGTTGGGCTAAAATGGCCAGACAAATCCTACACACGTGATGTCAATACAACATTGTTTACATTTCATCATCTGGGATTTTAACCCTGCTTACTTGTAGTGTTATCTTGGTGTTTTAACAAGCCAGTAACAAACACTGCCTATATTTAGTGTTATCTTGGTATTTTAACATTTCAGTTACAAATATTGCTTACGTTCAGTGTTTGACAGTGGCCACTCGCATACTAGACCATGACTGTCTTTTCCAATGAAATGTGATGAAACATTCCAGAGATTACGGTTCCTACTAGGAATGTAGCTCCCAGAAATGTAGTGGACCATAAGTTATTACGGGTGTGCTTTTCCAGTAGTGATTCTTTCACCGTAGGCTGAGACAGTTATCGCTACAAGCTACATGCTACTAAAACATCAGGCTCTGAGCACATGATTTCTCTGATCCTAAGTGAAGATAGTTTTGGCTACAAGCTACATACACATCACTAAAACACCGGGCTCTGATCTTAGGCTGAGATAATTTTAGCCACAAACTACACTTCAATAAAACACCACATTCTGATCTTAGATAATTTTGGCTACATGCTGCACGCCACTAAAACACCAGGCTCTGATCTTAGGCTGAGATATTTTTGGCTACAAGCTACATATCTCCAAAATACCAAACTCGAAGCACTTGATTTCTCTCATCTTAAACTGACAGAACTGTCTAAAAGCTACATCTCTCTAAAACACCAGGATCCGAACACATGATGAAACCAGGTCACCGTCTAATCCCGGCTTGAATATCCAGGTCTCTGGTGTCCATAACACAGTCATGCCTGGACCTGCGACTATTCAAGAGGTTATCCATTGGAACCTGTGGCTAGGCAGCCTGGGCAAACAGTGGTGGAGGGGGGAAACCCTGAGCTCAAGGTTGAAGTTTGCAGCCAAATATTTGCTCACTGACCCCCTGTGACAACAACAAGGCTGGGACTAGTGCTTGCTGCTAACACAACCAACAACAGCTTGATCCCGTTAATCTTTGATCAACCACAGGCCCGCCTCAATCTTCAGCTGCAGGTCTTTGTATGGTAAAACAGAAATGAAGCAAAGTACAACAAGAAAACACTGGCCATGCTGTGTACAAGAACATGGATTCTTGCCAAACTCACAGTTTAACTAATTCACTGTAATTTCTGAAAGAAGTGAGGTGGGAAGGAGCGAGTGGAAGAGAAACAAAGTGGAAGAGAGACAGAGATAAAGAGAGAATGATCAATGATCAAACTTTAATTTCAAAGGGTTAAGAATTGGGCATGCCCATTTGACATACTACCCTCCAAGAGAGAAGAGAAACAAACAAGTGGGGGTGGTGGGGATGGGGTGAGGTCAGTGGGTGGGTGGGTGGGTGTGTGTATGTGAGAGAGAGGGAATGAAGAACAAACTTTAATTTCAAAGGAAGAGAGAGAGAGAGAGAGAGAGAGAGAGAGAGAGAGAGAGAGAGAGAGAGAGAGAGAGAGAGAGAGAGAGAGAGAGAGAGAGAGAGAGAAAGAGAGAGAGAGAGAGAGAGAATGAACGAACAAACTTTATTTTCAAAGGGTAACAAATTGAGCATGCAGGCCCGTCTTACATTTGGCCCTCCCAATCACTCATCTTTCGTTCATCAGTGTATAGTGCATTCACATAGGAAAGAAAAACATTGTCAAATGAATGTTGTAAACATAAACAATGCCTGTTACCATGTTATGAGACAAATCCCCCACCCACACACCCATCCCCTATCCATCTGCATGTCCCCCACACATACCCACAGGTGCATACATTCCCCCATCCATCCACCCATCCCACACCCTCCCCCCACATACACCATATCCCCACCCACTGCACATCCCTCCACACACATCCCCCACCCACCCACACACAAACCCAGGCACACATGCATGCATCCACCCATCCATCACCCACCTACACATCCCCCCACTTTGCACATCTCCCCACCCACACATCCTCCACCCATCCCATAACCTACCAACACTCACCCACCCACACACCCCACCCACTCAGCCAAACACACATCCCCAACCACATATCCAACACCCACACATTCCCACAAACTCACATATCCCGCAACCTACCCACACACAAAACCTGCAACCACCCACACATCCCCCACCCACCCCCAACTACACACTCACCCTCCCACACATCCTCCACCCACCCACTCGCCAAGCACCCCCTCCCCCTCCACAACCACACATCCCCTAACTACACATCTCACCACCCATGCACTCACACACACACATCCCCACCCACCAACACATTCCTCATCTAAAAACACACACCTCCCACCCACACAAACCCCACCACCCACATATACCCCACCCACACACATCCACCGCTCACACACACACACAGAGAGAGAGAGAGAGAGAGAGAGAGAGAGAGAGAGAGAGAGAGAGAGAGAGAGAGAGAGAGAGAGAGAGAGAGAGAGAGAGAGAGAGAGAGAGAGAGAGAGAGAGAGAGAGAGAGAGAGAGAGAGACTTGAGGCTTCAAAAATCAAAAATCCTCCATGATTTCTGCCTTACTTCATTACTAAATCTTCATGTGTTGACCTGTCACTAAAGACACAACCAAAGAGATGAATGCAGACAGTAACACACAGCTTGACTGTTTACGTCACCCCAAGTGATGGTCCTCACAGCAGATTGCATCAACATAGCCTGGTCCAGACAGCTGGGACTCAAACCCAGTCCCAAAAAATGCTGTGCTGAAGTCACGTGTATGAACCAAAAGATGGAAATATCCTCATCACCACCAATATCAAGTGTTTTGCACTCCTGCATTTGGAAATTATACTTACTCACGTGATGACATATTGCTTTGACAAAATGAACGAACAACTGTGAATAATCTTCCCTTGCTGTCTTCCTCCATCTTTCCAAATATCTTTCCAGCTGCTATAAATACCACAGATTTCTTCTCAACAGACAAAACACAATCACGATCATGTCTAACACAAACAAGGCTGAAGTGGACTATGTTGACAACATGTTTTATCACATTCACATTCTGTCAGTGATGTGAACATCTAGACGCAACAGACATTCTGTCAGTGATGTGAGCATCTAGACACAAGAGACATTTTGTCAGTGATATGAGCATCTAGAGACAATAGGCATGCTCATCTAAACTCAAACACTACACCACACCGCTACAGTACAGCCACATGTATGGTACTCAAAGTGTTTTGTCAGTGTTATATTGTAACTGGTCCTCTTCTGTACGATGGACAAACTCATATTGTAATACTTCTTCTCACCAACTGTAATTTCTTCACCACACAAATGCCTCTGTTTACTTACAATGCAGAAGAAATACATGTGAAACTGGTCAAAAATTGAAGATACTCCATTTGCCAACTACTTTATGAGTACAATGGGACTGCCCTAGCCTTGCGTACACTGAGTGTGTACAAAGGACTCACGGCTCCATACTTTCAACCCCACTGGATGAAATGAATGGCCATCATCATTCTTGATGGACAAACAACAATGACAACAACAACAACACAAAGGACAAATGTGAATGACATATGAGAGGATGAAGTTTGGCACAGAAGTTGAACAATCAACCCAACTAAGAATTTTGGCATTCTCACAGGCCTGGTCATGTAGGTGCATTTGTAATCAGTGCAGTCGTAACAGCCAGCAAACTGACATATACTGCAGGGAGACTGAACACATATACTATTGTCTGAAGTACCATAACTCAAATTTTTCTTAACCATTCAATTCATTCTAAATAAGAAATAAATAAGCCACACACTTGACATATACACCCAGTGTCTGCCAGCAATGGGAAATTAATGGAGCAAGAATCAGTTTCTTGTTAACTTACCAGGACTGGAACCAGAGGAGTCTACCGGAGAATCACTTCGAGCATCTGTGTCCTTGCCAACCACAAAACTGTGTGTAAACCTGGGCATTACTATGGCTCTAGGATGTTCCTCCTTGGCAGAATCCACAAAATCCTCATCCTCTGATTCCTCTTCTCCATCAAGACTTGTCAAACTAAGGCTGAGGAGCACAAGACAGATTTCGTCATATAAATAAATGTCTTCTCAAATCATTAATGTCACACTGAATTTCTTTATAAACATATCATTTTTTTAATAATCATACCATTTATTTGGTTGTTTCGGGATTTAAGATTTCATGATTGAGCACAACCCACAACTGGCAACGCTGATCGTTTTCCGGTAAGAACCTGAGGCCTTTGTCCACGTAAATTTGGAAGCCTAAGGTTCGTACCGCAATTATATCAGTGTTGCCATTTGTGGGTTGTGCTTAATCTTTAAATCTCAAATCCAGAAACAACCAATTAAATCATTAATGATATGTTTATGAAGAAATTCAATGTGACTTGCACCTGCAGAGATGTCACCTTTTCCACCTCCTATTTGATAGTTTAGTTGTTAGTTTCACCTCCTATTGATAGTTTAGTTTAGTTGTTAGTTCCACCTCCTATTTGATAGTTTAGTTGTTAGTTCCACCTCCTATTTGATAGTTTAGTTGTTAGTTTCACCTACTATTTGAGTGTGGATATACCTAGAATACACCGTCTCAATCTGCCCGCCAAACAATGTGCTACAAGTGGCCCACAAGTGACTGAACCCCAGAATTCTACCTATGGACAATAAGACAGATCACTACATCACCTATTAGCCAGGTCTTAGTCAGATATGACTTAGCTATCATACGACAGTAGACGGTACTACCTGCTTTCTGTTAGCGCTGAATGTTGGACGGCGCTCACCAAACCCCAAATCCCACAATGTGCCAATGGTTTCGGGTGGAGGAGTGCAATTTGGAGGGTGCAAGCCTTACCCTAGTGCGAGCAAATGCAACATAAAGACTAAATGGCATGGCAGGGCATACCAGGCCCTAAGCCTTAGTCAGTAACTGGTCTAGGATGAAGCTCCAATAGGCGGACAGTTAGAGCATTGTTTCGCTGATCCAGCAGCTTCTGCAGCTTGTCTTGTTCCAGATGTATTGGTGTTACCTTTCCTCTGGAGTAAACTAGGCAGGCCGAATGAGGGTTCATGCTGCATGGAAAACACATGGTCTCTAAACTCAGCCCAGGCTGTGTGTTATGGAGAGGTATAACTCTATTTTACAAACTATTGTCTGTCTCGACGGCCAGGTGCCAGTCACATCACCTCTGATGTTCTAATAATGAATGAAAGTCTGAAATGGGCAATAAGATGGATCACTTCATTGGCCCTGATCTTCTGATAAGTTACAGTCTGCTTGAGAAGCTGAAGTCTTGAACGTTCAAATATACATGCCGGCAGCTCTTGAGGCTATCAAATAATTAGGTCATCACAGTTTCATGTACTCACTGTCACTCACAGAACACAAATAGAATAAATAAGAAAGGAAGCAGACTGTAAAGGAAAATGAAATACTATAAAAATGCTGATGAATCAATGTTCAGTTCTATAGCTCTGGTGAATATAAGGAAATTGGTACACTTAACATAAACGGTACATGCTATTTGCAACAAAGCAACACTTGCTAAACAGTAGTCACAAGACATATGGTCAAAGGGCAAGAACCCATAAAGCAGTGGATCTATAGGAACATAAGCCCCACTGAATCTATCATGTCAACATAACAATGCACACCCCTATGGCACTATCTGCTATGGGAATGTCCACCTTTTGTATTTCCTACACTAAGAATAAACACAGTATTTATTTAGAAATGATCGATATTAGCAGTGTGCCACATCATCCATTTTCAAATGATTGACATTAGCAATGTGCCTCATGATCCATTCACAAATTATCAAAATTAGCAATGTGCCACATTAACCATTTACAAATGATCAACATTGCAATGTGTGACATCAACTGCCTGTGTTTACCTACCTCTTGCCAGTCATGGCAAGCATCCTGACTCGCGTCTGCTGGTCTCTGCGGTCTAAGGGCAGGCTGGACCTCGACTCTGAGCTGGCCTGAGACCATGACCCAGGGGCAGCAGAACTTTCAGACTGAGTGGACAAGAGATCAATCACTCTTACAGTCATAAGCATAGTTATAGTTGAACAATCATGATAGATAATTATTGTCAGATAAAACACAGAAAAAAGCCAGGCCTGCAGCTGGAACCTTCTGTGGCTGTGTAGTCATGATAGTTTACTATAATCATGATAATCATGATAATTAACTATAGCTTTTATAATAATGATAAGTAACGATAGTCATAATAATCACAATAGTTAACTATAATCATAATAATCATGACAGTTAACTACGATCATAACAAAGCATGTCTCATATGATGTCCTGTTCGGTGGAATACTGGGCAGCTACAACAGGTGACATATGATTCCCATTCTGAAATGTTGCCAGCTTTCTGTCCAGCCCCTCCTGCATCATTAGCCCCCTGCATGTACCTATTCTGATGTGGTCATAACATACCACAGCAAGGCAGCAGCAGCCACATATTGGTTTCTTAGACGGATGTGGTTCCTGAGTTGACCCTGTCATGTTACATGAGCACCTGAGATATGACAGGAACAGTACAGAGATATGACAGGAACAGTGCAGAGATATAACAGGAACAGTACAGAGATATGACAAGAACAGTACAGAGATATGACAGGAACAGTACAGAGATATGACAGGAACACTACAGAGATATGACAGGAACAGTACAGAGATATTACAGGAACAGTACAGAGATATTACAGGAACAGTACAGAGATATTACAGGAACAGTACAGAGATATTACTGGAACAGTACAGAGATATTACAGGAACAGTACAGAGATATGACAGGAACAGTACAGAGATATGACAGGAACAGTACAGAGGTATGACAGGAACAGTACAGAGGTATGACAGGAACAGTACAGAGATATGACAGGAACAGTACAGAGATATAACAGGAACAGTACAGAGATATGACAGGAACAGTACAGAGATATGACAGGAACAGTACAGAGATATGACAGGAACAGTACAGAGATATTACAGGAACAGTACAGAGATATTACAGGAACAGTACAGAGATATTACTGGAACAGTACAGAGATATGACAGGAACAGTACAGAGATATGACAGGAACAGTACAGAGGTATGACAGGAACAGTACAGAGATATGACAGGAACAGTACAGAGGTATGACAGGAACAGTACAGAGATATTACAGGAACAGTACAGAGATATTACTGGAACAGTACAGAGATATGACAGGAACAGTACAGAGATATGACAGGAACAGTACAGAGATTTGACAGGAACACTACAGAGATATGACAGGAACACTACAGAGATATGACAGGAACAGTAAAGAGATATGACAGGAACAGTACAGAGATATGACAGGAACAGTACAGAGATAAGACAGGAACAGTACAGAGATATGACAGGAACAGTACAGAGATATGACAGGAACAGTACAGAGATATTACAAGAACAGTACAGAGATATTACAGGAACAGTACAGAGATATGACAGGAACAGTACAGAGGTATGACAGGAACAGTACAGAGATATTACAGGAACACTACAGAGATATTACTGGAACAGTACAGAGATATTACAGGAACAGTACAGAGATATTACTGGAACAGTACAGAGATATTATCGGAACTGTATAGAGAAATGACTGGAACAGTACAGAGATATTACAGAAACAGTACAATGATATTACAGGAAGAGTAGAGATTTTACTCTAACAGTACAGAAATATTACAGAAACAGTACAGAGATATTACAGGAACAGTACAGAGATATTACTCTAAATGTGCCGAGATATTACTAGAACAGAAAAGTTGGCCATATCACTCATAATGTACTGTTGGACATAACAAGTGGTTAACCCTGCTGCCCTGTGTGAAAGGATGTGCTGTTTACCCTGCTGCCCTGTATGAAAGGATGTGCTGTTTTCCCTGCTGCCCTGTGTGAAAGGATGTGCTGTTTACCCTGCTGCCCTGTGTGAAAGGATGTGCTGTTTACCCTGCTGCCCTGTGTGAAAGGATGTGCTGTTTACCCTGCTGCCCTGTGTGAAAGGATGTGCTGTTTACCCTGCTGCCCTGTGTGAAAGGATGTGCTGTTTACCCTGCTGCTCTGTGTGAAAGGATGTGCTGTTTTCCCTGCTGCCCTGTGTGAAAGGATGTGCTGTTTACCCTGCTGCCCCGTGTGAAAGGATGTGCTGTTTACCCTGCTGCCCTGTGTGAAAGGATGTGCTGTTTACCCTGCTGCCCTGTGTGAAAGGATGTGCTGTTTACCCTGCTGCCCCATGTGAAAGGATGTGCTGTTTACCCTGCTGCCCCGTGTGAAAGGATGTGCTGTTTACCCTGCTGCCCTGTGTGAAAGGATGTGCTGTTTACCCTGCTGCCCTGTGTGAAAGGATGTGCTGTTTACCCTGCTGCCCTGTGTGAAAGGATGTGCTGTTTACCCTGCTGCCCTGTGTGAAAGGATGTGCTGTTTACCCTGCTGCCCTGTGTGAAAGGATGTGCTGTTTACCCTGCTGCCCTGTGTGAAAGGATGTGCTGTTTACCCTGCTGCCCTGTGTGAAAGGATGTGCTGTTTACCCTGCTGCCCTGTGTGAAAGGATGTGCTGTTTACCCTGCTGCCCTGTGTGAAAGGATGTGCTGTTTACCCTGCTGCCCTGTATGAAAGGATGTGCTGTTTACCCTGCTGCCCTGTGTGAAAGGATGTTCTGTTGACCATAGTGGGCTTCCCTGTGACCTTGGGCTGGAGTTTGGTGACAATGTCATGGGTTACAACCCATGGAGGACAAATAACCAGCCCTGGCCTAACCCCAGCCAGCCCATGTATTAATACAGAAACATCCTCCGGTTGTATTCTGCCTCTTCATGTATGTAAAGTTTCAGTACCTGTTGTACATCCAGATGGATGTTTTTAGCTTGGAGAGGGACAAGAGAGCTCTGCGACACAGCTTCCATGGAGATGTTACTCTGGTCCCAGAATGCCAATGTCTCAGACTTAGGAGTTAGTACTCAGTCTTCCAAAGGATTCTCATTCAACCTAGCCAACCATAACCTGCTGTTCAGTCCCAGCATATATCAATCACTATAGCCACCATAATCCTGCTGTTCAGTCCCAGCATATATCAATCACTATAGCCACCATAACCTGCTGTTCAGTCCCAGCATATATCAACCTTCACTATAGCTACCATAACCTGCTGTTCAGTCCCAGCATATATCAATCACTATAGCCACCATAACCTGCTGTTCAGTCCCAGCATATATCAATCACTATAGCCACCATAACCTGCTGTTCAGTCCCAGCATATATCAACATTCACTATAGCCACCATAACCATGCTGTTACAGTCCCAGCATATATCAATCACTATAGCCACCATAACCTGCTGTTACAGTCACACCATATATCAACATTCACTATAGCCACCATAACCTGCTGTTTAGTCCCAGCATATATCAATCATTATAGCCACCATAACCTGCTGTTCAGTCCCAGCATATATCAATCACTATAGCCACCATAACCAGCTGTTCAGTCCCAGCATATATCAATCACTATAGCCACCATAACATGCTGTTCAGTCCCAGCATATATCAAACATTCACTATAGCTACCATAACCTGCTGTTCAGTCCCAGAATATATCAATCACTATAGCCACCATAACCTGCTGTTCAGTCCCAGCATATATCAAACATTCACTATAGCCACCATAACCTGCTGTTCAGTCTCAGCATATATCAAACCTTCACTATAGCCACCATAACCTGCTGTTCAGTCCCAGCATATATCAATCACTATAGCTACCATAACCTGCTGTTCAGTCCCAGCATATATCAAACCTTCACTATAGCTACCATAACCTGCTGTTCAGTCCCAGCATATATCAATCACTATAGCCACCATAACCTGCTGTTCAGTCCCAGCATATATCAATCACTATAGCCACCATAACCTGCTGTTCAGTCCCAGCATATATCAAACATTCACTATAGCCACCATAACCTGCTGTTCAGTCCCAGCATATATCAATCACTATAGCCACCATAACCTGCTGTTCAGTCACAGCATATATCAAACATTCACTATAGCCACCATAACCTGCTGTTCAGTCCCCGCATATATCAAACATTCACTATAGCCACCATAACCTGCTGTTCAGTCCCAGCATATATCAATCACTACAGCCACCATAACCTGCTGTTCAGTCCCAGCATATATCAATCACTACAGCCACCATAACCTGCTGTTCAGTCCCAGCATATATCAATCACTATAGCTACCATAACCTGCTGTTCAGTCCCAGCATATATCAATCACTATAGCTACCATAACCTGCTGTTCAGTCTCAGCATATATCAAACCTTCACTATAGCTACCATAACCTGCTGTTCAGTCTCAGAATATATCAATCACTATAGCCACCATAACCTGCTGTTCAGTCCCAGAATATATCAAACATTCACTATAGCCTACCATAACTCTGCTGTTCAGTCTCAGCATATATCAAACCTTCACTATAGCTACCATAACCTGCTGTTCAGTCTCAGCATATATCAATCACTATAGCTACCATAACCTGCTGTTCAGTCCCAGCATATATCAATCACTATAGCTACCATAACCTGCTGTTCAGTCCCAGCATATATCAAACATTCACTATAGCCACCATAACCTGCTGTTCAGTCCCAGCATATATCAATCACTATAGCCACCATAACCTGCTGTTCAGTCCCAGCATATATCAAACATTCACTATAGCCACCATAACCTGCTGTTCAGTCCCAGCATATATCAATCACTATAGCCACCATAACCTGCTGTTCAGTCCCAGCATATATCAATCACTATAGCCACCATAACCAGCTGTTCAGTCCCAGCATATATCAATCACTATAGCCACCATAACCTGCTGTTCAGTCCCAGCATATATCAATCACTATAGCTACCATAACCTGCTGTTCAGTCTCAGCATATATCAATCACTATAGCCACCATAACCTGCTGTTCAGTCCCAGCATATATCAAACATTCACTATAGCCACCATAACCTGCTGTTCAGTCCCAGCATATATCAATCACTATAGCTACCATAACCTGCTGTTCAGTCCCAGCATATATCAATCACTACAGCCACCATAACCTGCTGTTCAGTCCCAGCATATATCAAACAATCACTATAGCCACCATAACCTGCTGTTCAGTCCCAGCATATATCAAACAATCACTATAGCCACCATAACCTGCTGTTCAGTCCCAGCATATATCAATCACTACAGCCACCATAACCTGCTGTTCAGTCCCAGCATATATCAAACAATCACTATAGCCACCATAACCTGCTGTACAGTCCCAGCATATATCAATCACTACAGCACAGCCACCATAACCTGCTGTTCAGTCCCAGCATATATCAAACTATAGCCACCACATATGTCAAAGGAACATCAGCAAGAGACTTTATAACATTAGCACGACATCGACAAGGCCCAAGGGATGAGTGCTTGCTCTTACACTTCTAGCTCACTGATGCTGAGGTAGGCCAGGCAGCTCAACCCCTACACCGGCACTCATTTGGACTGAAATAATTTCTCTTCAGAAAATCAACGTGGTGTTGACTGCAATGTCCTGCAAAAGGACAGGCAACATTGACATGTAAACATCAGCAACAGCAACACTAGAGGAAGCTGACAGCAGTCAACACATTCATCACCTACCTGCTCACATCCATTCTTCGGTCTGCTGGACTTCCTGTTGTCTTTGCTGATCTGAGAAGGGCTGCCAGAAACTGCTGGAAAGTCTTCGGAGCTATCCACAGTCACTCCATTGATACAGATGCGAATGCCCTGGTCAAATGATCCTTCTTGGTGGGAGGATTGAGAATTTGCACTGAAAATAACACACAGATGATTGGCACCTTGACGACTTGACAGACGATAGGTTGTGAAATGGAGTTATATATCTCCATAGCACAAAGCCTGGGCTAAATTATAGGGACTGTGTGTTGCCCATGCAGCATGATCCCTCTCTTGGCCTGCTTAGCTTTGTTAGGAAATGTAACGCCTATATGTCTGGAACAAGACAAGCTGCAGAAGCTGCCAGATCAGTAAAGCAATGTTTTAACTGTCCATCTGTTGGATCTTCCATCCTAGACCAGTGACCATGACTGAGGGCCTAGTCTGCCCTGCCAGGACATTTAGTGTTTAGGTTGCATTTGTGGGCTGTTAGGGGTTTGGTGAGGGAGCGCTTCCCAACATCTAACACAAAGCAGATGGTACCGTCTACAGTCATACAGGTCTACTGTCATGCAGGTCTACTGTCATGCAGGTCTACTGTCAAACAGGTCTACTGTCATACAGGTCTACTGTCATACAGGTCTACTGTCAAACAGGTCTACTGTCATGCAGGTCTACTGTCATACAGGTCTACTGTCATACAGTCGCAGTCATATCTGATTAAGACGACTTTCAACAAACATACATGTCAATAATAACAACATAATCATATCCAAATGTTTATGTTAATTAATGTAAGCAAACGTTTCAAGCAAGTTTATATGTGCAAGATGATTGCCAGTTCACACACACACACACACACACACAACCAACCAGCACATACAGCCTGCCTGGCATCCCACTGACCTTGACCTGCCAAACCCAGACCGTGTGTTCATGACAGGAGAAGGGGTTTATGGGTATGGGAGGAGTGGTGAGAGAGTAAGGGAAGATGGGAAGCAACAAAGAAGGAAGATGGGGGAGCAACGAAAAGAGATTGTGGAGAGAGGGTGGAAAAGACGAGGAAAGGTAGGAGGATGTGGAAAGGACAGAGAGGACAAAGGAAGGAGAGATGGGGGAGAGGGAGAGGGAGAGAGAGAGAGTGAGAGAGTGTGTGAGAGAGAGAGAGAGAGAGAGAGAGAGAGAGAGAGAGAGAGAGAGAGAGAGAGAGAGAGAGAGAGAGAGAGAGCAACCTTGTAGGTAAGAATTACCAAGAGCCACAGTTACAACAAGTAGGTGCAGACGCAGCACTTATTAGAATAAATGTCTGACAACATATTGCACAGGTAGCCTTTTCTTGATGTATCTTTGATTTAGTTAACAGAAAGAGATTCATGTAAAGTCCTCAAACAATATGCTGGGGCAGCACAATGAATGTACTTTTATCAAAGGATTATGAAATGGGCATGTGGGCCTGTGATGGTCTGCGCCCCCCCCCCCCCCCCCCCCCTCCTCTCTGTCTATCTTTTGTACATTATTTCATTCTAAAGGAGGGCTTGTTAAAAAGACACAGAAGATCCACTTCATGACACCAGGTTATATCCAATAGGGCTCAGTCTCTTTCCAGGAAGTGTCACAAAGATCACAGACTCTGTAGTGTTAGTGGCCACCCCCAAGGGGCTTCCAAAACACAGCACTCATGAACGAAATGATGAAGGCCAGAAACGAACCCGCAACCTTCACAGCTCCAGGCAGGCGGCTTGACCATTTTTTTAAAATTACAGTCTGCCATCTCTTATTAATTTATGTTTTAAAAACATAATAACAATAATATAAACATTATAAACACATAAAAAATATACAAAATTGCATTACTAGATGAATAAATAACCATCATAAACATCATGTTAACTGTAACAATAGTAATAAAAATAAGGGAAATATACAGTAGAATGAAATACAAGGGGAAAATACACTATGGAGCATGATAGAAGGGGAAATATAAGAAAGAAGGGAAAATAGACAGAACAAGATAGAAGAGGAAATATAAGATAGAACAAGATAGAAGGGGAAATATAAGATAGAACAAGATAGAAGGGGAAATAGATAGAACATGATAGAAGGGGAAATATAAGATAGAACAAGATAGAAGGGGAAATATAAGATAGAACAAGATAGAAGGGGAAATAGATAGAACATGATAGAAGGGGAAATATAAGATAGAACAAGACAAAAGGGGAAATATAAGATAGAACAAGATAGAAGGAGAAATATAAGACAGAACATGATAGAAGGGGAAATATAAGATAGAACAAGATAGATGGGAAAATAAATAGAACAAGATAGAAGAGGAAATATAAGATAGAACAAGATATAAGGGGAAATATAAGATAGAACAATATAGAAGAGAAAATATAAGATAGAACAAGATAGAAGAGGACATAAATTGTGTAATGATTTTATGTGATGCGTGGATGTCCTTGGCACACATATTGAGTAATGTTTTAAAGGTATATGTATTGCATGTTTTATGAGGGTGTATTATGTAATGTTTTAAGGGTATATGTATTGCATGTATTAAGAGGGTGCTATGTAATGTTTTAAGAGTGTATCATGAATGTTTCAAGATAGTGTGCATTATGTAATATTTCCAGGGGATATGTATTCTGCCATAAGTGTTTGAATAGCTTGTGACTGTATGTGGAGATTGGTGGCATCTTTCATTTGCTCTTGAAGACTGTTCCACGGCTGATCTGCAGAGTAAGCTAAGTGTGTTTTTTATATGTCTGCCCTAGGCTTAGGTACACTTAAGATTTGTGCACATTTGTAATGTCTTGCATTATATTTAATGACAGATAGACTGACACAGGCAGGTTTGTCATTCCTACTTTTTTTTGTGTTGACTGAATTACTTTTCAGATCCAGAGTTCAGGTTTTGTTTTATGTGAGAGTCCCCCAGGAATGCTAACCTGGTCAAAAACGCACGCAAAAGTGCAAAAAGTTGGATGAATTGGCCCTAGGGTTTAGGCAATCACATCTGAAAAAACACTCTGGATGAACGCAAAGACGAAGAAGAAGAAATCATTGTCGACTGACAAAGAATTTGGTTGAAACTGTTGCCTGTATCTATGTTTTCACTGAGCATCCTAGGCATACTGTGTATTTTATTAATGTATGCCCACAGGCACACAGATGTGCATGCATACAGGCCCACAGATGTGCACGCACGCACGTACACACACACAGGCAAAGATGCACACACAGAAACAGACAAGCACACACAAAGGCAAAGACACACACACATACATACAAACACTCACAGAGAGGCAAAGACACACAGACAGGGTTAGATCAGGCAAGAACAGACAAGACAAGCCAGCTTAACACCAGTTACTAGAACAAGTGCTGGGGGGGGGGGGGAGAGAAAATAAATAAGAGAGAGTTAGAGAGGGTGGAGGAGAGATAAGGAGAGAGAGAGAGAGAGAGAGAGAGAGGGAGAGAGAGAGACAGAGAAGGAGAGAGAGAGAGAGAGAGAGAGAGAGAGAGAGAGAGAGGGAGAGAGAGAGACAGAGAAGGAGAGAGAGAGAGAGAAGGGACGATTGAGAAAAGTGAGAGAAGAGAGAAGTAGAAAGAGAAAAAACAGAGAGAGGGGAGGGAGGGGGAGGGAGAGAGAGAGAGAGGGGGAGGGAGGGAGAGAGAGGGGGAGGGAGGGAGAGAGAGAGAGAGAGAGAGGTCAGCACCGGTACCTTGTGGTCAGAAACCCTGGTTGGTCAGCATCAGCCCCTGCCTGCAGGCGTCTCGGTGACTGTCTCCCCAGAACATCGACCAGATCATGCATGGACTTGTGATGATCTGTGGACACAAACCCCTCACGGAATCAGTACAGCACATCTTGAAACTAACAGCTCACCCCCCCCCCCCCCCCCCCCCCCGATAACCTGCTCTAACTTGCTTGCGGGTGTCACTTCTCTGGCCCTGTCCACCCCTCAACTCCAGAGACGAGGACAAGATAATCGCATGACACGTCCCACAGTGCGACCAGTTAGATCTCTGCGTGGCATCATATGAGGTAACGAGTTTCTCGCCACTTATCCCCAAGTGTGTCTACATAGAAATGTCATTACCGCCTATAGAAGTATCTTGCGGTGAAGGAAGGAAGGAAGGAAGGAAGGAAGGAAGGAAGGGAGGGAGGGAAGGAAGGGAGGGAGGAGGAGAGGAGGGAGGGGAGGGAGGGAGGAAGGAAGGGTGTGTGTGTGTGAGAGACAGTGAGAGAGAGAGAGAGAGAGAGAGAGAGAGAGAGAGAAAGAGAGAGAGAGAGAGAGAGAGAGAGAGAGAGAAACTTGGACCGGCAACATTTTCAAACACTGCACAGTAATTAAAAACACACCCTGTAGTAAGTAACTAGTAGCAGCAACAGGCGTGTGGATTACACTGGGGCTCAAGGCCAGCAAACAAACCAAATAAAGACTATCTGAGAGTTGTGTGCGCGCGGGGAGAGATCAAGTCGGCAAGGAACGTTTCTCTTGGTCACACAGACTCACAGGTTGTGACCCGGTAGATAATCACTGTCTGCTGTGGGGCGCGCTTACCGTCTGCTCTCTCTGTAACCGGTCGACCAGCCCGAGCAGCGATAGTCCTCGAATTCACGCGGTAAACGAAATACAAGGCAGACGTTAAAACATATGGTGAATATATTGGCGATAACGATGGAAAACACACATTTGAAATGGAAGAAACATGAACAGCTGACAAAGAATGAGTGGAGTTAATTTCGGGTGTTCGAAAGCTTGTATATACTCCACCCGTAGCGTAAGGTACCTGGGAAGTTGTAAGTGGTGGAAAATACAAAAAGTTGAAGCATTCACTGAAAACCGTTATGAAAACAGTTGCCCTACACAGTTGAGGTAACTTGTTTTCAAACTGTGAGATGGCATGAGAGCAAAATACAATCATTTGAGCACCTAATATCCCACATTACTTATTGTTATTAATTCTTATAATGAGTGTTATATAGCGTTGGTAGTTATGTTTGTCCGCAGCTTCATGTTTTGCCGGTCTTGTCGATCATCATCATCATCATCATCATCATCATCTTCCACTTCTGCCGTTAAGCGTCGTGGGGAGGAATAATTTGCGTTCCAGCGCCCGGTGGGCGGCACTGGTCTTGTCGATAATCCTACCAAAACCCAAGGCCCGTGTGCATAGCTAAACACGCATGGGAGTCAAAGACCCGTTTGCGCGATTTGAATCGTAATTGGTTGGGTGCTAACCACATATATTTTATAGATCCATCGCAACTCGATGAATGATTTAACCAATTACACAAATACTGCTTTTACATTCCGTAACATTTCCTGGTACACATTTTAGACTGGGTCCATCTGGGAGCCAGAATCACTTTGTATTTACTAAGTAAATAAAAAATATAAATATACGTATGCAGAAGAAGAAGAAGAAGAAGAAGAAGAAGAAGAAGAAGAAGAAGAAGAGAAGAAGAAGAAGAAGAAGAAGAAGAAGAAGAAGAAGGAAATTATTACTTCTTCTTCGTTCGTGTATTTATTTTTTTTTCAACCCCTTCTCAGATGGGTATTCGAATACGCGAGCATCGGCCGACAGACAAGCGAGCAGTCCACAGTGCTATCGCGGCTGCCATGGTTCGGACGGGAACAAACTAGGGAAGCCCCACCATGTCAAACACCTCAATGCTGGCTGCCTGCCTAGTTTAAGTAGATCGATTGGCGCTTTCCCAGGACAAAAAGTGTTCACAGCAAAAGTACTCGTTCTTCGGGTAAAAACAAACTTCTCCTCTCTCTCTCTCTCTCTCTCTCTCTCTCTCTCTCTCTCTCTCTCTCTCTCTCTCTCTCTCTCTCTCTCTCTCTCTCTCTCTCTCCGTGTAAAAGGCCCACTGCACTACCTGGCTCCAAACACACCCATCAGAGAAAATCTGCATCTTTTGCCACTTTCACCGGCTCATGCAAGTAAAAGCCCCGAGGTGTCTGCATCGTTATGTGCCCATCTTCGTGTCGATTGACTCTTGCCTCTTCTTCCAGATTCCATTAGTGTTGTTTACCCAGGCTACTGTAATATGGTCAAAGTACCTCAGTGTCCGAGACACGGTCCTGTTGGGCCAGTTTTCTTCTGTTCAGGTGTGTGTATGCCTGAACGCGCGTGAGCGTTTTAAAGGTAATCCCAGGACAAAAATGTATGTAAGCTGCATGTGTTAGTAGGTACTCACTTCACATAGACTAGATTATGACATAATGCCTGGCCGTGGTATGGGCTGGCCAGTTTCTTCCTTGATAATTTCCAGAAAACTTCCAAATGTGTCTCACACATGGAGCGACTGGTCGCCTCTAAGAATCGAACTAAGACTATTGTGTTGGCAAACAAGTGGTCACACCACTTAGCCACACTCTAATATACTACCATATCTACCCGAAACAAGACTCACAAGAACTGACATAACTATGTGCTGAAACTTCACCAGGTGTTTCCTCGCAGACTAAGCACCATCAAGTGGGCATTGGAAACGTTGTGACAACCCAACAACAACTAACAATATCACCTCCAGTAGTTTTACACGAACGGGCAACACAATAAAACCACATCTAAGCTATATCTGAGAACTGTAGTTTCACATGAACGGAGAACACAATAAAACCACATCCCAGCTATATCTGAGAACTGTAGTTGCACATGAACTGAAAACACAATAAAACCACATCGAAACTATATCTGACAACTGTGGTTTCACATGAATGGAGAACACAATTAAACCACATCTGACAAATGTAGTTTCACATGAACGGAGAACACAATAAAACCACATCTGACAAATGTAGTTTCACATGAACGGAGAACACAATAAAACCATATCGCAACTATATCTGACAACTATAGTTGCACATGAACGGAGAACACAATAAAACCACATCCCAACATTATATGACAAC